>OY757013.1:55734027-56169746 GCA_963580285.1 Lucinisca nassula
TTAGAGATACATCACGTGAACAAGTCCGTGAAATAAAGAGCCCCCTAAACCCCACTTTATATAAAGAGAAAACTGGGCGGCGGTTTACGGGGGGTACACATTGTTTTCTTAATTTTTGCTCCAAGACATAGGTTGTGGGTACCCGTTAGAACCGCAACGATGAGGCGGTTCTAACAAGCACCCACAACCTATGTTACCAGTATTTATAAGAAAAATAATACCGATTTTCATCAGAAAAATGGCCATTTTGGGGATGTGAAAAATGCACTATGTTCCACGGGTGTGTAATCGTAATGTATTTGCCGAGTTCGCTTGGCAGGCTATCGCGGCTAGGGCTGCTATTCTATTTAAACGGTTTACTCCACGTAAAACGCCACCAAATCAAAATTTGGTTAGGATGTCGCGCGAATTTAGTTTCGCCGACGTTGATTAGTGAAATGCTTAGGTCCGGATAGCTCCGGCCATTTTGTTAGCGTGGTCCGGCAATTGTCGATGTTAAATGTAAAGGTCAAATGACGTCATTATAAGCGTGGCAAATGGTGTTGCTACATTTCCCGCGGCGATAACCCCGAGCGAAGTTGGCCCTTTTCATCACCCTGGCGTCTGCGTTGAAGTCGTTGTTGTCTTTCCGAAAAAAAAACAACTTAACCTTTGTTATAAATTCAAAAGTGTTTGTCTAGCCTCATGGAACTTCACACACATACACATACTTACCATCACAAGAGCTTCATTCTGACCAACGGCCATAACTGTAATTTTGATTTTGGCTGAATTAGTTCCCCTTTCTTAACGTTTTTTTCTCTCATTTCAATACTATTTGGGCCCCGTCAAGCGATTTTGGTACTTATCGCCTATGCGAGCAGCGAAGGTTCAGGCGAGCCTGCGCATCCGCGCAGTCTCGCCAGAACCTTCGCTGCTCGCTCATACAAGCAGTGAATCAAGAGGAACCTTCAGACAGAAAGCCATATCCCTGGCCCCTCTGAATGGCTGGGCATGCGCAGTTAAAATTTGTCATGACGGAATGCTCGAAGACACAAATTCGCTTGGCGGGGCTCATTTATAACAGAGCCTTCAAACTGCACATGGATGTAGCTTAGCAGAAGACCTTTCAATTGATACCGAACGTTTTGTCCTGTGACCTAGACATTTGAACGTTGGCCTATTTTTCGAAAACTAAAACAAAAACTTTAACCTTGACCAAATTTATAAAACGTGCTTGGCTTACCTTCATGGAACTTCACACCCATACTCACCAACACAAGAGTTACATTTTAGCTAAGTTCCATAACTCAATCATGCGATTCGACCGAATTATCTCCCATTTCTTCCCATTTTAGCAAAATATTTTTGTCACTCCTTTTAGTACCATTAACAATACAGCCTTCAAACTTCACATGGACGTTCCTTGGGGCGAGACCTTTCTGTTGTTACCAAGCTTTTTGACCTATGGCCTTGACCTTTGAACTTGATCTATTTTCGAAAAATGTAACCAAAATCTTTAACCCTGGCCATGTATCCAAAAGTATTTGCAAAAGTTTAACCAAAAACGTTCACCTTGGCCATATATCCAAAAGTATTTACCCTGGACCTTGACAGAGATTTATATGATCACAAAGTTTGTTTTATTATGGTGCACATTTCATGGACACATTTCGGCAAAAAGCAAACTATTAAGTACACATGTCTATGCAATGATTTGAGGCATTAAAAAGAAAATCTTCACAAAGTGTCTTTAGAATAACAGTTTTTTGAGGTACTGTATGGAAGAATGCATTCTGTCACGCGGATGTGTCATTACATTCTGCGTATTATAGTTTATCAACGACCTTTGAGAGTTCAAAGTTTAAGCGTGACAAGTCTATTCCATTTTTCAGGGGAAGCAGGTTTCGGATAACTTTTTTTCTCAGGATTTTAAAAATATAAATCAATGTTTTGATATTACCTATATCTAGAAATCATGGCCAAGTGGTTAAAGCGATGTACTACGAGTCACGCAAACAATCTTTTAGACGAGGGTTCGAGTCCCAGTGGCAATTTTTTTTTTTGCTTTAATTTATCGTTTTTTTTTTGTTTTTTTTTTTTTTATGTTTAACGTTATGTTTTTTATTTTTTACATTTACATCCTTCATATTTTGTTTCCTGCATTTTATTTTCAACAATTATATTTTTATGTCATTGTAAATCCCTTAGATGCCGGCTCGGTAGCTCAGTCAGATGCGCGTCTGACTGGTGATCAGTAGGACGCTGGCTCGATACCTGCCCGGGTCGGCAAAATTCTTTCCTGGATATTTATCATGAAATCTTTTCCATGGCCATTCTCTCCCTTCCGCTGATTCAAGAAGGGCAGTTGTCAGATTCTGGCGAAATAATGTGCTCTGTACTGGTTAACCGGTTACATATAAGCTTACCCAGGAAAAGTGTGGATAAGTAAACTGACCGGCTCAAAATGACCTAAAATGGACCGTAAAAACAAAGATACATTTCAACAGCGCGTTTGCCTTTGGACACTGACGGCTATAAACGTACGTTCAATTCATACTAACATTTTTAATAATACTTCTAGAATCCGAGCTGCAACAATTCGCTTGTGCTCGTTCCATCTTTTCAATAAAATGAATATACATCTAGTATGATGACCCCGCTCATCGGGGCTTGGAGAAATAGATCGGGCTGCACGTTGCTTTGACACTGGCGACACATGAGCAAAGGTAAACCGCTTGGTAAGTCGGAGCCTGCCCAGGCAAAGCGGTGCGAGTTGGACCGTCCATGCTTATAAACCCGTTTAGTGTTATTGTGTGGCAGGGCTTGAGATGTCATTTCATCTCAATGTTGGGTAAAAAACCCACAAAACTGGAAGCAACTTCTGCAACGGGGACAATAAACCTCAAATCAAACAAACATCTCGTGTGATCCAATTTTATAGGTACGAAAAAAAAAATGTTCAGGAAATGTAAAAATAATAAAAAAAAAAATAATAAAAGAGAAAAGAACATCTTCCCAAAGATTCGAACCCTAGATGTCCAAGGTGGCAGACGTGTTACTAGACTGTCTCGACTAGATGTCAGTCTGGTTACACGAAGCGTAAGATTAAGAATATGACGGTAACTACCGTCCAGTGAAAAAAAAACCCACAACAGGCGACTTACCTAAAACACGGACGAGTCCAAAATTAAAAGTGCAGTCACGTCTCACTGCGTTTTGAAAGACTATAATCAGATCATGTTTTGTATTAACGGAAAGTTTTTTTTAGATTTTTGGTTTGGGTCGCGCCAAGAAAATTGTGTGTGTTCAGACATTTGCGGTCAGCGAAGACTCAGATCAGACGGCGTATCCGCACCGTCTTGCCACAAGTCATCGTTGTGCGCTATATGGATATACCAGTGGCCCAATGCTTTATCATACAGATGGGGATTTGTATTCGCATTACGATAACACACCCGTGCGACATAATGCATTTTTTCGCATCTCCCAAATGGCTACTTTTCTGATGAAAATCTTTGATCTTTTTTCTTAGTTTTAATGTAAACATGGGTTGTTGGTGCTCGAAAGAACCGCCTCAATGTTCCAACGAGTACCCACAGCCTATGTCTAGGAGCAGAAATAATAATAATAATAAGCATCCCGTAAACGTCAGTTTTCTCTGTATAAAGTGGGGTTAAAGGGGTATCTGTCTCACGGACTTGTTCAACTTGTTCACGTGATGGATGTAGTTTGTGCGCAGCTTGATACGTTCTTGCCCCGTTCGTTCTATCTAAGTGATTAAGAAGACGGTTCCTATCATTGCATTTACAAGTTCCCTTCATGCATGTGTTTGAAAATCCCGTTGAATATTATTAGATTATTGTGGTGTTTGTGTACTGAGTGTCCTTTATGTGAGATGCGCTAAATAAAATATATTTGGCAATCTTTTGAATTTGAATATGGAGAAAAGAGAGGGTTTCGTGGTTACAGTTTTTTAGATATATAACTCAATACATGTATTTTTGAAAACATCAGTGGCAGCATATAGATTTGGTAACAAAAACACATAGTCACATGAGGAAAATGCCTTTTCTAGATCCACTAAAGATTACCTTATATTGCATGGATTGTATCCAAAATGCGTATCTGCGATCACAGTTCATTTAAATGTGCATGTGCGATAACACATTGAGGCCAGAATGTACACGCCATTTATATTTGGTTCGAATGGCGAATGAGATGATAAAAAAATAAGAGACCCGCTATTCCTCGCCCTTCCCTGTAGATTACAAGTCTCGTCATGTGACAATGAAACTTTTCGTATAGTATTACGCAAAAACATCCTCGTTCCGCCATTGCATATACTATGTACGGTGAGTCGCGTCCAACAAAAATTTGTTTACCAACACGTAGCAGCGCTCAGCGAAGACTTCAACCAGACTGCGCATGCTCATGTCAATGTGATGAAAACCCCTGCAAACCCCACTGTATATGGAAGAAACGAAGGTTAACGTGGGAATACATTTTTTTCTTATATCATCTACAAGACAGGTCGTAGGATATCAATCCTAACGAGCACCCACATATATGATTTGGGTATAAATATATCGTAATTGTTCATCAGACGCTGTGTGATTCTTTAGGCGCTTTTGTAAACTGCCGGTTAAGTTAATATGCCGCCTGAACTAGTGCTATTTACAGACCGCCGGTCGCTCAAACTACCCCAGAGTGTTCGAGGCATTAAAATTTGACTGGCATGTATTTCGATGACTAATCCCCATACTTTGGGGATTTCACAAGCGAACGCTTCGTTTTAGCTCATCTGGGCCGAAGGCTCAAGGGGATCTGCAAGGATGGCAGTCCATCCGTCGTCCGTCCACAACTATGACCACTTTACACCCTGCAACCTGTAGGCTGATCTCAATCATTTCTCAACTGAAGCATGCATCTATTGGGTTGGGGTGGTCGATGACATGTTTTTTAACGAAATGTAGGAGTCTTTCTGAGACTTGCATATAAGTAGGCTTCGAATAAAAGCTCGAATGTTGAAAACTGATGAGATCGGCATATTTATCATACAGTTATGTTCCCTTGATTGCTGAAAATGCCTATTTTTGACCTTTTCATCACCATAGCCCTTCAGTTTTGATCCAATCTTCCTGAAACTTTCTCTTAAGCTGGCTGGGGATAAAGGTTCGGATGAGTTCGAAAAGTGGCATACTCGGCCAATTACTCATAGATTTATGTCTTTTGATTTTGACATCAAAGTAGCTCTTTTAGTTTTTATCGGATCTTTTTTAAACTTACACATGAATAAGTCATTGTGATATAAGCGTATCTATCATAGAGTAATGTCCACTTGGTTGCTGAAAATGTCTGTTTTTGACCTTGTCCTATAGTTACGACCGAAACTTCATGAAACATACATATATAAGTAGACTGGGAATAAAAGCTTGGATGAGTTTAAAAGCTAGGAAGTTCCTCCTATCAGTCATAACGGTATGTCCCTTTGGTTGCTGAAAATTGTCCTTTGTCCGTTGTCAACAATTGCCTTGTTCTCCGCCAAGACACTTCAGATTTGCCTCCGTCTTCATGAAACTGTACCAGAATGTTTGTCTTGATATCTCGGCCAAGTTCGAATATGGGTCTTGTCCGATAAAAAATAGGTCACTAGGTCAAATCGCTTTAAAACCTTGTTCACCATTTAGAGACTACAGTTTGCCACAATCTTAATGCAACTACATCAGAATGTGTGTCTTGATGTTATCTTGGTCAGGTTTGAATATGGGTCATGTCCGATCAAAAACTAGATCACTGGGTCAGATTGCTATAGGTTACTAGGTCAAATGGCTTTTAAACCTTGTTCAATCTCTAGAGGCCAAAATTTCGGATCAGTCTTCATGAAACTGAATATATTAAAACTTTTACTACCAAAAATGATTTTTTTCTGATTTAAAAATCTATATTTTTTTTATTATATTTATATAATTCTGCACAGAACATAGGTTGTGGGAACTAGTTAGAATCGCCTAAACGAGGCGGTTCTAGCACAAACCATAGGTTATGGGTACTCGTTAGAACCGCCTCGGCGAGGCGGTTCCAACGAGTACTCAGAATCTATGTTTTTGAGCAGAAATAAGAAAACTGCATACCACTTTTACTGTATAAAGTGGGGTTTACTGTATAAAGTGGGGTTTAAGGGTGTCAAAATTTTATAGGCATGTTTTCCTGATTACCAGCTCACATGTATATGTTTACCTAATGTAGGCCTCCACCCATTTGGGCTTGGAGAAATTGATTCGGCTGTATGATGCTTCCACGCACAGCTGTAACCGAAGGAACACGAGTACAGGTAAAACGCTTAGTGGGTCTAAGCCTGCCCAAGCAAAATGGTACGACTCGCACCGTCCCTGCATATAAGCGTTTTTGGTTTGTTTGGGCGGCAGGGCTTGAGATAAAATTTCATCTCAGTGTCGGGTAAAAGTCCCACACAATCGGAAGCATGTCTCCAAAAATGACCTAAATAGTGTTGACGTGGACGTAAAACCTCAAACTAGACGAAGGTAAGGTACTTTTTCAGTAAAGAGCTTGTCTACACCTCCACACAGTGAGATAATAGTAAGTTTACTTCAAATGTTTCAGTTGTATTATGATTGATAAAATATCTATAATAGAGAATATTTAAGATTGAGAAATTAATTTCGAAAATGGGCGTTCCAGAAGATAGATCGATGTTAGAACGTCAAGCGTAGGCTTGCTTGAACCGCCGTTGTTCGTCATTTTCAAATGGGCTGCTATGTACGACACGTTCACACTAGAACTCAAACCGCACCAGACAGGTCCATAATAGTCCGATTCGGTTCGGACGATATAACAGAATATAAATTGTGTCGTATCAAGGGGAATGGATACAGCTTCAGGAGAGATAACTCCTGCAGCAAAAGTACTTTTATCCTCCATGTCAAAAGGGGTCAACGCTTAAAGGAAAGAATTCGCTCCTAAGGAGCCAATTCTTTCCTTTCAGAGTAGACTCTTTTTTAGTGGAACAGGACTTATAGAAAAGCGAATAGGAAGTCCCGAAAGTTGTGTCCCTTTGAAAAATGGCTGAAAAATTTGCCAGGTGTTCCCAGTCCCCGTAAAAGATCGAAGTTTTAATGGTATGCTAACGAACGGTATCGTTAGTCTTTGTACAATTGGGCCCGGTCTGGCACAACTAAAGTAAAGGCAGACCTGTTTCGTAGAATTTATCGCTGTATTGTGGTAAACGGTCCTTACACCGTGACACTTCGATGGCTCGAAAACCGATGGATCGTTTACCACGGCTGTTTAGAACTCCTTCTCGAGTCCTCATGAAAAGAATCCCATAACTGCAGATATTAATATATTTTGGATTAATTTAGGGAGAATTTTCTTATTTTAACTTGAAAATGTATGTTGTGTGTACTCATTAGAATCGCCTCGATGAGGCGATTCTAATGAGTACACACGACATTACTTTATTTTAAAGACAACAAAAGTGATAGTCTTATTATGCCTCCGGACCTTGAGCTGTACATAACCCTCAGTGGCTCGATCTACCCTAATCTCGAACATTTTTTTGGGCCCAAATGTGTTCAAGCCGTTGAAGTTGGACTGTCGGTGTGTCCATTGCATCTTGCCCCGGGCCAATCGGGGCTAGGAGAAGTTGATTGGGCTGCATGTTGCTTCCATGCACAGTACGACCCCCGCCCTCGGGACTTGAAGAAATAGATTGGCTCTATGGTGCTGCCACGCAGAGCTGAAACCGTCCCGAACACGAATACTGGTAAACCGGCATGCCCAGGCAAAGCGTTGTGAGTCGGACCGTCCATGCTTATAAAGCCGATTGGTTTCATTGGGGGCAGGGCTTGAGATGTCATTTCGTCTCAATGTCGGGTAAAAGTCCCACAAAATTGGAAGCAACGTCTGCAAAAGTACCTTTACAGTGTTTACGGGGACGTTAAACCTAAAATCAAACAAACAAACCCATGCATAGCTGAAACTGACTACTCATGAGCTTAGAGCAGGCAAATGGGTTCGAGTCATACTGTCTAGTGCATATAAGCCTTCTGGTTTTACTGGGCGGCAGGGCTTGAGATGTCATTTCATCCAAACGTCGGGTAAAAGTCCCACAAAATTGGAAACAACGCCTTCAAAATGACCTATACATTGCTGACGGGGACGTTAAACCTCAACTCGAAACAAATTGCCCGCTGCATCATTTGGTAGCTTTGGCGTTTTTGCGCCAGACAGAAAACGTTTACACTGTATACTTCGTACCTATCCATGTAGAAAATTGACTTCTTCAATTAAAGGGAGATCCTTTAGATTTAAGTGCATAACATTAATCGGCGATAAATCTTTGATAAAATCTTGCCCATTGTCCTACGCGTTGAAACAATAAAAGCATAACCTAACGCCTAAAGGAATAACTGCGTGCATGAAATCCGATAACTCCAGACAATTAGCCAAGACAGTAATTGTCTTTGGTATACAGTTGACGGTTCAAACTAATTTGGTTGTAAAAATATTATATCCGGAAACGGTTTGGGCCCAATTTTTTTAATTTTTTTTTTTTCATTTGAATTTAGTTGAGCGAGCGTGAAAGTTAGCCTATTCAAAAAATTTAATACAAGCAATTGTCATGTGTTGCTAGTCAGGATTGTTGAGCAGGCCGTTGTCGCAAGCCCAAATAGATAATTCTTGATTAACTTAGACATTTTGGCAGCGGGGATTATAGGGCAAGGTAATAATTCGCCCAGACATATTGAGCACCGTCTATTTGGGCTTGAGACAACGGCCTGCTCAACAATCCTGACTAGCAACAAATAGCTACACTGTAAAAAAATAATGGAAACATTACACCAAGACTGGTGGCAGCTGAGCTGCCACCAGTTTTGGTGTAAGTTATCTCCATTGTATGCTCGGTAACTTTTCACCGAATAACCGGCTATTGATCCAGATAAATGGTGTAATTACGCACCTGAAAATCGACAGAAAGTTTACACCATATTGTAACTGATCTACATTACAGGTGTAAATGTGCCATCATATTTTGAAGGAAACGTTTCCCGGTGTAATGTTTCCTTCATTCAGTCGGTGTAACATTACACCAATAATTAAGACTGGCTACACCACCATTAGTATAGTGTAATTATTTATTTATTTCTATTTTTCATTGGTATAGAACTTATCATACTCTGATACCCTTTTCTTAGGGTACCTTTGATACGCTTCTTATAGGGTATCACTTACCATTTTTCAATGGCAATGTTAGAGCTTTCGTAAAATGCTGGTGTAAAAATCTGCTTTTTCCATTAGATTTTGCAGAAATTCTTTATTAAACAGAAATTGTGTTCATACTGAAATGGAGTTTACCTCATTTTAATCTTATTTAGCAAGATTTTCATTACGCATGAAACAACCCTATAATCAATATTAATAATTATAAAATGTGTATGATATTTATGCCGTTTTGAGCTATATGACACGAATGAGGAACAAAATAACATAATGTCGTACATATAACGCATCTTATACGGCTAGTTACACCATTCGACAAGAAACGTTAACTTACGTTACGATGAAACAAAACACCAGTAATGGTGCAGCAAAGCACCGATAAGCTGGAGAGATAACGCTTTCAGAGTGTAATTACTTTTTTACACTGAACATAACAAAATATTATCCATCATTTGAAGAAATATTACGCCGATACTTAGTTACACTGAAAAAAGTGTAATGTTCACAGTTACACCGCCCTTCAAAAATGTTACCCTGTAGTAAAACTAACATTACCCTATTTAGTAGCAAACCTTACACCATAAATAGTGTAATTATTTCAAACACCAATTGATACGAAATGTAACACTTGTGTTACAGAAACGATACACCAAACACCGAATTCGCAGCGCTACACCAAATTTTTAGTAAACTATACAAGTTACCAGTGTATTGCTACTCAAAGTTACATTTTACACCCAAAATGGTGTATGGTTCGAATTCACACGAGATTTAGTGTAAACTTCATTCTGTCTTTAGGTATAGTTAACACTATTTTTTTACAGTGTAGACTTTAGAATCTGTCCGCCACAGTTTACTGACATTAGTATTTTAGGAGCAGGTCATTTATGCTTAGGGTTAGATTAGGTTAGGTTAGGGTTAGATTAGGGGTTCGGATCAGGGTTAGGTTAAGCTAGTCAGGTTATTACGGTTAGGGTAGGGGTTTGGGTTAGGTAATATGAAGTGGCAGATTTTTGTTTGATTTGTTAATGTTGAGGTTTTACGGTCTCCGGCAACACTATTTAGGTCATTTTGGAGTCGTTGCTTCCAATTTTGTCGGACTTTTACCCGACAATGAGATGAAATGACATCTCAAGCCCTACCGCTCATAGATACCGTTAGGGTTTAAGGAGCGGCCCGATTCGCATCACTTTTCCTGGACAGGCTTGGACCTAATGGGTTTACCAGTACTCAAGTTCGGCCGGTTTCAGCTCTGTGCGGATGCGCCATGCAACCCAGTCTATTTCTCCAAGCCGGGGGCACAGGACGTGGCGGATAGATTCTAAAGTTCGATTTAAATTCTTTCACCTCATGTCGAACCGATATTGTATCAACCTTGAAAACTGTAAGTGGTGCGGAGACACAAACAGTACATTAAAATTAAACTGACATATTATGAACAGTGAAACAAAACTTCGATGTCTCGAACACCGATGGCTCGTTTACCAAGGCTGTTTAGAACTCGTTCCTTTTCTTTCTTTCTTTCTTTCTTTCTTTCTTTCTTTTTCTTTCTTTCTTTCTTTCTTCGATTACTGCCTAGTCCCTCGCGGGCATTTTCGGCAGGTGTACTTTGCATACACACCAGATTTGCAGGCTGAAAGCCTACATAGTAATCCTGTAATTTTAACGGTAGGGATCTTTAACTTGGACATGGAATGGTTCTCCCTGCACATGGGGGTGGGAGTGGGGTCTCCACTTAACGTCCCGATCCGAAGGACGACGGGGGGGGGGGGGCTCCACTTAACGTCCCGATACGTAGGACGGTGCATTTTGTGGCATTCATCCCTGCAAGTGATAACACTGGATCATATTCGAACACCGCAATTTTATAACCGCCGCCGGGAATCGAACCTGGGCCTTTGGCATCAGAGGCAAGTGCACTAACCACATATTCCCATATCTGCAGCTATTAATATATATGAGATAATTTAGGGGAAACGTTTTATTATTATTATTATTATTATTATTATTATTATTATTATTATTTATCTTGAAATGTATGTTTTGTGTTCTCATTAGAATCGCCTTGATGAGTTGATTCTAATGAGTACACACAACAAACTTTTATTTTAATGGATATCGAAAAGATATCCCTATCATGACTCCTGATCTGACGGTAAGATTAATCCTCATTAATTCGAACTACGCCTTCTTGGAACAAAAAAAAAAAAAAACATGTTCCCAAAAGGGTGTGGTTGGGTGAGGCAAAGGTGACGTGTACCTTGCGTCACTGGGGCGTCGAACTGATACTGGCTTACAGTTGGGCAAGGCCTGCTGTCCTTGCAGCAGGTAAGGGTGGAGCGGGAGTGTTGTTATTCCTTCTGTTTCAACACTTCCATTCATTTTGGTCTTTCTCCACTACCCTTCACTTTTATCTCCTCTACTATCACTGTTATCTCTTTTCATCCTTTCTCTGGGGACGACACAAAATGACCCACAAGGACGTGTCGTTAAGCTCAAAACAATCAATTATGGCCCCAAAGGTGTTTCGACATTTCATACATATGTACAATGTATATAGACAAGGGTAAGCGTTGTGGATTAACCCATTTATGACAATGGAATCTCCCAACTAATAAGTGTGGAGTGGTCCGTTTCCAATTATATAGGGGTGCCTGGTTTGTTTCTTTAGTTGTAAGTTTTGGTAAAATGTATGTACTTTCGGCAAGGAGTGTAGACCCAGATCAGACGCCGCGTTCTGCGGCGTCTGATCTGGGTCTGCACTGTTTGGCAATGTCCCCCCAAAAA
Source organism: Lucinisca nassula (assembly GCA_963580285.1). Lineage (NCBI taxonomy): Eukaryota > Metazoa > Mollusca > Bivalvia > Lucinida > Lucinidae > Lucinisca > Lucinisca nassula. The sequence goes on from OY757013.1 coordinate 55,746,037, forward strand.
GGCCACTAGGCATATTTGGGTTAATAGAAAACGACCAAACTTTTATCAGCCCGCTGTACCAAGTACGTACTGAAGGTTACTAATAAGAATTTGGAAGAATACTCATTTATATTAACAATTAAATATATTCTAAACTGTTTGCGTAACATGATTGAAACATTTTACATAATGTTATGTTGAAAAGCGCTTTAAAGTTTAATTTGGAACACGGGAGATGTATTACAACTTAATGGTGGCAAGTATTATGTGCTATATAAGAATGTTAGAGGAGAGTGAGTGAGTGTTTGAGTTTTACGTCCCACCAACAGCTAAGGTCATACGGAGACGGGACCTCGATTTAAATACTCATCCGAAAGTCTGGAGAAGCCCGGGATCGATCCTGCGATCCCTGGTTTACAAGGCGAAGTAGCGTAACCACTACACCACGGAGGCTTCTCTGTGAGAGGAGAGGGTGTCAGAAATCCATTAAGCTGTTTAATCCTAGCTTACTTGTTTTCTTTACATTTTGAACATAAATGAAGACTGTCATTTGAAAAACAACAAACGAAAAACAAAACAAAAAAACTTTTAAATCTGTCAAAGTGAAGAAAAACTATTTTACGCGACTTTTTTTTTTCAACCCTTTCAAAGAAAAAGTTTAAAACCTTTCAGCCAGATGATTAAAGCTCTCCATTTTTGAAATCGGTTTTGTTTCCATTGGATTTTTTTTCTCTTAAGAATTAAAATTGTATTTTTCTTGAGTATGTATTTGGTACATGTGATTAAATGCCCATATAACACAGCGCCCAATATAAGGGGACATTACTACTGTGGAATTTTGTCGAATATTCGTTTGCTTGTTTGGTTTGAGGCTTAACGTTCCCGTCAACACTGTATAAGTTATTTTGGGGATGTCGCTTCCAATTTTGTGGGACTTTTACCCGACATTGAGATCAAATGACATCCCAAGCCCTGCCGCCCTCGAATATTCGTAAGTCCCAGTATAAGTTGGTCGTTCCTTAGCAGTTTCTTAAACGCTAAGTGACGTTGTTACGGGCCACTATGGCCTTGTGGGTAAGAGCGCTGGGTCTGACTCTTAATCATTAAGTCTCTCAACGCTGTGGTTCGAGCCCCGCTCGGGTCATACGTGAGGCGCCATGTACTGCAATGGAAAATCATATGTCTTTCTCCGGGTGCTCCGGTTTTCGCCCACCTCTGATTAACGATCGGTACCAAATAAGTAAAATAATATTGAAAGAGCTTTTAAACCCTAAAAAATAAATGAATGAAAAAAAGTGACTTTGCCTGCTGGTGCACGTGATGGGTATGTTTTTGTATTTACCTTCATATGATAACGAAAGTACATTTTTTCAACATCCCCAAAATGGCTACTTTCCTGATGAAAATCCGTAAAATTTTGCTTATTTATACTGCAAGCATAGGTTGTGGGTACTCGTTAGAACCGCCTCACTAAGGCGGTTCTAACGAGTACCCACAACCTATGTATCGGAGCTGAAATAAGAAAAATAATGTATACCCCGGTTAACCCCAGTTTTCTTTATATAAAGTGGGGTTTAGGGAGGTGTTCATTTCACGGACTTGTTCACGTGATGTCGCAAAATTCATTTCTTCTGTCGGTGGCCTGTCCCGTGTCCGTGGCATTTCTTGACTAACATTTTCTTTCTACTAGAATAAAACAATATATATACTGGATGTTGTTCTGACCAAAACTATCTATATAAGGTTTAGTGAAACTACGAGGACTGTTCAAATATGAATGCAAGTAGAACGTCTTCTCATGCACTAATGCGAAAATCACCTGGAAATAAATATCACAGCGTAGAAAAACATTTTACCTATACATTGTTACCAAACCTGTTAAAATTCGTTGACTTCAGCCATGTATATCGTTCGATAAACACTGTCTACTCTTGTATACTAATACAAAACATGGTTGGAAGAAGGTCAGAGTACGCCGTTGAAATACGGTCCTATATTAAGAATCGTTGTATTCTTGGTATACGGTGCAAAGACATTTTTGATGAAATATGTTCGGTTTATTGGCATAATGAAATGTCTTTTCCGACAGTTTTTCGTTGGTGTAAGAAATTCAGCTGTGGGCTAGGCTCAACAGAAGATGCACCACATGTTCGTCGGCCGAAAAGAGCAACATCTGCCAAGATGGTTGATATAGTGAAAGAAATAGTTGCTACCGATGCACGATACACCACCAGGCAAATAGCTAGTATGGTTTGCATCTCATTAGGAGCAGCTCATACAATTCTGAAACGGGATTTGAAAATGAGAAAGATCTGTGCTAGATGGATTCCCCATCTGTTGACAGATGAGCAGAAAAAGACACGCGTTCAGTGCGCCAAGAAGCTGCTTAAAAAGTTTTCAAATTACAATGCATGGTCTTTCGCTAATGTCGTCACAGGTGACGAGACATGGGTTCACTTTTTTGAGCCAAAACGAAAGATTCAGAACAAAATATGGGCAACAAAGTATTGCAAAAGACCATGCATTGCAAAGCGGACCATGAGCGTCAAGAAGGTAATGTATGTCATATTCTTTTCAAATCAGGGCCCTGCTATTTCGGTTGCTGTGCCTAAAGGCAAATCTGTAAATGCGAAGTTTTACAAGAATAAAGTTGTTCGAAAATTGAAGAAATATTTCAAAGAACGAAGACCCGCAACTGGTTTGGCCAATGTCAGATTGCTACATGACAATGCGTCATCGCACAAGGCGTTCATTGTGCAAGACTATCTGAAGCAGGAAAAGGTTGTTGAACACCCTCACCCCCCGTTTTCCCCTGACCTTGCCCCGTGTGATTTTTTTTTGTTCCCGTGGCTGAAAAAATACCTTTCTGGTCGAAAATTTGAACAGCGCAAACATCTCGGTTCTGCAATATTCCAGTGCCTTCATAGTATACCTCGGAAAGACTACCAAAATGCATTCAATGATTGGATCAGAAGACTGAAAGTTTGTACATCTGTTAAAGGGGAATACTTTGAGGGGACAAAATAATTTTTTCATCGAAATCTATCACGGAATCATTTTTATGTGCTTAGTTGCATTCATATTTGAACAGTCCTCGTACACAACACGTTCTTAAATATCAGGTCCAGGCTTTCTAAATAAACCTGTCATAGTGGCCACCTGTATTAAGCAAGCAACCTGTCTTAAGCAAGCATACTTCTGGTTCCCGAAAAAGCCAAATGCACTTAAATTCACCTCTTTTATGCAAGCACCTGTCTTAAGCAAGCACATTTTGGTTATCCCTTAGGTGCTTGCTTAATACAGGTTGGACTGTACATGTAGTAAGAAAAGTTACTCAGGAAGAGCCTCCATTAAAGAACAGCCATTTTGTACTGAGACTGGCTTTTTTTGCAAGTAAAACCGATGATTATATCCATCGCAACAGGCAAACATGCCTATATAATTTTGACCCCATTTAACAACACTTTTATATGACAAAACTTGGGTTTACAGGGGTATACATTATTTTTCTTATTTCTGCTCAAAAACATAGATCATGGGTACTCGTTAGAACCGCCTCGGTGGGCGGTCCTAACAGGTACCCACAATCTATGAGATGAGCAAAAATATGAAAAATGTCATTTTTTTTTTCTCTGAAAAAAAAAAAACAACAACAAACAAACAACATTTTTTGGTGGTAAAATTTTACCAATATATTTGAAAAGGCATGTTTTCGTAATGAAAATAGGCAAATATATGTTCCATAGCCGTATAATGTTTCGGGCCTTTCAGTTGAAACGGAACCCACCAGCCAAACGGGACATTAGAAAATCGGAGTGGCTATTGACAGTCGACTGGCAATAGCCAAAATACGTTAGAATGGCTATTGACAGTCGACTGGCAATAGCCAAAATACGTTAAAATGGCTAGTGACAGTCGAACCAGAGCAATGAGACCTTGTGATTAAGTATCCACTGCGCCATCGAGCAATGACATTACAATAACACATCCGTGTGGCATAAAGCAGTCTTTCATTTCTCCAAAAGGTGTAGCATTTTTCTTATTTATTATTGAATAAATATACGCCCAATACATTAGATACAGAACACAATACAAATATTTACACTGTTATTAGTGACTGGCATAATTAATAATTCGGTATTTTTGCCCACCATTCTTTGAACGCACTCAATTCGTTCCGCATGACCCAACCCCTTCCACCACCTTCCAGGATGATGGACTCGGTCATCTAAGGATGCTAATCCAGCTAATCTTTTTCTTCAAGCCCCGATGGGCGGGGGCTATTTGAAAGATTTTTACCCGACAACGAGATGAAATGACTTCTCAAGCCCTGCCAACCAATGAAACCAATAGTCGACGCCAGTGTCATATAATATTTTGACCCGCCTAAAAAGTGACCCGTGGGTCATAATATTATTACCCGCGGGTCAATATATTATTATAATATTTTGACCCCCCCCCCCCATAATGTTTTGACCCCCCTCCCTAACTTCACAAAAGTTACATTTAAATGACCAAACATGGTGAGGTAACTGTTAAGCAGTAAAACTATGACAATTGTGGTGGTTTTTCCTGCTGATTTTTACACTTGGGTAGTGTCTGAGGGGTGGGGTGGGATAGTTCTAGATCTGAAAATCTACAGCAAGAATAATGACTATAATAAATAAGAAAGGGCAATCATGTTTAAAGGGAAATGGCTAAAAAGCAGCAAAAAAGATAAAAAATAACAGAAAAAAACACATTACTAAAATGGTAATGAGAGAAGCAGCCTATGCACGTGGGGGGGGGGGGGGGGTCAAATTATTATAGCTATAATAAAATGGCCCTTTTTATCTGTTATTGATATACTGGTATTTGAGATCATTCAATTAATTAAACTTTTCATTGAACTAGATGGCTTGTAATACACTAGATTCAGTAAGGTTCAGTATGTGGGAGGGGTTGTAACTTAATGACTTGAAATAAGGGGTGGGGTCAAATTGTTATAGCTATAATAAAATGACCCACCCTTACTATTTGTAATTAGTGTACTGGTATTTGAGTTCACACAGTTAAATTAAAACTTAAATTGCTTTATATGGCTAGAAATAGACTATATTCAGTAAGGTTCAGTATGTGGGAGGGGTTGTTACTTAATGACCTGAAATTGACGGGGGGTGGGGGGGTCAAATTATTGTAGCTATAATAAAATGACCCACCCTTACTATTTGTAATTAGTGTACTGGTATTTGAGTTCACACAGTTAAATTAAAACTTATATTGCTTTATATGGCTAGAAATAGACTATATTCAGTAAGGTTCAGTATGTGGGAGGGGTTGTTACTTAATGACTTGAAATTGGGGGGAGGGTCAAATTATTATAGCTATAATAAAATGACCCTGCCTTATTGTCTGTTATTGATATACTGGCATTTGAGTTCACTCAATAGATTAAACTTTTAATTGAATAAGATGGCTTGTAAAACACTAGATTCAGTAAGGTTCAGTATGTGGGAGGGGTTGTAACTTAATGACCTGAAATGGGGGGGGGGGGGGGCAATAATGACCCACCCTTATTATCTGTTATTGATATATTGGTATTTGAGTTCATTCAATTAATTAAACTTTTCATTGAATTAGATGGATTGTAATACACTAGATTCAGTAAGGTTCACTGGTTCAGTATGTTGGAGGTCATTTTATTATAGCTATAATATTTTGACCCCCCCCCCCCCTTTCTTGGCAGCAACACCAATTTCAAAAGAGAATATTATTCTGCATTAATTTTGTCAAATGTGAAATGATCTGTTGATATTATTGTCCAGTACTATTATTTTGAGTCCATTTCCTTAGTTGAAAAAAGATATGTATTGGGGGGGGGGGGGGGTCATTTTATTATAGCTGTAATATTTTGACCCCCCTACCCATGTTTTCAGATCTGAAATAGACTCCTTGCAATACCCATTTCTTATCTTGTCAATACCTATTTATCGATAAAAGTCCACTTCTGATTTATTTTGCTGAAGTTTTAGGGGCGGGTCAAAATATTATAGGGGGGTCAAAATATTACTGTAATATATTGACCCGCGGGTCAAAATATTACACGGGTCAAAATATTATCTGACACCGGGTCTGACTCGCACCACTTTGCTTTGGTAGGCTTAGTCCGTCTAAGCGGTTTACCAGTACTTATTTGCGGTTAGTTTCAGCTCTGCGTGGAAGTATAGTGTAGCCCAATCTATTTGTCAAACTCCGGTGGGCGCGGATGTATATAGCAGGAAATAAAAACAAATCCAACAGAAACACCATTTTACGGCTTCGATAGCATGAGTATCTTAATGTTAGCAAATTGTGTCTGCCCAGGATCAAAGCGTGACCTGCTCGTAAAAATAATAACAATCGTATGATATAAATTTGTCTTCCAAAACTACATGTAAAACACACACACACACACACACACACACACACACACACACACACACACACACACACACACACACACACACACAAAAAAAAACAACAACAAAAAAAACAAGGAGCAACTGGCAATAGCCAAAATACGTTAAAATGGCTAGTGCCAGTCGACTGGCAATAGCCAAAATACGTTAAAATGGCTAGTGCCAGTCGACTGTCAATAGCCATTTTAACGTGTTTTGGCTATTGCCAGTCGACTGTCAATAGCCATTTTAACGTATTTTGGCTATTGCCAGTCGACTGGCAATAGACCTTTCCTTAGAAAATACTGGGCCTTAACTGTTTGTATAAAAAGTGGAGCCGTGTTCCTATAAAATTTATAAAAGTTATACCACCTCACATCCCTCAATTTCAAAATCGACCCCTACTAATAGCGGCAGATTTTCTTTTTTCAGTACAAAGAGGTTTTGCCATATCAAAATTGCATAGAAACAATTTACAAACCTCTGATAAAAGCACCCACAACTGATGCAAATTTAATACCATTAGAAACATAAAGCATAAATTTCATGAAGGTCAATGAGAAATTATTGAAGACACTGTTGACACAGGCATTATTGGAGTATCAAATTATCACGTAATTGCATACAGAACGGCCACTGATCAACTCGGCGATCTATTTTGTAATAACCTTTACCCATTTATGCCTTCCTTTCTTCAAAAGGGACATTGGAAAAAACGTGTAGACCCGGATCAGATGCGGCATTCTGTGGCGTCTGATCAGGGTCTACACCTTTTGCTAAACTACAGGGATTTTTGTGGGAGATGCGTGGGAGTGGGATGGGATGGGGGTAAACTTAAATATAAAATAAACCAAAACTACTTACAATTGGCAATGGATCCGTTGGAAGATCGTATTTGTCTAACATGTGTTAAATAACCTAGGATACACGGGCCTCCGTGGCCTAATGGATAAGAGCGCTGACTCTTAGTCATTAGGTCTCTCACCGCCGTGGGTTCGAGCCTCGCTCGGGTCACGTGTGAGACGCCAAGTTCTGCAACGGAAGGTCAGGTGGTTTTTCTCCGGGTACTCCGGTTTTCGCCCACCTATGATTAACGATCGGCTCGATATGAGTGAAATAATCTTGAAAGGGCCGTAAAATCCAAACCAAAAAAAAAAAAAAAAAAAAAAAAATAACCTAGGATACAAAGACATGAAAGACCAGAGGAGAGCCGGATAAGTGAAGAATGCGTGTAGCCTGATTAACCTTTTTATTGTGCCATCTTCGATAACCCAGTGCCTGTTGAAGGTATATACAAACAGCCAAGACTTATCATTGTGTTTGGAGGATAATCTAGTAGGATTTGCTGTGCCGTCCCTCATCTTGTAATATCATTTGTTTGTTCTGTTAGCTATTAAATAAAATACCACTGAAAATCATAAACATCCAAGTTTAATGTTTACGCGATCTTGATGGACACTAAATCGATTGACCTACCGGTATTTTTGATAAAGTCGTAATGGGAATGTCGGGTTATTAAATTACATTGCTTGTCCTCTTACATTGTATTAATTTTTCTTGGTTTTGGTTTAACGACCCTTTCAAGATTATTTTACTTATTTCGAGCCGATCGTTCACCGGAGGTGGGCGAAAACAGGTGTACCCGAAGAAAAACCAAGAGACCTTCCGTTGCAGAACTGTGGCCCAAGCTGCTTATCTCCTCTAGCGAATAATCCATTTTTAAATAAGCTGCAATTTACGGAACCCTGGAAGGATCATGCGATTTATAAATATTTTGTGCGAACAACCTATTAAATTGTTCGCACAACATATTATCTTGTTTGCATAACATAGATCTTGCGCAGACAACATAATATATTGTGCGCACAAGATATTTTCTTGTTCGCACAACTTAATATCTTGTGCGGACAACATTATATATTGTGCGTACAAGATATTATCTTGTGCGCATAAGATATCTTGTTCGCACAACTTGAAATCTTGTTCGCACAATACATTATCTTGAAAGCACAAATTAATTAGAAGTATAAGATATTATGTTGTCTGCACAAGATCTGTGTTGTGGGCACAAGATAATATCTTGTGCGCACAAGGTATTGAGTTGTTCGCACAGCTTAATACCGTGTGCACACAATATATTATCTTGTGCGCACAAGATATATTATGTTGTACTCCGTCTTCAGACGTTTTTATCAACCCCATACTTTCATGCTAGTGAAAGTCCTTTTTGTGTGTTTTAGGTATAATCCAGCTTTGAATCGGCGGCCTTCGACGTCCTTTCCGGTTCGCCAGGCTTTCTCGGCGTCACCGAGGATACACTCGGCTCAGGCTCGCCTAGGTATGACTAGCCCAAGGTCACAAGTGAGTTTTGCTGGGTTCTACGACTGGACGGAGGACGGTGGTGATGTTTCTGTGACAAATGTGTACAGAAAGATTGCAAATGCTTCAAAAAATAAAATCTTCAATAAGGGGAACAAAACTTGGTGCACGAACGGCATTCATTTGAACGCCGGTCGTATGTTTGTCAGAGATAAGGCAGACCTTACAAAGGGAGAAAAAGAGATAATTGCCGGTATTTATAAAAACAGAGGTGATATTCAAAGAGATAAGAATGAAATCAAACGCATTCGCTGTCACAGAGATGCTTGGCTTGTTGGTAAAAATGTTGGGAAGAGAGAAATTAAAGCAGTGCTTGATGAAAGTAAAACAGTTAAAATACCAGATGGGTTTTTCAGTACTAAGTTAGAAAACCCAATGAATCTGCCAGCTAGAAATACATGTTATATGTGTAACAAGTGCAAAGAGGATTGTGCTTATCATCATTTGGATGATTTCAGTTATGATAACTACCCAAAGACAGACAGACCTGGGCGAGTCGCACCGCCCTCTTCGCCCGACGGCTCACCAAAATCTGTAAGAAAGTTTGGAAAACCTCCTATACCTCCAATCAAACTCGGACAGGGTGCAATAACTATTGAGAGAGGACCCACATTTATTGATTCTGAAGATTGCATCAGTAAACGGAAAGTATTTATGGATGTGTTTTTACCGAAAATTGGAACTCAGGTTCCAGTGGATGAACTCAAAACACCTGTTCCAAATGGAAGTAAATCGCCTATTTTAAATGACACAAGTGAGTGCAAAATGAAATACGAACATGGGATTACGATTAAGAGTCCTAGGAACGGCGTGGAAGAAACAGTGATAACTAGGAACGATCAAATCGACCCTAAGGTGCTTAATTTAAATAAGACTATCCGGCAACTGTATCGGAATTCAGACATTACGAGTCTTAGAAATGAAGTGTCAGATACAATTATCACAAGGGATGATCCGTTCGACCAGAAGGTGCTTTATTCAAATAAGACCCTCAGAAGACTTTATCGGACTTCAAGCAGGGATGGAAGTATAGGGGAATGATACCGATTCACATCACGAAAACACGCCTATATAATTTTGACCCCCTTGAACACCACTTTTATATAGTAAAACTTGGGTTTCCGGGGTATACCTTATTTTTCTTATTTCTGCTGTAAAATATAGATTGTGAGTACTCGTTAGAACCGCCTCGATGAGGCGGTTCTAACGAGTGCCCACAATCTATATTTTGAGCAGAAATAAGAAAAATATCACAATTTTTCGTCATAAAATTTTCATTTTTTTGGCGATAAAGGTGGCAATGTATTTGTATAGGCGTGTTTTCGTAATGATCACGATTTATCACTAATGCAATGCTTTAGTTGGTGTTGCTTCATTCATTCATTCATTCATTCATTCATTCATTCATTCATTCATTCATTCATTCATTCATTCATTCATTCATTCATTCGATCAATCAGTCTTACGACAAAGGTGATATGTGTATCTTGCATCACTGGGGCGTCCAACTGATATTGGCTTACAATCGGACAAGACATACTGTCCTTGCAGCAAGTAAGGGTAGAGGGTGGAACGTAATTTCTTCTGTTTCTACACTTCCTCCGTTTTCGTCTTTCTCCTCTGCGCCTCACTTTCATCGGATCTACTATCTCTTCTTTCTCTTTTTCTCCCTATTACGAAACACGCCTATATAAATACATTGTGAACTTTACCGTCAAAAAAAAAAAAAAAAAAAAAAAAAGAAAAAAAAAGAAAACTTTAAGATGAAAAAACTGTGATATTGTTTCTTATTTCTGCTCAAAATATAGATTGTGGGTACGCGTTAGAACCGCCTCGATGAGGCGGTTCTAACGAGTATCCAAAATCTATACTTTAGAGCAGAAATAAGAAAAATAAGGTTTACCCCTGTAAACCCCAGTTTTACTATATAAAAGTGTGGTTCAAGGGGCTCAAAATTATATAGGCGTGTTTTCATGATGCTTTCTCTGGGAGACGACACAAAATCACCCACAAGGGGTGACGTGTCGTTAAAATCAAAACATTCATTCATTCATTCATTCATTCATTCATTCATTCATTCATTCATTCTCATGGTTATTATAAAACCAAACTAACGCATGTTCTTTCTGAAAATGTGTCATTTTTCATTACAAAAACACGCCTATATAAATGTATTGGAAGATTTTACCACCCAAAAAGGAACATTTCCAGATAAAAAAAATCTGATATTCTGGTTTTTGCCCAAAACATAGATTGCGGGGACTCGATAGAACCGCCTCGATGAGGCGGTTCTATCGAGTACCCACAATTTATGTTTTTAGCAGAAATAAGAAAAATAACGTTTACCCCTGAAAACCCCAGTTTTACTATATAAAAGTGGGGTTCAAGGGGGTCAAGTTATATAGGCGTGTTTTCGTGATCGGTGGGTTTTCTGTGCCTTTACAAGAATATTCAAACTGAATTTATATGAGAACTTAACCCTTATACTGCTGAATACCACCAATCAAATTGCTAGATACATTTTTGTTGAATTCACGAAGTGTACGACAAACAGTGTAGATCCTGATCAGATGGCTTGATCATCAATGTAAAAGTACAATAGGTGTTGTCGTGTTAAGCAGGATAAGGGTTTTGTTTGCAAACGCTTGATGATATACATGTATACCGAGAAACATCAATTGCTTGGCCCCATAGAAGACGAACAGACTTTTTCGGGGGTTCGGGTTTGCGGCCCGTTCAAGATATTTTTCCATTGTTTCGAGCTTATTGTTAATCAGATGTAGGTTAAAACCGAAGTATCCGGAGAGAAACGATCTGACCTTCCGCTGCAGAACTTAGCGTCTTACATGTGACCCGAGCGAAGCTCGAACCTAGATCGGTGAGAGAGACCTAATGCTTCAGGGACCGCGCTCTTGCCAGTAGGCCACGGAGCACCATTTAACCCATGTATAACAATGGAATCTTCCAACTTGTAAGTTTGGAGTAGTCCATTTCCAATTATAGGGGTGTCAAGTTTGTTTTTGTTTGTGGCAAATTTTACTTAAATGAACGTCTGATCTGGGTCTGCACTGTTTGTCATCGTCCCAGAAAAGGGCCACCAGGCGTATATGGGTTAAGGCATAGAATCGTTCAATTTATAGCTTGAAACGGATCCGTTTCCAGTTAAAGGTGTTTCTAAAGAATGCTAGAATTTTAATGAACTTACAATAAATGAAATATTCCGACACCCCGGAAATGGACATGCCCCCAGCTATATGATGGAAGATTGTACAATAAATGTGCCATATATGGATTAATTTGCGTACTCCGGTAAGGTTGAGCATGGCGGTTTTGTTTGTTTGATTTCAAGTTTAACGTCCGCGTCAACACTATAAAGGTCGTTTTGGAGACGTTGCTTCCAATTTTGTGGGACTTTTACCCGACAGTGAGATGAATTGACATCTCAAGCCCTGTTGCCCAATGAAGCCAATAGGGTTTATAAGCATGGACGGTCCGACACGCACCGCTTTGCTTGGACAGACTTAGATCCTCTAAGCGGTTTACCAGTATTCGTGTGCGGTCAAAGTCAGCTCTGCGTGGAAGCATCATACAGCCCATCTATTTCTTGAAGGCCTTACAAGGATGTGTTGTCATAATACATGTATGTGCCGATGTTCTGGATATTTAATTTAGTTATATATCGGCGATTTGTATTAACCCTTTTTGTACCAAATGGAATCTTCCTCCTTATATATAGCAGGAGTCCATTTCAAAATTTAGTGGTGTCAGGTTGTGTTTTCTTCAAAAAGTTATTAGGGAAATGACTGAACTTTTAGCAAACAGTGGAGGCCCTGATCAGACGCCGCGTTCTTCGGCGTCTGATCTGGGCCTGCACTGTTTGCCAGGGTACCCGTTTGGGGGTTTCTGGTACTGAATGGATTAAGCTAAATGTTCACTGTTCTATCGAGTACAGCTGTGTTAAAACAATGGTATTTTGCTGAAAATTTTGTACTTCAAAAGCTACTAGTGCAAAAGTTATTCATAATTTTCAGCAAAAATGTTACTGTTTCACTATATATACCATGATTTAAACGATTCGGTTAATAACGTATGGATGGTGTTGAACAAATGAGGCTCCTGCTTGAAAGAAAATAGACTGTTTTGGATCAGTCTAGTGAGTGAGTGAAAGTTCGAGTTTTACGTCCCACCAACAGCTAAGGTCATACGGAGACGGGACATCGGTTTAAAGACTCATCATCCAAAAGTCTGGAGAAGCCCGGGATCGATCCTGCGACCCCTGGTTTACAAGGCGAGTAGCTTAACCACTACACCACGGAGGCTTCTTAGATCAGGCAGACTAGATCGGTAACGCTAGTGTGAACGCAATCCTGTGGAGACCAGGGGCTAAGTCAACATTACTGAGGTTATGCCGAGCCGGTCAGTCAACTAAACCAATTTTGGCCGTAATAAGTCTCCCAACCCCTCACCATAGTGAAGATTATATTATTTTTTCTAATCCCTTTGGATCCTTGATTCCATTGTGGAATTCTGAAAATATCTGAGGGTGACTGACGAGGCCTTATTGGCCGAAATTAGCTTGTCTGGCCCAGAAAACTTTTTCTTGCACACCAGATAAGGAAATCCATTGTTTTGGCTTGGGATAGAATATAAGGATCTTATATGGGTGTGAGGGGTGGATGGAAAAATCCGTCCCGAGGGACACTGTCCGGCATCACGAGGCTTGCCGAGTGATGCCGGACAGTGATCCCGAGGGACGGATTTTTCTATCCACCCCTCACATCCATATTGGATTCTTTTTCTTGCATACCTTCCATTTCTTAAAGCGGATTTTTAATGCTGCAGTCACTTCGGTTACCAACGTCCGCCATATTGTGTTGACACTGCAGGAATGTTTAGTGACGTTGCTGTGGCGTCAACCTTAACGACAGCGCATACGAGGTTGTAATCAACCAGCGCATTTATCAAACACGCGATTATATTCGATTTGGGGTCGGAACACCAGGATCAGAACATAAATTTCTATCCCAGGGTAAAATCACGGATTTCCTTGTCTGGTGTGCAAGAAATTCTGTTCCAACCCTGGTGTTCTTACCCAAAATCGAGTATTCTCGCGTGTTTGATAAATGCACTGGTTGAATGCGCCGTCGTTAAAGTTGACGTCACATCACGTAACGTGACGTCACTAAACACCACTGTAATGTCATCATAATATGGCGGACTTCGGCAACCGAATTGACTGCAGTATTAATGATCCGCGCTCAGAAATGGAAGGTATGCAAGAAAAGGAATCCTCCATGGGTTTGAGGGGTGGATCAAAAATCCGTCCCTCGGGATCACTGTCCGGCATCACTCGGCAAGCCTCATGATGCCGGACAGTAACCCATTGGGACGGATTTTTCCATCCAAACCTCACACCCATGTAAGATTCTTATAGTAAACTCCACTAATTTTCTGTGCTTTAGTGTATCCTTTGCTTATAAAGGATGAGAGCATTTTAGACCCAGACAAGCGCAATAACCAATTTAGTACCGGAAACCCCAAAACGGGTACCCTGGCAAACAGTGCAGAACCAGATCAGACGCCGCAGAACGCGGCGTCTGATCAGGGCCTACACTTTTTTCAATAAGTTTAGCCATTTTCCAAATAAATTTTGATGAAAACACAACCTGACACACCTAAATCTTGGAATGGACTCCTGCTGTATATAAGATGGAAGATTCCATTTGGTAGTAAAAGGGTTAATAACTGCATTATATGAATCAGCAGGAGGGGGAGAATGACACTGAAAAACAATTTATGATCAATCTTGAAGAAACAAATGTTGCTGGTCTCGGCGGATAACGAGTCCGCCACCTACTGATCACCAGACACAGCTGGATGCGCCTCTCAGACTAGCATCACAAGATTATCGGTCTATAAAGTGTAAATGCGGTCAAAGTATAAATACAGTGAAAATCTTATATTAAGACCGCCTTTGGGACTGTTCAAAAGTGGTCTTAAAGACCACTTTTGAACAGTACCAAAGGTGGTCTCTGACCAGATGACACTGTGTGCCAAAAACACCCAGAAGAATAACGGATCTTCCTAAATAAGCTTTTTAAAGCAGAATTAGTGTTAATTTTAGGTGGTCTTAATTGCGGCATTTCACGCATATTCATAAAGGTTTTTTTTTCCCATATGTTGCTTTAAGATAACAATATGTTATTTATTACCACTGTTTGTCATTTCGAATGCATTTACATGTACACGTATGTATGATGATGTTCAGTCGTAGCTCCAGATACCGAGGTGTAATGAGTGGATATGTTGATTTATTGGGGTCTACTGGTTGTCAATCGACCCAACGTTTCTAATAAATTAAAAAATATTACAGCACTACTGCCCATGTGACTTTCGCTGATCAAAAATGTTAAACCGCGCAAAAAGCGATTGTGCGAAATCAAGATAATGGTTATTTAGGTGATAACTGTTGAAAATGGTCAATTTGGAAGGTAAAACGGCGGTTTTACGGTTGGAAATTTCGTTTTACGGCGACGCGTAAGCGGAGCCGTAAAACGGTTTTTGCGACGTAACCGCTGAAACCACGGGTTGGGATTTCTCTATCCGCACTGAATAACGATGATGGATTCTATTCTCCTTGCATACCACATACGAAAAATCCTGGAATTTACCCTTGGGTAGAAATTCTTATCCTACTCGGGTTATTCTACCCAGGGTTAGGATACAAATCGAGTATTTTCATGTGTTTGATGTGTACTGGTTGAATATGACGTCACGTACGCCGCGGTTAATTTTGACGTCACGACACGTGGTGACGTCAATAACGTCGCATTATTGTCATCAAAATATTGTGGATGTCGACAATCGAAGTGACTGAATTATGAAAAAATCTACTCTCAGAAATGAAAGGTATGCAAGAAGGAGAATCTTGGGTGTGAGGGATATATAGAAAAATCCGTCCCTCGGAATCACTGTCCGGCATCTCTGGGCAAGCTCGTGATGCCGGACAGTTACCCTCAGGAGAATTTTTCTAGCCACTCCTCACGCCAATATAAACTTCTTATAATCTCAAATGGGCGTTGCGTCTAATGCTGCGACAACCTGTTAGAACCACCATAACAAGTTGCCATGACACGTTTAACCCATTTCAGACCGGAAACCCCCAAAGGGGTACCCTGGCAAACAGTGCAGGCCCATACCCGACGCCTTAGATCGCGGCGTCTGATCAGGGCCTCCACTGTTTGCAAAATGTTCAGCCATTTTCCAAATCAATTTTGAAGAAAACATAACCTGACATCCCTAAATTTTGAAATGGACTCCTGATATATATATGGTGGAAGATTCCTTCTGGTACTAAAACGGTTAATACAGAAATAAGAACTATCCCAAAACTATCCTCGCCCTCCTTTTACTCGTCGTTATTACTTGGGCACGTCCAGTGGCAGCCAATCCTTATCTGAAGTTATGCGTTGTGCATTACGATAACACACCCGTGCAACATAGTGCATTTTTCACATTTCCAAAATGGCTACTTTTCTTTTGAAAATCCAACAAGTTTTTCTTATTTATACAGCAAACATAGGTTGTGGGTGCTCGTTAGAACCGCCTCATTGAGGCGGTTCTAACGAGTACCCACAACATGTGTATTGGAGCAGAAATAAGAAAAATAATTAATACCTCCGTAAAACCCAGTTTTCTCTATATAAAGTGGGCTTTAGAGGTGGTGTTCATTTTATGGACTTGTTCACGTGATGGTAAGCTTATTTTTGTCAGGTGAAATTTGAATGAGGTTGTTTGAGGTTGTTGAGCTTATTTATTGTTTCTACGTTGTTGAAATATACTAAAATGTGATACAGTAGATCTTGAGTGTTTTCATTTCTGAAATCTTCAACTCTCTCTTGAGTCACCAGAGCTTTCGAAGTGGACGACAGAAACTGAAACATTTTCACTACGTTTTCTTCCTGATTTCAGCGGTGTGTGCAGCCTTGGCACAACAAATGTATGCCAATTGCAAATTTAACACAGCCGATAAATTATGACAGATTGCAGTGTTTTCTCTGGCTTTCGTTGCCGGATCATTAAAGGGTCACTGATGAGGCTTTATTAGCCGAAACTACGTAGTATGACCCATCTTCTTTCTTATGAATGTTTTCATTGCTCTTAAAGGAACTCATTTTAGATTTTTATTTGTAAACAAATGACACGACTAGCCTCACGGGTCACTGGTTTTTAACTTTTTTTACCCTACGTACTCTAATATAATTGTCATAGCCATAAAATAAGGCACTACCAGACATGGCCGTGTAATCCTAATGTACCAGCATCTTAACAAAACGGCGAATTGAGCAATGGGGTTTAAATGGGCAAACCTTATCTTTCTTATTTCTACTCCAAGACATAGGTAGAAGGTACTCCTTAGAACCACCTCAACGAGGCGGCTTTTTCGAGCATCAGAATCATTACTATAACACACTGTAGTGACATAATGCATTCTTTCATATCCCCAAAATTTTAGATACATGTATGTTTCTTATTGTAATTTGTAACATAGGTTGCTGGTGCTCGTTAGAACCGCCGCGAATAGGCGGTTCTAACGAGTACCTACAACCTATGTCTTGGAGCAGAAATAATGTATTACAGTATACCCTTGTAAAGCTCAGTTTTCTCTAAAGTGTGGTTTAGAGGGGTGTTCATTTCATGGACTTGTTTACACGATGGCTATCTTTGGAGTACAAGTAGAAACATTATAAACATTCATCACAAAAAATACCGTTTTTGATATATATAAGGAAATGCACTATGTCACACGGATGAGTTATCGTTACGTCACAATACCACTAGTGAACTGTTTTAACCCACTTTGTACCGGAAACCCAAAAGCGGTACCCTGGCAAACAGTGCAGGCCCGGAGCAGACGCCGCAGAACGCGGCGTCTGATCAGGGCCTACACTATTTGCAAAAAAATCAGCTATTTTCTGAATAAATTTTAAAGATTACACAACCTGTTACCCCTAAAATTCGAAATGGACTCCTGCCATATATAAGAAGGAAGATTCCGTTTGGTACAAAAAGGGTTCAGGCATTTGCGTACAACAAAAATGAAAACCAGTCTCACGCGCTTCTGAACATTTTATATTGCTAAATTGGAAAATGTTAGGCACAATCTACAAACGTGCATGCACAAACATTTCAATAAATGTTCTATTATCAGAGTAAGTTTTTATAGTATATCACGTGGACTGATTGTCACGTCAATCCCTGTGGGTCGTTTTGAGGCGTCCCCCAGAATAAGGGGGGAAAGGGATAGAAGAGATAGTAGAGAAGATGAAAGTTAATGGTAAAATTTTCGTTGAACAGTTTTGCTGATATCGCTAATATTGCATGCTTTCCCTCGGATACTTTTTAACTGAACCATTAGATGACCTTGCAGTTGCATAAACACGGCGTTTTAGATCCCCTCACAAGGTAGTGGTTGATATACTAACCCATTTCAGGCTGGAAATCCCTAAACGGGTACCCTGACAAACAGTGCAGACCCAGATCAGACGCCGCAAAACGCGGCATCTGATCAGGGCCTACACATTTGCAAAAAGTTAAGCCTTTTTCCAAATAAATTTTGAAGAAAACACAAAGCTGACATCCCTTAATTATTAAATGGACTCCTTCTTTACATATGGAGGAAGATTCCATTTGGTACGAAAACGATTGATCATGAAATGCAGGGAAAACCCGTTTTCAAAAACTACAAAGTGTAAAAACTAGATAGGTATTGATCTACCTAGAACGGCCCCGCCCGTCGGGGCTTGATGAAATAGATGGGCAGCATGATGCTTCCACGAAGAGCTGAATCTGGTGGCACACGATTACTGGTAAACCGCTTAGAGGGCCTAAGCCTGTCCAGCCAAAGCAGTGCGAGTCGGATCGTCCATGCTTATAACCATATTGGTTTCATTGACTACAGGGCTTGAGAAGTCATTGCATCTCAATGTCGGGTAAAAGTCCCACAAAATTGGAAGCAACGTCTCCAAAATGACCTGTACAGTGTTGACGGGGACGTTAAACCTCAAATCAAACAAACAAAACAAACAAAATCTTCCCTAGAAAAAAATCTTTTCAATTTCAACATTTATGCCAAATATTACAAGATTCCTTAAATCATTGAGCCAGATAGACAGGAAAATCAATAGTATTACAGACACTAAAGAATTACAAGGGCGAATAACTATAATATAGCAGTATTGTTCCCTTGGCTTTTCTTTGTCTGTAACAGCAACATCTCATGAATATTTAAAAGATTCCTTATATTATTGAGTCAGATAGACAGCAAAATCAATGGTATTACAGACACTAAAGAATTACAAAGGCGAATAATTATAATATAGCAGTATTGTTCCAATGACTTTTCTTTGTCTGTAACAGCAATATCGACATTTATGCAAAATATGTTAAGATTCCTAATCTCATTAATCATGCAGGAAAACCCAGTTTTCAAGAACTATAAAGGGGAATAACTACATATGTGTAAGTTTGATAACTGGACCCTGAATTTTCCCTAGCAACATCTTTAAAAAATCTATAATAAGGTTCATAAAATTATTAAGTAAAATAGACAGGAAAAACAAGTGTTATGTACACTAAAGACTTACTTAGGGTTATTACTACAACAGTATTCATCACGCAAACACGCCTATATTGTTTTGACCCCCCTTGAACCCCAATTTTATATCGCAAAATTAGGGTTTACAGGGGCAAACCTTATGTTTTATTATTTCTGCTCTAAAATATAGATTGTGGGTTTTCGTTAGAACCGCATTGATGAGGCGGTTCTAACTTGTACCAACAATCTTTACTTTGAGCAGAAATAAGAAAATATCAAAATGTTTCATCTTAAATTTTTCATTTTTACGGCGGTAAAATTTACAATGTATTTGTATAGGCGTGTTTTCATAAGGTGATCCCTTAACCATTCTTTGTCTTAGCCCTTATCTTGCTGTTCACGACAACCGCTATATTTGCAAACAGTGTAGATCCAGATCAGATGGCTTCTGAAGCCATCTGATCAGGATCTATATTGTTTGGCATTCAGTTTATGAATTTGTAGCAATACATTTCATCAAGTAATGTGATTGGTTGATAGACAGAAATGGGTGTGGCTTAAATGAATATTCAGCAAGATAAGGGTTAAGAGCAGCAACATGAATATCAGCATTTGTGCAAAACATGATAAGATTCCTAAAATTAATCAAGATAGCAGGAAAAACAGTCTTTTAAGAACTACAAGGGAGAATAACTGAATAAGTATTAATCCCTTGACCCTGTTGATTCCATAGCAACAACATCTTACCAGGGCAAGTCAATAAGTAACGTGCCTATCCCATTTCCAGTTGACCGAGATAACCAAGATTTTCAAGCCTTGTTTCAACATATATTAAGGCACATGGGCAAAATTGCACCCTTATCGTGTCATTCACTCGTAAGATAACATTAACATTTCCAGTCTAAAGTCTTATGTAAACCTATAGAAAACAATTTAGTTCATACTTCCATGAACGCAATGAGTCTGGTGATTTTCAGTGACGTCACAAGACGTCATTCTAAACCATGCATCTCTACGGGCTTTGGTGACGTCAACGCTGTTTCGCTCTTTGTAAAAAAACAGCGTGATAATGTTTTCCAGCTTTAAAAAAATTGCCCTTTAAGCATTCTTTCGCCCCGGAATGAGGGATAGGGATATAAAATTAAATTTTCTGCTTTTCATGAATGTATGATCGACAGCGAGCCGCCAGCAAAGTTTACATGAGTCCCTTCGGTTCATTTGCTTTGCACGAGACCCACTGCGTTCAAGCTTTCATGAACAGCAGAAAAATAAAAATCATTTCTTAATTGGACGTCAAATATGGCTAGCGATGAAAAAAAAAAAAAAAAGCTTTTTACCGTGCTGTAATACAGTCCTTGTATTTGGAAGAGAAAACAGGTCAGGAAATACATTGCGAGTTGACCAATGTTTATGGGTCCTCTGCGCCATCGTATGCACAAGTTAAATGCTGGGTTCGGGAATTTAGAAGACGAAACCAGGTCTGGACGCCGACCAGATGCCACCGATGAAGAAATGTGTAAACAAAGTACGGGATATGGTGTACTCTGGTGGAAGAAATAGCTAATTCATTACGCATTTCACATGATAGCATTTCAAAATTTTACATGATCGCTTTGGTATACGCTAGCTAACAGCCCGTTGGGTCCTAAAATCCCATAGCGACGAGCAAATGGCAACCAGAGCATCAGTATGCAGTGCATTGTTGAAGCGGTTTAGATCAAAGAAAGATGATTTTCTATAACGTCTGGTGATCGTAGATGAGACCTGGTTCCATTATTACGTGCCAGAGAATAAAACTCAAAGTCGCCAGTGGGTAGGGACGGGGTCTCCGAGTCCAAAGAAGGTCAAAGCGCAACCCTCTGCTTGCAATGTGATGGCAACTGTATTTTGGGACGCACAAGGCGTCATTGTGTTGGACTTTCTAGCTAAGAAAAGTACAATACAGGTGCGTATTATGCATATTTGCTCGACCAACTGAGAACTGCGATCCGTGAGAAACGCCGAGGTAAACTCTCCAAAAGGATTCTGCTCCAACAGGACATTGCAAGAGGCCGCATTTGCAAAACTACAATGGATGCTGTTGAGCGGTATGGATAGAGCTAAATATCGCACCCCGCCTATTCTCCGGACTTAGCTCCTAGTAACTATTTCCTGTTGCCAAACTTGAAAACGAATATATGTGGACGTCATTTTCGGTCCAACGAAGAAGTCGTGGCTGCAGTTGAGGAGTGGGTCGGAGACAAGGACCCTGGCGTCTTCAGTCCTGGGCTGATTACAGCGGAACAGCGTTGGTCCAAGTGTATCATTCAAGAGTGCAATTACATCGGAAAAGCAGGTATCGATCTCACCCAGAAATAAGTTAGGCTGTTTTTTATTATCTAGCCCTCGTATCAATATAAACATTTAATATGCAAAAAACTCGTATGATAAGATTCCTAAAATTACTAAGCAAGATAGACAGGAAAACTAAAGTACGTACCAAAGTGCCACACACAATTTTTAAAGAATTACAAAGGGTAAAACTACAACAGTATTAATACCTTGACTCTTATTTTTTCTGTGAAAGCAATAGCTTATGAATAGCATATAAAATGCAAAATATGACAAGATTCCTGAGATTATTTTTAAAGATATGCAAGAAAAACCAAAAGCGTTAGGGACAAACGGACGTGAAAACAGTACAACCTCATAACTTTGTTTGCTGGGGTAAATAAAAAAGAAGTGAAGCCAATGATCACGAATCGATACAATTAACCAACAGCTCCCATCAGAGATACCAAAGGGAAAGAAATACAAACATGAAATAACTAGACCTGGATGGAAACATCAGTAACGGAAAGCCAAAAGGACAGTTAGTTTCCCACGAAATGGCCAATCAATGGCTAAAATCACATTTTGATAAAATGCATATTTTGAGACTAAACATACTAACATATAGTAATGGTTATTGCACTGCTATAAATGAATAGTGTCCCTCTTTTGGATATTCATAGCAATATGATGCCCGGGACTTCCGTGGAGTGTGGGCCATGTTTGCTAATGTTGGCTCGGTGGGGGACCCTATAAGTCCGCGGGTGGGCGTCTCTTGCCTGATGCCTCCAGTTGACCTGTCTCATGAGCAACGTCGGTCGGTGTGTGCTCGGAGGGGATGGTGCTGTGTTTGCCGGGTCTTGACCGTCATCCGTTTCGGTTTCAAAACTTTGGGGTTGAGACACACTGATGAAGATTAAATATCAGAAAGGCCTCTGTGTCATTTAATTTGGTATAGTTACACCTTAATAGCAACAGATAAGGTAAGTTTGTTTTTGATAACTGAAGGATAGTTATTGTTAATTCTTCATAAAAACCTATGTTGTGGGTATTCCTTAGAACCGCCTCGCCGGTTCTGATGAATACCCACAACATAGGTTTATATGGAGAAATAAGGAAAACTATTCTTCAATTACCCTACAGTTCTTACCGGATATTGCTCGTTAACTTCTACATCCACTTTACAATATATTGTTCTCATGCTATAATGTTATTGCACTGAAAGTGATGAATAATGTACATGTAGGTTGAGAATTGAACCATGCCATGTTAATGTCTTGGAATCATGTTTTCATAAATAAACACCCGGCATATGCCATGTACATTTGAAACGTGTGCTGTCATTGACATGTACTAAGAAAACAAAACAAAACAAGAGGCCCATGGGCCACAATGCTCACCAGAGCTCAGGGGCCACTGCCCAATGGCAGCAATGTATTTTAATTAACCATGGAAGCCCTGTGCCCAAGGATGCTACAGATAAAATTTGGATCCAATCAGCCTAGTGGCTTTAGATTCTGATGTCGCTTGAATGTGTTCTTACCTGACAACAGATGACAATTGATAATTTCCTATCTGTGGCAACAAATAGGCCAAAAGGAACATAATTAAAGGAACATTTTCTATGAAAGTGTGGCAAAATATCTTGAAAGACATTAATGTCATTTTTCAATTTTCCCCATTATAAGTCAATGGAAACTCTTAACGTGGCATAGCAAACAAACCAAAGAGCTAAATTTCATAAACTAGAGTTCAGGTGGACACTGTCCAATGGCAGACATGTATTATAACATGATATGATTTTAATATACCAATTATAAAGTCTCCCAAACAAACCCCATACCCAAATGAGCACCCATGTGGACTGTATCTGAACTATTAGGTGTTTTATAAAGTAAAGAGGGTGGGGCATGGACCCAATTGGTGTCAATAAATGCGTTTTATAAAAAGAAACAGAGACATATATGGTTTAGCAGTGCGTAAATGTATGGTTCCTGAGATGCAAGGCCTTTTAAGCAATGGAGGGATTCGGGCATGGCAGATCCTAGAAAGCCCAAGATTGTTGTCACTGAACATGTCTTATCATAAGGACCAAGAGTATATATGGTTAAACGGTGGGGATCTGAATGGTTTCTGAGATATGAGGCCCTTTTATGAAGTTGCAGGATGAGAACTGGCCCCTGCTGACCCCTCAAGACGGGGATGGCTGAATGTGTCTATTAACAATGAACAAGAATATATGTGATTATAGGATGGGGAATTGAATGGTTTCGGAGATATTTGGCCTATTATGAAATGGAGTCTTATCATAAGGAACACATATCTTGAAAGACATTAATGTCATTTTTCAATTTTCCCCATTATCCCAGAAAAGCCCAAGATTGTTGTCACTGAATATGTCTTATCATAAGGACCAAGAGTATATATGGTTAAACGGTGGGGATCTGAATGGTTTCTGAGATATGAGGCCCTTTTATGAAGTTGCAGGATGAGAAATGGCCCCTGCTGACCCCCCAAGACGAGGATGGCTGAATGTGTCTTTTTACAATGAACAAGAATATATGTGATTATAGGATGGGGAATTAGATGGTTTCGGAGATAAATGGCCTATTATGAAGCGGAGTCTTATCATAAGGAACAAGCATATATATGGTTAAGGGGTGGGGATCTAAACAGGTATTGAGATATAGGCATTTTAATGAAGTAAAGGGGTGGGGAGTGGCCCGTGGCACCCCGGGGGGACCGCCATGCTGGTGTCACTGATTGCGTCTTATCACAAGGAACAAGAATATATATGGTTTAGGGTTGGGGCTCTGAACAGTTTCTCAGATATTTGGTCTTTTGTGAAGTCAAGGGGTGGAGCATGGCCCGGGTGTACCCTGGGTGACCCCTAGGTTGGTGTCACTGAATTTGTCTTATCATAAGGAACAAGAATATATATGGTTTAGGGGTGGGGATCTGTAAGGTTTCTAGAATATTTGGCCTTTTATGAAGTGGAGGGGGTTGGGCATGGTCCCGGCACATCCCAGGGGACCCCCAAGTTGGTGTCAATGAATGCAACTTACCATAAGGAATGATAATATATATGGTTTATGGGTGGGGATCTCAATGGTTTCTGAGATAAATTGCATTTAATGAAGTGGAGAGTGTGGGGCATGTCCCAGGCACATCCAAGGGCACCCACAGGTTTGGGTCACTTAATGTGTCTTATCATAAGGAACAAGAATATATACGGTTTATGGGTGGAGATCTGAAAGGTTTTTGAGATAAATGGCCTTTTATGAAGTGGAGGGTTCGGGGCATGTCCCCGGCATATCCCGGGGGACCTCCAGGTTGGTGTCACTTAATGCATCTTATCATAAGGAACAAGAATATATATGGTTTAGGGGTGGGGATCTGTAAGGTTTCTGAGACATAAGGCATTTTATGAAGTGGAGGGGGCAGGGCATGGCCCCGGCACGACCTAGGGGACCCCAGGTTGACATTAAAGCATATGGCTGAGAGAAGTTTCCTCAAGGAACATGTTTTTGTAAGTTTTGTCAAAATATCTGCAATGACTTGGCAGTAAATGCCATTTTTCAGTTTTCCCCATTATAAGTTAATGGAAACTCTAAGTTGCCATAGCAACAAAACTAAAAGGCCAAATTTCATAAAAAACACAAAACCTGTAAAGGCATATATGGTGAATATTTTCATAAAATCTCAACCTGCTAGAGCTTACGGTTTCTGAGGAGATGATTTTTTAAGTATTTTTTTTTTCTATTTTTTGCATTTTGGTTTCCATGGCAACCAACGAAAATGAGCAGTAGGCCTAAAAGCATATAGCAGATTGCCTAAGGAACATTTCTATGAAAGTTTTGTCAAAATATCTGCAGAGGCTTGGCAGTAAATGCCATTTTTCAATTTTCACCATTATAAGTCTATGGCAACTATAAGTTACCATAGCAACCAAACTGATGAGCCGATTTTCATAAAAAACACAAACTTTCAATCCCCCAGCCCAAGGATGCTAAAGATAAAATTTGGGCCCAATTGGCCCAGTGGCTTCAGAGGAGATGTCATTTGAAAGTGTTGACGGACGCAGACGCAGACGACGCAGACGCAGACGACGGACCACTGCCTATCCTATAAGCTCCCCGGGACCTTCGGCTCTGGTGAGCTAAAAAAATGTAATATTGAAATAACTGGACTTGACATGAGTCAATATTTACTGGTTGTATCTAGACCACATAATGCAGCTAATTATGTCTGCATGCGTCTTTGATACTTCCCTCAGTTTGCTTCTGAGCTTCATGTGATATACGTGTTAATAAATGTATAGTTCAAGTATTGAACCCACATTAACACGGTGGCAGCGGTAGTTTAGTTGTGAACTATAAAAGGACATTTAATTTTGGCAAATTCAACAATAAAAATGGGAAGTTTTCAGTTTTCACATCCAGAAAATTTGACTTTGCTTAACCACAAAGATGGGAAAATGGTTACAGAGACTTGAAAGGTTCCGATCAACTTCAGGAGTTTCAGAAGTACATTACGCAAACACGTCTATACAAATACATTGCCACCTTTACCGCAAAAAAAAAAAAAAAAAATGAAAATTTTAAGATGAAAAATTGTGATATTTTTTCTTTTTCCTGCTCAAAATATAGATTGTGGGCACTCGTTAGAACCGCTTCATTGAGGCGGTTCTTACGAGTACCAACAATCTATATTTTAGAGAAGAAATAAGAAAAATAAGGTTTACCCCTGTAAACGCCAGTTTTACTATATAAGAGTGGGGTTGAAGGGGGTCAAAATTATGTAGGTGTGTTTTCGTGATGGAAATGTGTCAATACCACATGGATGTCCCCGCCCAAGGGCCCAGTTCACCCCGAAAAACTAATGCTGCAACAACAGATGTCATCAGACAGCATGGCTCACCTGAAGAAGTGTCCTTTAGCTGGGGGTATTACTGATTAAACTGTATAATAACTGTAAAATAACTTTAATCATACTAAATATGAACTCAATCCATCAAATTATTTAGAAAATATGAGTTCTGAAAATTCTAACATTAAAAGTTTCGAAGTCTAGGACCTTGACCTTGAGATGATATTACAGGAGTATGGTTGAATGAAACATTTGACATGTGACTGTCTTGATTCCAAATAGATGAGTTTAGGACGCCACCGGACGCTAAGGAAATGCTATCCCACGATTCCATATTTTTGCGCATGCGCAGTTTTGTGTGGCAAAAATAATAATCGTTATTCAGACGTATCCGATAGCAGTTATTAATTTCTTTTAATTTGACAATTTTAAATAGAGCGTAAGGTAAAGATTACGTATGGCTTGCGTCACTGTGGCGTCCAACTGATATTGGCTGACAACTGAGTAAGACCTGCTATCCTTGCAGCAAGTAAGGGTAGAGGGGAGTGCTCTTTTTCCTTCTGTTTCTACACGTCCATTCATTTTCCTCTTTCTCCTCTGTCCTTTACTTTAACCTACGATCTCTTCTATATTTTTTCTCCCTTTCTCTGAGAGACGGGACAAAATAACCTACAGGGGTTGGCGTGTCGTTAAACCCAAAACAATTAATAATCGAAGAATTAACTGACAATGGTCACGTCATGTTGCGCTAATCGCAAGACAAACGATGCGCCAGTGAAGATGATTGGTTGGTTGGCTGAATTGTGGTTTAATGTCCCCGTCAACACTATTTAGGTCATTTTGGAGACGTTACTGCCAGTTTTGGGGAACTTTTTTTTACCCGACATTGAGATCAAATGACATCTCAAGCCCTGCCGCCTAATGGAACCAAAATGCTTATATGCATTTGACGGTTTGACTCACATCACTTTGTCTGGGCAATCTTAGTCCATCTAAGCGGTTTACCAGTATTCATGTGTGGCCAGTTTCAGCGCTGCGTGGAAGCAACATGCAGCCCAATCTATTTATCCAAGCCCCGATGGGCGGGGCGAGTGACAGTGAAGATGAATCGAAGGATTACCAACCTTTTCTTTTAGATTCAACACTTGGGTGATAAAGATCAATCGTTTACAAATAGTAACAGGGTTGTTTGAATATAGAAATTCAGCGTCCCCGCGACCCCCGCCCATCGAGGCTTGAAGAAATAGATGGGCTGCATGATGCTTCCACCCAGAGCTGAAACCAACGCACACGAGTACTGGTAAACCAATTAGAGGATCTAACCCAGCCCAGGCAAAACGGTGCGAATCGGACCGTCCATGCTTATAAACCCTATTGGTTTCATTGGGCGACAGGGCTTCAGATGTCATTTCATCTCAATATCGGGTAAAAGTCTCATAGAATTGGTAGCAATGTCTTCAAAATGACATATACAGTGTTGAAGGGGACGTTAAATCTAAAAACAAACAAACAAATAAACAAATCAACGTCCCCGGTAACACTGTTTGGGTCACTTTTGAGACGTTGCTTCCTATACCCACACTGAGATTAAACTTGCCGCCAAATAAAAAAATGTGGTTTATAGTGGTTTACCAGTACTCATGTGCGGTCAGTTTTACCTCTGCGAACCCAGGGCCTCTCGAATACCGTACAAACACTCTAGCGACTGAGATACCGAACCACCCCACCCCCCTGCCTAATGAGATTCGTCCCGAATCTCTAAGTGCTATCCAGTCTGGCTATGGTACTTCATGTTCAGGTTTTTCAAAGTATCGCACAAAACTGGAAACAACGTCTCCAAAATGGCTTTTACATTGTTGACGGGGACGAGAAATTTCAAATCAAAGAAACAAAAACTGCAGTTCACAATCTTTTGAATCACAACAGTACTTACCAACATTCATAGACATTGTGGTGAACTGACATCTCAAGCCCTGCCACCCTATGAAAGTAATAGGGTTTATTAGCATGGGTGGTCCGACTCGCACCGCTTTGCCTGTGCAGGCTTAGATCCTTTAAGCGGTTTACCAGTACTCGTGTGCAGGTCGGTTTCAGCTCTGCGTGGAAGCATCATGCAGCCCATCTATTTCTTCAAGCCCCGATGGGCGGGGGCCGCTGAACTGCAGTATAAAAGTCGATGAATGTTGTGGATGAAATGGCAAACACTATTCTTAAAAAATCTTATTATTCCTTAGTTTACTGTACACAAACGGGCTCGATTGATTACTTTTTGCCACACAAGACTGCGCAGCGTAACCAAGGAAGTTTATCAGCCTAAACTCATCTATACGAAGCATATCCATCGCATGGTTTGAAAAATTTGAGCTCTCAATACATTTAACATCAAAAATTTCTAAGTACATGTATGTGACCTTGACCTTAACGTCAGGTGCAGGCATTTGATTAAATTAACATTTGGACATGTAACTATCATCATACCAAATATGAAGCAAATCCATTATACGTTTGGAAAATATCAGCTATTAACATACTTAAAATTTAAAAAACTTTTATAACTGTGACCTTTATCTTGAGGTCATGTGCATGGGTGGGGTATTGTTGAATATCACTTTGGACCTGTATCTATCATCGTACCAAATATAAACAGAATCCATCATATGATTTGGCAAATATGTACTATTAAATTTACATTAAAATTTGTAAGTATGTGTCCTTGACCTTGAAGTCTTAGGCATGGATGTGGGTATTGCCCAATAAACCAATGGACCAATATTTATCGCCATAGCAAATTTAAACTTAATCCATCATATGGTTTGAAAAATATGAGCTCTTTAAAACTTTTAAAATTAAAAGTTTCTAAGACTGTGACTTTGACCTTGAGGTCAAGGGCATGGAGGATAAGTGTATAGCTGAATAAAACTTTTAACTACCATCATGCCAACCATGAAGTAAACCAATCGTAAAAGGCCAGGTTCTACCTGGTACAAATACCTTAACCTGAGTCTTTAACATGAACAATTTCAGAATCCATGGCCTTGACCTTGAGGTCAAGTGCATGGGTGGGGTATTGATGAATATCACTTTGGACCTGTAGCTATCATTGCATCAAATGTAAACACAATCCTTCATATGGGTTGACAAATATGAACTATTAAATTGACATTAAAAATTTGTCTGTGGCCTTGACCTTGAAGTGTTAAGCATGGGTAGGGGTATTGCCAAATAAACCTTTGGACCTCTATCTATCACCTCAGCATATCTTAACTCAATCCATCATATAGTTTGGACAATATTAGCTCTTTAAAACTTTTAGAATTAAAAATGCCTGAGTCTGTGAACTTGACCTTGAGGGTCATGGGCATGGAGGGTCATGGGCAGTGGGTATAACTGAATAAAACTTTGGATGTATATCTATTGTCATGCCAAACATGAACCAATTCACTCGAAACAGGCCAGGTTCTACCTGGTACAAATACCCTAACCTGAGTTTTTTACATTAAACTTTTCAGAGTCCGTGGCCTTGACCTTGAGGTCATGGGTATGGGTAGGGGTATTGCCGAATAAAACCATGAAATGGTTTTGAAGATATGAGATCTTAAATAATAAGTCTGTACCTGGTACAGATAAAACTGAGTCTTTAATATTAAAAAATCTAAGTCTTTGACCTTGACCTTGAGGTTATGGGCATGGGTGGGGGTACTGTTGAATAAAACTTTGGACCTATATCTATTACCATACCAAACATGAACTAAACCCAGTACTAGTTCAGGTTCTACCTGGTACAAGTGCCTTAACCTAAAAGGATTACGTAGTACGTACCTACGTATGACATTCTGGACACACTTTAGTTAACTGCAGAACAAAGAAAAAAGTATGAAACTGTATCAAAATGTTAAAAGATTATTTAATTCCAATGCGGAATGTTATATTTGAGAGGGCGCAGTTCAACCAGCGAAATTAGTTTGAAGGTGAAAATGTGGATTCCAAGGTAACAAGTTTGTTCAAACTGGCGGAGTACTTTTCACTTAGTGAACTGCATGACAAAATGATTAGGGACAGAATGGTAGTCGGATCGTGGGATCAAAAAGGTCTCAGAAAAACCTCCAGCTAGACGCGGGGTTGACACTAGAAAAAGCCCTCACACAAGCAAGACAGCATGAAGCAATTAAAACGCAACAGCCCGTTGTCAGGGGACACGAGTTGATTTTTTTTCTTTATACACGGTGCTAAGGAAGAAAGGGAAAACCAAACAAAAATATTCTATGAACAGGGACAGTGCAGTGGTGAAAAACACTAGCCATCAAGGAGGTAAACGTTGTGGGGATAACATTCATCCAAGGGACAAATGTTCAGCAAAAGACTCTAAATGCCACAAGTACAAGGGCAAAGAGCACTTGGCCAGAAGCCAGCAGTAAATAAGGTCTACGAGGATAGGGATTCTGGTGACGATAAAGGGTTTCTTGGTCGGGTAGAGGGTCACGAATCGATTGACGGCAAAGGGATTAGCCTCGATTCAGTTGATGCGAAGTAATGGATCACCGATATGAAAATTAACGGCGTCAATGTCAGGTTTAAGATAGAAAGTGGTGCCGACGTCACAGGCATTTCAGACAAGGAGTTCGAACGGTTTCCAGGGATAACGCTTGTGAAATCTAGTAAGATTATGTATGGTCCTGAAAAATTAAACCTTGATGTGTCCGGAAAGTTTCAGTGTACTTTGGAAACTAAACGTTGTTTCAGTTTGCAGGATATATATGTGGTAAGGGGATTGTCTTTAGCACTTCTTGTTTGCGTGCGATCGAATCACTTAGGATGATCAGCCTCGTAAACCTTGATCTTTTGTCTGTATATGCGTCCGAACACAACAAAGATAAATTTCCGAAATTTTCAAGGGTTTTGAGTAAAACGGACTGGGAATACAATATCAAGCTTAAAAGCGGTGCTCAGCCCTATTCCCAGATTGTGCCCCGCAGAGTATCTTTCCCACTGATAAATAAGGTTAAAGAAGAACTGCAAAGAATGCAAGATATAGGGATAATTTCAAGGGGAGACCAGCCTACAGAGTGTTGCACTAGCATGGTCGCAGTACCCAAAACAAACAGTGACACGGTTCAAGTCTGTGTAGACTTAACCAAATTTAATGCAGGAAAATTATCCCCTCCCCACTGTAGAGGAACCACTTTCTAAACTGGCAGGTGGGCGTTACTTCAGCAAAATAGATGCAAACTGTGGATTTTGGCAAATAAATCTCAAAAGAGAAACTATGCTGCTCAAAATGCACACATTAGGGACCAGTTTCTTTTAATCGTTTACCTATGGGGATTTCTAGTGCAAGTGATTTTTTTTTTTTTCAGAAAACATGTCCCAGCTCCTTGAATGCTTCCCCAGGGTGGTAACTCAAATAGACGATTGCCTTATTGCAGGAAAAACACTTGATCAACATGATGAAAGGTTGTTTGAAGTGCTGAAACGGCTGGAATCAGTAGGGATCACATTGATGAGAGTAAGTGTTATTTGCCCAGCGAGCATGAACCTTTTAGGAACATTTGATTGATGAAAATGGTGTAAAGCCCTGTCCTGAAAAAGTTCGTGTTAAAGCAGAGATGATCACTCCGCGTAATGTGTCGGGCATACGGAGATTTTAAGCCATGGTCAATCAGTTGGCTAAATTCTCGCAAAATATTGCAGAGAAAATAAACCTTGGCATGATTTGCTGAAAAACGCAGAATGCATGGTCACGGGGACCACCGCAAGAGTCTACTTTCAATGCCATTAAGCAGGAAATAAACTTCAGCTCCGTTCTCGCATATCACGACCCTAACGAACAAATATTGTTTTTGGCAGGTAGTTGTTCATATGGATAAGGAAGTTTGATTCGCCAGAAGCACGGGGACACCTTTTGCGTCACGTACTCTTAGCAAAGAGAAGTGCAGGTACACTCCGGTAGAAAAAGAAGCGTTGGCTATAACTTGGGCATGTGAAAAATTTGCAAATTATTTGACGGGGACCAAATTTCACATTGAAACTGACCATAAACCGCTGGCACTAAGGCTCTATCTGATGTGTCTCCAAGAATACAGCGATTTAGATTGCGTTTGATGCGATTTGATTTCACAGTTTCGCACACGGCAAGCAAAAACTTATTATCAGCTGACGCCTTCTCTAGCGTCCCTTCGAGTGATTCTGGTGAATCTCATTCAGATTTATATCTACAAACACCGGCCCCCGCCGGGGACTTGAAGAAATATATGGGCTGCATGATGCTTCCACGCAGAGCTGAAACCGACCCGCACACGAGTACTGGTAAATTGCTAAGAGGATCTAAGCCTGCCCAGGCAAAGCGGTGTGAGTCGGGCCGTCCATTCTTATAAACCCGATTAGTTTCATTGGGCGGCTGGGCTTGAGGTGTAATTTCATCTCAATGTCGGATAAAAGTCCCACAAAATTGGAAGCAACGTCTTCTAAATGACCTTTACCGTGTTGACTGGGACGTTAAACCTCAAATTAAACAAACAAGCATATATCTACGAACACAGGCATTTGTTGATTCAATAATTCACGGCTTACCGGCTTCTCGTTTAAGGTTAGATCAGATCAAATATCATTACAATTCAGACGCGGTATGCTCCAGTTTACTGAAATTTTACAAAGAAGGCTGGCCAGAAAAATCGGCCTTAGATGAAACTTTGCAACTATATTGGTCAAAAAGGGTTGATTTTGTTGTTCAAGACGGTGTCTTACTTAAAGGTGTGAGATAAGTTATTTCAAAGGTTTTGCAGGGGTGGGGGGGGGGGAATGCTGGTCACCGAGTCTTTCTTAAATGCATGGATAGGGCAAAATCGTCTTTTTGGTGGTTAGGATTGAGCAGACAGCTTGAAAGCTTGGTTAAAGTGTTCAAGAAATAAATAGAGCAATAAAAAAAAACCATGCAGAACCACTTAAACCGATAGTATTAACCACTATAGCGTCGCAGATTTGTTTCAGCTTAAGAGCTTAAGGATTCTGTTTATTCCATAGTTGTAGACTATTTTTCACAGAATGTGGAGATAGCAAAACTCTTTAGCCAAACGTCATCGCCAATCATAAATCATTTAAAATCGATTTTGACGCGACATGGCATTTGTGAATATTTCCATTCAGACAGCGACACATATTTCCCATCGAGCCATTTCAAAGCCTTCGCGGCTACCTACGGTTTCGAATTCGTTACCACTTCTCCCAAAATGTCGCAGAGTAATGGAGTGACAGAGCTACACGTATGGGCGATAAAGGATATGCTAAAGAAAGCTGAAGGTCTGTATCTTGCTTTGTTAGCATATAGGA
The DNA here is from genome assembly GCA_963580285.1 of Lucinisca nassula. NCBI lineage: Eukaryota > Metazoa > Mollusca > Bivalvia > Lucinida > Lucinidae > Lucinisca > Lucinisca nassula. The sequence goes on from OY757013.1 coordinate 55,779,910, forward strand.
CAACTCAGAACTCACCTTAGCAATTGATTTAGTCCTGCAGAACTATTGATGGGCCTTACTTAAGATCAAATTTACCAGTTCAACCCTGAATTGCTTAATCCAAAATAGCCTAGCAGCCAAAAAACCTGCCGCATAAGAAAAGGTCAAACAAAAACAAAAGTTCTATCATGGCAAACGACATCGGGCTGGTCTTTTAAAACCACTTTGTCAAGATGATAAAGTATGGGTGAAAGACCACACGAAAGCTGGCATTGTACAATATAACAGTAAATTTCCGCGTCCTTATCGTGTACAGTCAGATCAAGAATAGGCGTTTTCTCGCGGCTTTGCAAAATAACAGTGATTCAGAGAATAAAGGCCAACCCAAGGAACTTGTTGATACCACCCCGAATCACATGAACCAATGACCAGGGAGACTGAGAAAAACAATAACAGCCATGGGACCTCTGAACTTACTGAAGGTCAGAAATACTACAGAACAATATCAGGTAGATATGTAAACCCCCCTGATAGACAGACATATTAATGGAATAGAAACAGCAATACACATTATCAGGTGAAGTAAACTGAAACAGTTGTGTTGGAAAACCTTAATGAACTGAAAAGTTACTTGCTTATGGAACAAAAAGGGGACTGTACTAGTATTGAAATAATTGGACTTGACATAGAGTCAAGATTTTGGCTTTCTCCCACACTGGTTATATCTAGACCAAACACTGCAGTTAAGGAGGTCTGCATGCCTCGTTGATACTTTGAAGGGTTCCCTCCAGTTTGGTTCTGAGCTTCATGTTGAACACTTGTAAGTAAATATATACAGTTCTGTTATTTAACCGACATTAATATATATATGACATAGCAAACAACAACCGCAACAACAACAAACATAAACGATATACAATTGCTTCTCCCTTGCAGATCCTCGAAAGATCCGTAGGGGTGTTGCTAAAGGATGTAGCCCAAGCCTTTTGCTTGTTTAAGTTATTATAATCATTAACATATGTTTAAACCCAACTATATCCTTGTAGACACCAATTTTCTTTATATACAACGGCGTTTACAATTATATTACATCACGAAAACACGCCTTAATACTTTTGACACCTTTAAACCCCAACACTATAGAGTAAAACTGGGGTTTACAGCGGTAAACATGTTTTTTTTTTTCTTATTTCCGCTCAAAAACATAGGCCTCAACGGTTCTAACGAGTTCCCATGATCTATGTTTTGAGCAGAAATATGCGAAATAGCAGCATAGTTCGTCGGCAAAATTCCATTTTGTGGTAGTACAATTTTCAATATATTTGAATAGACGTGTTAACGTAATAATCTACACGGTCTTGCTGACGAATAGATTTGTTTTACGTCTCGACAACAAATAGGGTCATATTGAAGCCTTTGTTTAAGACATGTAACCCTCTTTAAAAGTCCATATAAAACACACAACCCCAAGGTTTTGGGGCCGAGAGGCTTAACCACAAGATCAAGAATGTTTCTACTGGCTTTTATAAATTGTGAGTGCTCAAAATGACACTTCTTTGAGGCAGTTTAAATGAATAACAACAACCTACGTTGTTTAGCAAAATAAGCCCTGAGATCAACATAATATAAACATATTTTTCAGAAAATATATATAATACTGTTGCATTAAAGACAAAACTGGGCCGTTCAGACAGTCAGAACATTATGAAAACACGCCTATTCAAGTATATTGAAAATTTTACTGCCAAAAAAATGAAAATTCTCAGATAAAAAAATCTGATATTTTTTTCATATTTCTTCTCGAAACATAAATTGTAGGAATTGTTAGAACCGCCTCGGCGAAGTGGTTCTAACGAGTACCCATAATCAATGCTTTTCAGCAGAAATAAAAAGAAAAATGTATATCCCTGTAAACCCCAGAATTATTTTATAAAAGTGGTGGTCAAAATTATATAGTCGTTTTTTCGTGATGTTGATCCCAAAAAAGGCGACATAATCAGCAGACGACCTAACATTTTCTTTTTATTTTCATAGAAAACCCTTCATCGCATTTCAGGTGAATCGATTCATATGAAATGTCAAGCCGTTTCTCAGAAAATATAAAAAAACATCACGAAAACATGCCTATACAAATACATTGTAAACTTAAACGCCGAAAAATTGAAAATTTTAAGCTGAAAAATTGTGATATTTTTCCTATTTCTGCTCGTTCTAACGAGTACCCACAATCTATATTTTGGAGCAGAAATAAGAAAAATAAAGTTAACCCCTGTAAACCCCAGTTTTACTATATAAAAGTGGGGTTTAAGGTGGTCAAAATTATATAGACGTGTTTTCGTGATGATGTTTGAAAATATATGCTACATATGAAAATATATGTTTGGCACTTTTGGATTAACACTATTAAGGCACCCTAATAATGTCAAAATATTTTGTATCTATATGAAAATCCATGTAAGAATTATGGAACAACCTATATAACAGCAGACCAAGAATAGCCTGGTCATACCTGTGGCAGGAATGATACAGTGTATGGGAAAGACAAGTTATTGCTTTTGTTATGTTCACTTTGGTTTTCATACAGTCTTCAATAAGAGCGCACGATATCCATGGAGAAATGATGTAATCATTTATTATTGTATTGTCTGAGTGAAACAGCAGTATTGTCCCTTGGTATTCGGTGGCGCCCCTGTATAAGCATGGCGGCTCTTCCAGGAAAATGAAGGTATCTTCAAGAACGTGTGCAGGTAAAATATGTCCATCATTGTTTGAAAGGACGCCCTGTTGCTTTGCTTTTATGAAGAGTGGGTCAAGCTGTGATGTTTTAAATCTGATCGAACTGTCCATCCACATCACAAATCGATAAGTCTGTAACATCGACTGGAAGTTAAACATTGAAAACTTAACTTTTGTTTGAGTGTATAAAACAATTTTTTCACATAAGCAACTTTGCAGAGGACATACAAATTTACAACTTCGTCCGCTACTGATGTTTCCAATAGGGTCTAGTTGTTTTCTCTTTGGTGTCTCTGATGGGAGCTGTGGGTTAATTGTATCGATTCGTGATCATTGACTTCACTTCTATTCTTCGTCATCCATCTATATACATTGAATCATGATTAAAGACACTGCAACAAAGTAGTTGGGCCCCGATGTTCAAAACTAACGACATCATTAGCTAACGTATTATTAAAACTTTGAACATTAAATATGCCGAATATGCTAATATTTTTGCAGAAAGAATGTGAGCTGCTTTTGCAAATGCAAAAGCTTCTCACATTTTTTTCAGCAAAAATACCAGAGTATTAGATATTGTACTTACTAAAACAGTTAACAATTTGCCTACTAACAAGCTCGTTAAGCTAACGATGCTTTGAACAACTTGACTCTGGAGTGTTTCGGTAGCGGTTAAACCCAACATATTATTTGTGTAGGTACTCTACTGATTTCGTAACCGGCAAAGGATACAATAGCTAATGACAGAGTAAGCCATTGCATCCTAACCTGCCGTGCGCATCTTAAGGCATTAAGTGGCCAATGGACTTTTTGGGTCGACTGGTTTACCATTTGACCAAAAGTTATAAAGGTCAGAACTGTATTAGTAGGATTGTCCACGTTTGGGCAACCGAGATTACGGTAACCAATAGTAGTCGGGGATTTGAAATTCGTAGCACCCGTATTTAAGGAGTTTAATGCACCTTATTTTCTCACACACACCTATGATATGAATTTATTGAGAGGTCTCTCGGCATCTTGAAAATGGAGTTAGAAAATCAAAAGAGTGGGGGAAAAGACATAAAAAGGGGAGATAAATGTACCTACCCCCTTTCCTCATTTGAACATCCAAACAAATCCAAACGACATCTGCTCTGAAACTACAAGGCCAATTGGAATCAAATTACATGTGAAGCCGCCATGGGGTGGAAGAACAAACATATATTCTGAATGTCTGGGTCACATGACCAAAATGTTCACCATGCCCATATACGGTAAAAACCTTTGAAATCGCCCATTCTCAGGAACAAATAGACAGAATACCTTGAAACTTGATATACAATTTTGGGGACCAGGTCCCTTTCACATTTGTTCAAATGATGGCATTTGGTTGACCTTGACCTTTCTTACGTCAAGGTCACATACGGTCACTTAAGGTTTTGTATGGCAAATACACGATTTTCTGGTTCTGTTGCAGCTTATGATATCAGAGTTTATATTTGCAGCCAGCTAAATGATCCTGGGGCCATAAGATTACATATTTCTATTTTTTCTAAAACTACCGTGCTGCTTGATACCAAATTACATATACTGCATCAGTGTGGTCGAGAAATCAAAGATTGTTTGTGGGATCTGTGTGATTGTCACACCATTATATGGCCTAAAGTGATTTTGAATTCTGCATCTCAGGAAATACAAGACCTTGGTATGCAACATTTTGGACTTCAGACATGCTGAGATTGAACAATCTGAACATTATGAGTCTATAGGAGCTAAGGGGCCCCGGGGCGTGGCCCTTTTGGACCCCAGGGGCATGATTGTCAGGAATTATGTAGGTGACCACTTGCCCTTGCTACGTGCTAAATATCTAAGCTCTGGGCGCTGTGGTTTCAGAGAAGAAGATTTTTTAAGCTTTTTTCCATTATGAGTCTATTGCAGCAAAGGGGTCCCAGCGCGTGGCCCATTTGGAACCCAGGGGCATGATTGGCAGGAATTATGTAGGTGACCAATTGCCGTTGCTACATGCTAATATCTTAACCCTGGGCCCTGTGGTTTCAGAGAAGAAGATTTTTGAAGCTTTTTTTCCATTATGAGTCTATGTGAGCTAAGGGCCCCGGGGCGTGGCCCATTTGAACCCTAGGGGCATGATTGGCAGGATTTATATAGGTGACCATTTGCCTTTGCTACATGCCAAATACCTCAGCTCTGGGCCCTGTGGTTTCAGAGAAGAAGATTTTGAAGCTTTTTTCCATTATGAGTCTATAGGAAATAAAGGGCCCCGGGGCGTGGCCCGTTTGGACCCAAGGGGCATGATTGGCAGGAATTATGTAGGTGACCACTTGCAGTTGCTACATGCTAAATATCTAAGCGCTGGCCCTGTGGTTTCAGAGAAGAAGATTTTTGAATCTTTTTTCCATTATGACCCTATGGGAGCTAAGGGGCCCGGCCCATTTGGACCCCACGGGCATGATTGGCAGGATTTATGTAGGTGACCACTTGCCATTGCTACATGCTAAATATCTAAGCTCTGGGCCCTGTGGTTTCAGAGAAGAAGATTGTTGAAGCTTTTTTTTCCATTATGAGTCTATAGGAGCTAAGGGGCCCCGGGGCGTGGCCCTTTTGGACCCCAGGGGCATGATTGGCTGGAGTTATATAGGTGACCACTTGCCGTTGCTACATGCTAAATATCTATGCTCTCGGCCCTGTGGCTTCCGAGAAGAAGATTTTTGAAGTTTTTTGTTCCATTTTGAGTCTATGGGAGCGAAGGGGCCCCAGGGCGTCGCCCATTTGGAACCCAGGGGCATGATTGGCAGGAATTATGTAGGTGACCACTGGCCGTTGCTTCATGCTAAATATCTAAGTTCTGGGCCCTGTGGTTTCAGAGAAGAAGATTTTTGAAGCTTTTTTTCCATTATGAGTCTATGGGAGCTAAGTGGCCCCGGGGTGTGGCCAATTTGAACCCCAGGTGCATGATTGGCAGGAATTATGTAGGTGACTACTTGCCGTTGCTATATGCTAAATATCTCAGCTCTAGGCCCTGTGGTTTCAGAGAAAAAGATTTTTGAAGCTTTTTTCCATTATGAGTCTATAGGAGCTAAAGGGCCCCGGGGCGTGGCCTGTTTTGACCCCAGCGACATGATTGGCCGGAATTATGTAGGTGACCACTTTCTGTTGCTACATGCTAAATATCTAAGCTCTGGGCCCTGTGGTTTCCGAGAAGAAGATTTTTGAAGCTTTTTGTTCCAATATGAGTCTATGGGAGCGAAGGGGCCCCGGGGCGTGGCCAATTTGGACCCCAGGGGCATGATTGGCAGGAATTATGTAGGTGACCACTTGCCATTGCTACATGCTAAATATCTAAGCTCTGGGCCCTGTGGTTTCAGAGAAGAAGATATTTTAATTTTTTCCCATTGATAGTCTATGTGAGCTATATGTTGCCATGGCAACAAGAATTCCAATCTGATCAGCCCAAAAACCTTATGCAGCCTTTCCCCCAACCTGATGATGCTTCCCATGAAATTTGATCAAGCTTGACCATGGGGGATTAGAGATATACTTATTTGAAATTGTTTACGGACGCACGCACGGACGGACGCACGCACGAACGCACGCACGCACGACGGACGACGGACAAAAAGTGATCAAAAAAGCTCACCTTTTCACTACGTGACAGGTGAGCTAAAAACAGAAGGAAATGGTCGTCAGTAATTTTTCAAAAATATATCTCTTGGCCCCTGTTATGATACATCTGTGATCAGCCAGTAAAATAATTTATTTTAGGTATGTTTTAATATGGATTTTTATCACGATCTGTGACACAGCAGGAAAAACCAGCAAAAGGGTTCATAGGTATCTGAGTCCCTTGTTCATGCCCAGATTGACACAGAGTCATCAAGTTTTTCATGCATATGCAAAAATAACTGTCCTGCATACTTACGAAAAAGAAATTGTTTCAAAAAATGCTAAAAATCCTTTAGCGCAAAAAAGTGTAAAATTACCAAATTTCTGGGGGTAAAATTTCAATGGTCAAAATTTATGGTAACACCGGGTGTAGTTACGTCATATCATGAATTTAGGTATCTTCGAGTATTGAACAAATATTATGGCTGATGCAATAAATCAACATTCTGTTGTAAGCGCAAGCTACACATAACTAAACTTAATCCAACTATTCCATTCGCATGGAGGTGGGTGTAAACTCATAGAATTTTCAACCCCTTTTCCCCACCAGATTTGCTATATAATCACATGTCACATAGGTTAGGCTTCTATCTCAATGAAACAGCACAAACAAAGCGTGAGAATTTTGGGTGCATTAAAATTTTCGAAATCAGGTCTCAAATCCCGGACTATAGTCCTGTACTATTTTTATCGATGTTAGGTCAGTGTGTTTATCAATAGCGCTGTACGAAATCCAATAATACACTATTTATAGAATCTAAACGGGAATCAAGTGTTGGGTTTTGCAAACACTGTCGCCCCAACCGTCTGCTCAGGGTCTACACTGTTTGCTTAAAGTACTGGTACTTACAATATAAATTTAAACGGTATAGGTCTCAATTCAGGCCAAAGCTGTCAATTATCCCTTAAACACCATACTTTTGTAGAACCTACATCTAGAAATTGGGGAGTGCAGACAAGAATTAATGGTCTTCAGTAACATGTATATTAGAAATTGAGTACACAGCTACTTGCAGCCTCTATGTTACTGGAGAGGTTATCCCTTACAACCGGGTCTTGTCCATCATCCGTTTCGGTTTCAGAACTTTGGGGTTGAGACACACTGATGAAGATTAAATATCAGAAAGGCCTCTGTGTCACTAAATTTGGTATAGTTACGCCTTAATTGCAACCACTGGGTCGGTATCTCTGCTGGTGGATGATTCGTTCGTCCCCGAGGGTATTATCAGCTCAGTATCAGTTCCTTATAGCTGAGGTTGATACTGCGGTGTTGACGTCAGTACTCAGGTACTGATTTAAATAACTATATTATATCTTTAACTTTTGCAGTATAGAATTCTAATTTTTCTAAAACTAAGGAGATCTCCTTCCTGATGCCCGGGACTGCCGTGGAGTATGGGCCATGTTTGTTGATGTTGGCTCGGTTGGGGACGCCTATAGTCCGCGGGTGGGCGTCTCTTGCCTGATGCCTCTAGTTGACCTGTCTCACGAGCTACGTCGGTCGGTGTGTGCTCGGAGGGGGATGTGCTATGTTTGCCGGGTCTTGTCCATCATCCGTTTCAGTTTCAGAACTTGAGGGTTGAGACACACTGATGAAGATTAAATATCAGAAAGGCCTCTGTGTCACCAAATTTGGTATAGTTACGCCTTAATTACTGGAGAGGTTATCCCATACAACCCTGTATTCCGGTACAGATACCTTTGCAAACAGTGTAGATCCTGATGCGATGGATCTGGGCCATCTTATCGGGATATATATTTCTTGTCCCTCAGCTAGACGCCATATTAAGCAGAATGGGCGTGCCCAACTTCAGAGATGGAAGTGTGTACTCCAAAAAGTCGAAGCTGACAGGGTTATATAAACGTCGCAAAGTCTTTTCTAAGTTTTATTGACGTCATTTTCATTTAGTTTCAAAATGCAACGTTGGACTCGAATCTCTTCTACAACAAAATAGAAGTGAAGACAATGATCAGGGGGATACAATTACCCCATACTCCCATCAAAGACACCAGGGGGAAAGAAACACGAAATAACTAAACCCATGTTCATATACAAAACTGATAAAATGTTAAGTAAAGTATCAATCAACAAACCCTTTGAGATGAAATCATACCTTGATAATTAGTGGCTTCCAGCAGTAACCAAACAATTGTCTTACATGTGGTGGATATTTCTCAAATGGGAATGTAACCAATGTGCAGTTGCAGATATCTTTGAGCTGCAAAAGGAATCCATAAGAATTATAGTGGATCTTACATGAGTGCTCATATATTATTGAATTTATTAAACGAGTTGAGGAAAATGGATAAAATGCGAGGCTTTGTCGAGCATTTTATCCCTTTCCTCAACGAGTTTAATAAAATCAATAATACTTGAGCACGAATGGAAGATTCTATTTTGCATATAACATTTAAAACGCATTTTATTCACGATTGCTTTACAAAAAAATGTCAATATTTCGCCATCAGTAAACGCGACGTCGCTAAGAACGGTGTACATGTAGCGTTACTGGGCGTATCTTACTAATTTGCATATTTAATACACTAGTGGATAACGGAATTTATCATACATTTAGTATAAAATACTTAGTTTTTGAATATGCGATACGAACGTGACACCAATGCACGTATCACGCTTGCATGTGCTGCCATATCGCATGGGCTTTATCATACCCCAAAAATCCATATCACAACCCTTTATCGCACCCCTAAGCCTTTATCATACCTCTGACGTCACCCTATTCGGAACCCGGGGCGTTCTTCCTTTTGCGGCATTCCGCATTTGTTGTTCAGGACGCCATTTGCAATTTGCGATATTTTCGTCTGTTCGAACCGTTTGGCAAAAAAAAAAAAAAAAAACATGGCACGGCGCAGCGAATACGAGAGGAAAATGGGCGAAAGAACATTTTTTTTAAAAGTGAAATGTATGATAAATAGATTATGAAATGGCATTTTTCAAATCATACCCCATATCAGCCCTCGACCAATATCAGCCCTCGGGCCTTCGGCCCTCGGGCTGATATGTGAGTCTCGGGCTGATATGGGGTATGGTATGAAAAACGCCATATGATAATCTCTATTTATTACATGACGGTCAGGACGTCATATGATAAAAATAGTTATTCAATCTATGTAGGTAATGGGTGGCAAATTAACAGGAACTGATCTTCGTCAGGAACGGATCGAATCAGAACCAAAAGCTTATCCCAAACTACAAGCGGAAGGAAGGACAAACACATCTTAACAAACAACAAAAATCACAGACCAAGTTAACAGCTCTTTGACTGAGCTAAATAATTTGGACAAACAGAAGTGTTAAAATAAAAACATTTAAAATCGAATAGCATCGAACATGAAACTAATGAGACTGCAACGGAAGCACTGCCTTGGGACGGCCAGTATTAATCCGCGCGTGTGTGTGTGTGTGTGTGGGGGGGGGGGGTGTGTGTGGGGGGGGGGGGGTAACCCGGTTTACAGGGAGCCAACCTTCAGCCTCATCTTTCGCACACTTTAGTTGGCTGTTCGGCTCGCATGGAGGTCCCTAAATTGAAAAAAGTATGCCATCTAACGCACCTGTTTTACTTCTTCTTGTGAAAGCCCAAGATCATACAGGAACAGTTTCGTTGTGGGATAAGCCGGGCGAAGAACTGTGTTAAGATTCTTAAGCATTTCAACACTCTCATTAAAGTGATTGCTAGAAATTCCACTGACTAGAACTGGAACCTCTATGTCTGACGAGCTGGACCCTTTGAAAATGGATTTCAGCTGGGCTTTAGGCTCGAGATGGCGGAGGTAGGGCTTGGCAAGGGAAAAGTTGTAGGAGGCGATTTTTCGCTGGTTGCCTTCCAGTGTATCACAGAACTTGGCATTGCATTGAGCTTCCCGCAAAACTTCTGCAATGAAAAATATATCATGTCAGTAACGTACCTGTTCCATGCAACAACACTGTATACAGATTCATCACAAAAACACGCCTATATAATCTTGAATCCCTAACACGATACTTTTATGTAGAAAAACTGTGGTTTGCAGGGGAATATATTAATAAATTTTCATATTTCTGCTAAAAAAAACTTAGATTGTGGGTACTTGTTAGAACCCTCTTCGTCGAGCGGTTCTAACGATTACCCATAATCTATGTTTTGAGCAGAAATACGAAAAATATAGCAATGTTTATCTGAAACTTTTCATGTTTTGGTGGCAACATTTTCAATATATTAAGATAGGCATGGTTTCGTTATGCAGTGATTCACGGCGTATATATAGGTACAATGTATATAGAGCCGGCCTCGGTAGCTCAGTCGGATGCGCGTATGACTGGTGATCAGGAGGACGCGGGTTCGATACCTGCCTGGTCGGCAACTTTCTTTCGTGGAGATTGACATGAAATCTTTTCTACGGTCATTCTCTCCCTTCCACTGATTAAAGAAGGGCAGTTGTCAGTTTCTGGCGAAAGAATGTGCACTGTACTGGTTAACCGTTTACGTACAAGCCTGCCCAGGAAAAGTGTGGATAGATAAACTGACCGGCTAAAATGTTTCCAACTCGTTCTAAAATCCGAAGGAAAAATTCCCCATGACTGCAGATAGTGTGCGTGCGATAATTTCAGAAGATTTGTTTTTATCTTGAAAACGTGTGTATGTTGTGTGTGCGCATCAGAATCGCATTCTGTGTTCATACGACATACACATACCTTGATTTTTGGGGAATGGATTCACCTTCAGGGGAGGCAACTCCTGCAAAAGTATTTTTGTCTCCCATGCCAATAGGGGTCAATATGGTGATATAGTTAGGTGACGTTGACAGACGTTGCTTACATTGTGTGGGCCTTTTACCCGACATTGAGATGAAATTGCTTCCCAAGCCCTGCCGCCAAATGAAACCAAAAGGATTATATGTATTTCTGACTCAATCACTTTGCCTGGGCAAGCTAAGTCCTTCTAGCGGTTTACCAGTACTAATGTGTGGCCAGTAATAACCGTCATTCATATTGAAAGGGACGTAAACACCTCTAAAAATAACCACATTTCTCTCACCTGTGTAGACGATCTTAAGCGGCAGTTTTATTCCATAATCGCTACCTGAACAGTTGTTGCCCTCTGTTTGCAAAATTCCTGAAAATTAGAGTAAAAAAAACAAATTTCAATTCAAGATACATATAGCACTTCATTGGCTGAAATATTCTTAAACCCTTATCCTCATTGCGATAACACACCCGTGCGTCATAGTGCATTTCTTTTACATCTCCAAAAGGGTCAATTTTCTGAAGAAAATTTGTGTTATTATTCTTATTTATATTCAAAACATAGGTTGTGGGTACTCGTTAGAACCGCCTCCTTACGAGTACCCACAATCTATATCTAGGAGCAGAAATAAGGAAAATAATGTATACCCCCGTAAACCCCAATTTTTTCCTCCATATAAAGTGGGGTGTAAGGGGGTATTTATTTCACGGACTTGTTAGCGTGATGTGCTGAACGCGACAACCCCTACTTTTGCAAACAATCAGAAGCAATCTGGCAGCAATGCAGAACTATTTTAGCAATTTTGGTAGAAAGTCACTGTAAAATCGTTTTGAAATCAGGCCTCAGAGGAGATATCGTTAAAGGTTTTTATTTATTTATTTTTTTTTATCTCTAGTAGCCATTTCTGTAAAACAGTTTGAAATCGAGCCATTGATGTCGTTTAAACGTTTTTCTAGATCTCGCAGCCATTTTGGTCTGCGGAGCAGAACCATTTTAGCAATTTTGGCCAAATGGCATTCAACTTGGAACATTTCTGTAAAATCATTTGCAGATATCGTTTAAAGGTTTTTTCTATTTGTAACCAGTTTAGCAATTTGGGTTGAGTGTTATCCAAGAAACACTTCTGTGAAACAATTTTGAAAACAGGCCTTTTTGATTTGGAAGCGATAGCATTTAAAATATTTTTTTTTTCTATATTTACCTCTTGTTCTGTTTGTTTGGTTTGAGGATTAACGTCCCCGTCAACAATAGTTAGGTTATTTTCATTTAATTATTCATGTGGGACGCATCGTAGTGCCAAGGAGCTTAGGTTGGTCAGCACGCACACAGTTCTCAAATCGTCTAAAACAGCACCTGAGCTGTCATGTTGTTTGTTGTGGTTTTATTACCCAGTCAACAGCTAAGGTCATGTTGAGCCGGTCAGTTACCTTCACTGCTTCCGGACAGGATTAGACCATCTAAGCGGTTGAGCAGTAATTAGTGAGATCGCATCCCCGAGAGTAAATGACAACAGCCTGTGGGTCAACGGCCAAGTCCTCAAGCAACCGTCCATCTCAAGCCGTAATCAAAGAGATGGGGCATTAGAAAAAGTAAAGACAGGACAGAGTAAAAGAAAAAAAAAAACAACACAAAAAACAGCATCCCTTCCCGCACTTGCTGATTGCGCAACAGGCCCTTGCCCTACGGAAGCCAGTAGGTGTAAAGTGTGCGTGTGTGTGTGTGTGGGAGGGGGGAGGGGCGGAGGTTTTTTTACCCTCTGTCGGTCATCTTGGATGATGTCACATTCTGTCTGCCATCTTTGATGACATCTGGTCGGCCATCTTGGAATGTCAACACATCCGGTCAATCATGTTGGATGACGTCATAACGCGGAATGCGTGTGATTAATAACACTAATTCCTATTTTTGTCGGATGATATAGCTATCTTTGTTTTTATTGTTTCAACATGCTTGCGAAGGTGTCTCCCCGCTACCTCCTCACTACCTCCTCGACGCCTGCTCTCAAGCGTGTTGAGTGATTGTTGTAGATGTGATGACATTCCAAGATGCCCCCACAACCCTTTTGCACCTACTGAAGCCAAAGCAATAAAGGAATGGAAAGCTCCGACACTGAAAGCTACATAGTACCTTCCAACCTCCCAGGTGTTCTGGACCATCCTTAGAAAATTACAGAGGACCCGCGTTATAACGGCATTCGTTATAACGGCAAAACTCGTTATAACGACAATTTCAATTTTGTGAATTCTTAGCTCGAGGTTTAGCCTCAATTCCGAGCGGTTTGGGTTTCCCTCGGGTTGGAAATGCCAAAATCGAATCCATAGTCATAAAAGATTCTTGTTATTTAATTCTCCAAGAAACAGATATTATAGCTATTTGTTAGAATCGCCTCATCGAGGCGATTCTAACAAATGGCTATAACATTTGTTTCTTGGAGTAATGATGTGGAAAAGACCTTTTATAACCTATCATAATCCTAACTGGGATTCTTTATAGCGGCAAATTCATTATAACGCCACAATAATAGGGAACAAATACTGTCGTTATAACGCGGGTCCTCTGTATTTGTTTTACTGTTACCCGACCCATAGTTTTTAAGATGGGTAGGTAGGTAGGTAGGTAGGTAGGTAAAATATTTTCTTTTATAAATCTTCTAAAATCTATTTAGATGTGTTCTTTTTCCTTTCAGTAATTTTATGTCCACATACTAGTTTAAAATCCCAAACACGAATTGAGATTTTTTGAAATAAATTAAAGAAATACAATAAACCCTTATCCTGCTGTTCGGTGTTCATGCCGACCAATACCTTTGTAAACAGTAAAGATCCAGATCAGAAGCCATCTGATCAGGATCTTTACTGTTTGTCATTCAGTTTTGTGAATTCGAAAGTAAATACTATTTCATGTAATCGGACTGGCTGATAGCCAGAATTGAGTGTGACTAATTAAAATATTCAGCGATGTGTCTTTACATAAGATCATTAAAAAAAATATCTTCACGATGGCCAATAAAATTTTTTGGGTAGGGACCATTTTTCCGGGTAGGTAATGTGACAGCAAGCAGATTTTTTTATTGTTGACCTTGTATACATACCTCTTGCCCGTATTAACTGTACATCTGTGACGTAGACTACACCTGAAAAATCATTACGATAACTCACCCGTACGATATAGTCCATTTTTTCACATCTCCAAAATGGCAACTTTTCTGATGAAAATCCTTGATATTTTTCTTATAAATGCTCATAATATAGGTTGTGTGTGCTCGTTAGAACCGCCTCATTGAGGCGGTTCTAACGAGTACCCACAACCTATGTCTTGGAGCAGAAATAAGAAAAATAATGAATACCCCCGTAAACCCCAGTTTTCTCTATATAAAGTGGGGTTTAGGGGGGTCTTCATTTCACGGACTTGTTCACGTGATGATCACGTTTACAATTCTTTGCATTCAATGAAACTCCCTGTTAACCTAACTTTATACAGCAAAATTCCAATATTATGACCACCTTTGGGACATGACCACCTTTGGGACTGTTCAAAAGCGGTCTTTAAGACCACTTTTGAACAGTCCCAAAGGTGGTCTCTGGTCAGATGCCACTACATGCAGGAAAGACAAAGAAAGAATAACTGCAGCCAACTAAATGAGCTTTTTAAGACAGATTTAGTCTTAATTTCAGGTGGTCTTAATAGCGGAATTTTACTGTATATAGTGAAAAAAGGACTTTGTGAGGGTATGCGTTATTTTCCTGTTTTTTTTTTTTTTTTGTTGTTGTTGTTTTTAGTGTATGTGTGTGTGTATGTGGGGGGGGGGTGTTATTTTGCACCAAAGCATAAATTCCTGATGGTCGTTAACCGCCTCATTGAGGCGGTTCTAGTGAGTACCAACAATTAAAGCATAAATTGTGGATACTCGTTAGAGCCACCTCATTGAGACGGTTCTAATGAGTAACCACAGTTTATGCTTGTAGCGGTTCTTGCAAAGCAAGACGACGACGACAGACAACGGACCATTGGTATACCTGTACTTTAAGCTCAATTTGTGAGCTTCAGCTGAAGTGAGCTAAAATGCTTAAATGTACGGCCAAACTGCGCAAATGTGAAACGGCGTATCATAGTTGCCACCCCACACCACGTAAACAAGTCAGTGAAATGAACATCCCATATACCTCTTAATTCTGCTCCAAAACCATGATAGGTTGTGGGTTTCTCTCTATATTCAGAATACAAATAAGGAAAATACCATGCAGCGCAGTTTTATTTAAAGTATGTTTTCACTCAGTTATGAAAGTGAGCTGTAACTCACATTGGACAAGAATATCCCTTTGTATGACAGTGTGAGGTTTATTGTTACACACTGCTGTCTCACCCCAGGGTTTATTAGCTGTCTCAATCTGTCAATCATTGCTTAATATTGGAAAATATGTTCTTGCACACCAGACAGGGAAATCCGCGATTTTACCTGGAATAGAAATTTATGTTCTGACCCTGGTGTTCCCACCCCAAATCGAATATAATCGTGTGTTTGATAAATGCACTGGTTGATTACGATATTGTGTGCGCTGTCGTTAAGGTTGACGTCATGCACGATCCGTGACGTCACTTTACATTCCTGCAGTGTCAACACAATATGGCGGACATTGGTAACCGAAGTGACTGCAGCATTGAAAACCGCGCTAAGAAATGGAAGGTATGCAAGAAAAAGAATCCAATATGGATGTGAGGGGTGGATAGAAAAAATCCGTCCCTCGGGATCACTGTCCGGCATCACTCGGCAAGCCTCGTGATGCCGGACAGTGACCCTTGGGACGGATTTTTCTATCCACCCCTCACACCCATATAAGATTCTTATAATCTTGTTACCCATGCAAACAGGGGAGCACCTTTTCTGTGTCTCCCTAGATGAACATTTTAACAGCCTTGACCAACTTTTAATGACATGGACAATCAAGGCCCAGTTGTTCAAAACTAACGACGTCGTTAGTTAATGTATTGTTAAAACTTTTTTTTTTTTTTTTTTTTTTTGGTTTGGGGTTTACGGCCCTTTCAAGATTATTTCACTCATATCGAGCCGATCGTTAATCAGAGGTGGGCGAAAACCGGAGTACCCGGAGAAAAACCACCTGACCTTCCGTTGCAGAACTTGGCGTCTCACACGTGACCCGAGCGAGGCTCGAACCCACGGCGGTGAGAGACCTAATGACTAAGAGTCAGCGCTCTTATCCATTAGGCCACGGAGGCCCGTCGTTAAAACTTTGGTCATTTAATATGGCAAATATGCTAATATTTTTGCTAGATAAAATGTGAGCAGCTTTTGCGTATACGCAAAAGCTGCTCACATTTTTTTTTCAGCAAAAATACAAAAATTTTGAATATTAAACTTGCTAGAAGACTTAACAATATGACCACTAACGAGCTCGTTAAGGTAACGATGCTTTGAACAACTGGCTACAGTATGTTAACATGATTGCTGTCACTCACTGGTGTCAAGGAAAGAATGTCTTGAAATGTACATGCACTGCTACAGTTTTCAGAAATCAACAACTGGTTTTCATTTCAAATTTACCACAACATGTAAATGAATTGAAAATGGATTTTAGCAGCTATCTGGACATCACGTTAACAAGTCCGTGAAATGAACACCCCCCTCCCCGCTCCCCACCCCCTAAATCCCACTTTATATAGAGGAAACTGGGGTTTACGGTGGTATATATTATTTTTCTTTATTTTGCTCCAAGGCATAGGTTGTGGGTACTCATTAGAACCGCCTCATTGGGGCGGTTCTAACGAGCACCCACAACCTATATTTGCTAATGAATAAGAAAAATTTCACGAATCTACAACAGAAAAGTAGCCATTTTGGAGATGTGAAAAAATGGACTATGTCGCACGGATGACAAAAGGTTAACCAGCTTCCTTTACAAGGTAAGAATAATAAAGGCTCTACCTTTTGCTCTGTTACGTTTGTGTGATGGTACTGATGGAGTCATTTTGCACATTGATTTTCTGTATTCTTTGCAAGTCTGATGGAAATAGCATTTTAACCATTTACAGCACAGGTGGGTGAGAAAATTAATCAATGATGGGGTAGAGACCTCGACAAGGAAATCCGAGGCTCGTTTACTGTTTATTTGTCTCACGCTCGGCAAAGCCTCGCATGAGACTTAAATAAACTAAAAATTTGCCTGAGATTTCCTTGTCTCAGTCTCAAGCCCATCATAGATTCTATTATTCTTCATACAAGTGAAAAGAGAATATTAAATGTAGAATCTTGTCGGCCTTCGTCGTTGTCCTTTGTAAATATACCCATTATCATCATGGAATGGCAAACAGTGCAGACCCTGATCTGTTTGGATATGATCTGGGTCTGCACTGTTTGCTTAGGCCTATCTGTACCAATACCTGGATCATTAGTGTATTTACATTAAACATGTGCACTCCTTTTGACATTCTTCAATGTGCCAGGGTTTGACAAAACCTACAACATCCTTACGACAAGCTAAAGCTTAACCCGTATGACGCCAAATCACGACAACTGTCGTCTGCTTTGTCGTCTGTTGCTTTAAAAGTGTTTTTTTTTTTTTTTTTTGCAAACAGTGTGGGCCCAGATCAGACTGCTCCTCTAGGAGCAATCTGGTCTGGGTTCACACTGTTTGCGTGTGTGGAAAACTATTCCTGAAAAGTTTGCAAAGAAGATTCAGCAGACGACATAAGCAAACGGCATTTTCTCATCATCTTAAAAAGGATTAAGTCAAACTGCACTCACATAGTCTGTTCAGTGTCTTTCTATATCTCTCTCTCCAAATTGCACAGAGGCTGTAGGACGCTCACGCGAGCAGCAAAGGCTCTGATCAAACAGCGCAATGAGTCTTCGCTGGTAGCAGAGATCTTATTGATGGTTTTATCGTACATTTTGCGTTGTACATTTCATGCGTACGTGGGTTCGAGTCTCGCTCGGGTCATATGTGAGACGCCAAGTTCTGCAACGGATGGTCAGGTGGTTTTTCTCCGTATACACCGGATTTCGCCTACTTCTGATTAACGATCGTGAAATAATCTTGAAAGGGCCGTTAAACCAAAATCAGCCTCGTTAGCGCAGTCGTTTCCGCGTTCGACTCATGATCGAGAGGTTGTGCGTTCGAACCTGGCACCCGGTATCGAGGTGTGTCCTTGGACAAGACACGTAATGCCACGGTCTCACTCCACCCAGGTGTAAATGGGTAGCAGTGGTGTTATAGTCATTGCCTCTCTCTAGCACGCGTGAAAACATCCGGAATGAGTGTTCGAGAGCGATTAAATAAGCTTGAAGCTTCCATCGCTATCGAACTAAAATAAATTAGTATAAAAAAAACATGCGTATTCAGATGAGCGAGTTACATGCATAATAGTTGACTTACATAATGTCAGTATGGCCGCCACAAGTGCCACGAGAAAACTGCGTCCTTTTAACTTTAACATCAGTATCATGTATTCAACCTACATCTAACACACTCCTCCCTGTCAGCTGCTGTTTCCCTCTTCAATCTGATGCATCCCGTCGTCCCTCAGCGGAAGACACACTCGGTCAGGATCCTATCTCGATTGTCAAGACTAAAATAGAATGACATTTAATAGCTACAACACTGCAACCTTTCGTGGAGACTGATCATGAAATCTTTTCCACGGTGATTCTCTCCCTTGCGCTGATTCAAGAAAAAGGGCAGTTGTCAGTTTCTGGCGAAGGAATGTGCACTGTACTGGTTAACCGCTTACGTATAAACCTGCCCAGGAAATGTCTGGATAGGAAAACTGACCAGCTCAAAAATTATCTAAATAGTGTTGACTGGGCCGTTTAACTCCGATACAAACAAATAAACAAAAACAGTTTCTATTTCTTCAGCTGATTTATAAGTACTGGGTTCGATCCCCGCCGGGGTTCCCCGTCAAATTAACGAATCCGTGTTAGAAATACCCTTGTAAACCCGACTTTATAAAGAAAAAAAACTGGAATTTACAAGGCTAAACAATATATCTCAACGAACTGAAAATGAACCCACCCCCCCCCCCCCCCCAAAAAAAAAAAAAAAAAAAAAAAAAAAAAAAAACATTATTGTTACCAAATGTCACTTGAGCTGCGACGTAAGCAAAACTGTCTAATGGCATTTTGCGTGCAAGGTACAGTCCGGCAGTAGATAAGGTAAGTTTTTTTTGTGGTAAGTGAAGTATAGTTTATATAAACCTATGTTACATAGGTACTCATTAGAACCGCCCTTCCGTTGCAGAACTTGGCGTCTCACATGTGACCCGAGCAAGGCTTGAACCACAGGTCAGCGGTGAGAGACCTTATCATTGAGAGTCGGCCTTCTCATTCATGCACTATAGTCCTCACAAAGTACAGTATAGGCCGATCTGAGACATGCGTTCCATTTTCGCTTGGCGCGACATGCGAGATGTTTAATGCTAAATATTGTTTCTGTACGAGTTATCCTGCTGTTCACGACAACCCTTTTCTTTTCAAACAGTGTAGATCCTGATCAGATGGCTTCTGAAGAAGCCATCTGATCAGGATCTACACTATTTGACATTCAATTTATGCATTTGTAGGAATAAATTACACCAAGCATTCTGATTGGTTCAAAGTCAGGAATGGGTGTGGCTAAACCTAATATTCAGCAGGACAAGGGTTAAGTGCAATCGCGATAGGAGGTATTAACACTTATCCTGCTGAAGTCACACCCATTCCTGACTATCCACCAATTAAATTACTTGATAAGTGTTAGATGTCGGTTGGTAAAAGTAGAGATCCTGATCAGATGGCTTCTTATCTTCCGAACTTGATCTACACTATTTGCAAAGGTCGGTGTTGTCGTGTTAAGCGGGAAGGTTAAGTCCCAGGGCACAGAAATATCTGGTCAACCATTGCAACTTCTCTTAAGTTGTCAAAAAAACATCTTACCTGAGCAATTAACAAACATCTTTTGTTTTTTTTTTTTTTTGTTTTTTTTTTGTTTGATTTGAGGTTTAACGTCCCCGTCAACACTGTAAAGGTCATTTTGGAGACGTTGCTTCCAATTTTGTGGGACTTTTACCCGACACTGAGATGAAATGACATCTCAAGCCCTGTCACCCAATGAAACCAATAGGGTTTATTAGCATGGACGGTCCACCTCGCACCGCGGTTCCTGGACAGGCTTTACCAGTACTGGTGTGCGGGCCGGATTCAGCTCTGCGTGGAAGCATCATGCAGCCCATATATTTCTTCAAGCCCCTATGGGCGGGGGCCGAAAACATCTTTTGAAAAAAAAAGTTGCCTCCCCAGAAGGTGTGTAAACCCCGAAAGCCATGTTATAATAGCTGAGATTTTGATGAATATGAAGGCCGGTTGTAACGCCGTGTTAAGAAGGTCATCACACCGTACCTGAGCTCACATTATGTATGTCCGATGGCTTTAGGCAAGTGTATCCGCCAGTTTTTACAAGGTAGAACACTCGTGACCTTCCGTTACCGTCCCTGTACGCCGAGTACATTCGAAAAGTGAGTGGGGTTACTCTAAAAAAGTGGGCTGGTTACGCTAGAAAGTGGACTTTACTATGCTAAAAGTTAAGAATGTGCACCTGAGTTTCTGTAGGCCAAATTAAAATTCGTTAGATGGCTTGTTTTGTTTGATTTCAGGTTAAACGTCCCTGTTTTTGCAAACAGTGTAGGCCCTGATCTGACGCCGCAGATCAGACGCCGCGTCCTGCGGCGTCTGATCTGGGCCTGCACTGTTTGCCAAGGTACCCCTTTAGGGGTTTCTGGTAGTGAATGGGTTAAATGTCTAGGTCTGAAAACTAGCACATATTTTTTTATTTTTTTTTTTCATCCGGTCGGATTCGAGCTTTGTTGATCGTCGGCGACATGCTTTCGTGGAGATTGATCATGAAATCTATTCTACGGTCATTTTCTCCCTTCCCTTGATTCAAGAAAAGTAGTTGTCAGTTTTTGGCGAAAGAATGTGCACTGTATTGTTTAACCGCTGACGTGTGGATAGGTAAACTGACCGGCTCAAAAAAGACCTTAAACAGTGTTGACTGGGCCTATAACTCCAATACAAACAAACAAAAGCTTTGTTGATCTGTCTGTCTCCAATCATTTTCAATAAAAATAAAAACAAAACTTACCTAAGAATCCTGCTTCAGTTTTCTTTTAAAAAAAAACAACAACATATTTTGATGTTGGTCAACATTCGTCCTTAAATGTTATAGACGTGACGTTATAGGATGCCAGGTATACGAAATGCTTTTTTGTGTGGGTGGGGGTGGTTTACGCACCTCAAGTTCAAGATTATTTCACTTATTTCGAGGCCGATCAGTAATCTGAGGTGGGCGAAAACCGGATTACCCGGAGAAAAATCACCTGACCTTCTGTTGCAGAACTTGTCGTCTCACATGCGGCCCGAGCGAGGCTCGAACCACAGCGGTTAGAGGTCTAATGATAAAGAGTCAGCGTTCTTATCCACTAAACCACAGAGGCCCGTGTACAAAATGTCCAACTTGATTTTGTTGGTTACTTTAGTAAAATTCCGCTATTAAGACCAGCTAAAAATAAAACTAATTCTTTCCTTTAAGAGCTGAACCCTTTTTTCCGTGGGAAACAGCTTATGGAAAAGCGAACAGAAGTTCCGAAAGTTGTCTCCCTTTGAAAAATGGCGGAACAATCTGCTAGATGTTCCAATTCCCCTTAATAAATGAATTTTATTTTTCTGCTGTTCATTATTTATGACCGAAGTGGGTCGCGTGCAAAGTAAATGAACGTCGAAGGGGTTCATGTAAACTTTGCTAGATATCCGCTGTCGTTCATACTTTCATGAATAGCAGAAAAAATAAGTTTATTTTTTATATTTACATTTTTACCCATTATTACTGGGCGAAAAAAAATGCTTATAGGGCAAACTTTTAAAGCTGAAAAACATTTGCACGTTGTTTTTTTTTTTTTTTTTTTTTTTTTCCTACAAAGAGCGGAACAGCATTGACTTCACCAACACCCGTAGAGATCCATGGTCACTTGACGGCACTAAAAATCATGTGACTCGATGCGTTCATGGATGTATGAACTGCATTGTTGGTTTGGTCGCCATGAGGCGGGCAAACCGGGTATAATGACCAGATTGTAGCTGTTCCATGGAGGGGCACGTGACGCGATCAACCAATCAGCTTAAACGATAATACAATACTATACTGCAATTACAGGAAACAGCCTGTCTGAATAGCGAAACAGACCGAAAAGCAAGCGTTTCAACTCCAACAATAAAAAAATATCTTAAGGGAAATGGATACACCTGGCAGGTGTGGCAGTTAGTCTACCAGTTTTACCGTATTTCGAAACACACCTATTCAAATACATCAACTGCCATTTTTTGGCCAAAGAAAAAGAAATTTTAAAAAGAAAAAATGGAATATTTGCCTTTTTTGCTCAAAACATAGATTGCGGGGAGTCGACAGAAACGCCTCGACGAGGCGATTCTATCGAGTACCCACAATCCAGTGTCTCAGAGCATGAATACGGAAATTAATGTATACCCCTGCAAACCCGAGCTTTACTATATAAAAGTGTACATTATATTTTCTTGTCCTTTGGGATCATTGATTCCATTGTGGAATTTTGATAATATCTGAGGGTAAATGATGAGGCCTGGTGGACCGAAACTAGCTAGTCTGGCCCAGAAAACATGTACACTCCATATTTTTCAGTTCTGTGGTGTATTCCTTGCTTCCAAAGGATAACCCTTTTATAGTAACACATACTGTAAATGGCCAATTAATTCGAACAGTAAAAAAAATAAATACTGATCCGGGTGTTGGAATTATTAGAAAATATCAAATTGGAAATTTATCAGTGTTAGAACTGTTTGATCTGAAAGAATTCCATACATTGGATCCGGCTGTGTTCAATATTTTATACAGCTACGTTTTTTCCCCGTGGCCCTGTCAATCCGCACGTGATTAGAAGTTATAAATATCACTTATGCAGTGCAGAAAAGTTTGATCTATAAATAAGTCAGTGTGTGGTGGGGGTCTTTGAATGCGATACACATTGTCATTAATGACATTTACACCTATTGAACTATCACTATTCCCTTTAAAATGGGCGAGTCAATTTGTGATCTCAGGAATAACAGAAATTGATTTGTTTGGAGCAAATTATTTTCTTAAGAGTAGCCCATATCTAGGAAAAAGAGGATTTTTCAAAGAATTTCCTTATAGTCTGTATTATTTTTTTTGTTCCGGCTACACCGCAGCAGACAAAGTCCAGCTACATGTATATATGGGATGGGATGTTGAAACCCGCACGTGCAGCTACCCAGTGGAGCTAGGCGCATAGGTACTTCACCCCCCCCCCCCCCCCACCTATATTGTTTAAGCGTATAGTGAAGCCTCAGGCGAGACTGCGCAGCCTTGTTTGTGTGTTCTCTGTTTACTAATAAGCAGTCTCAAATCAGCGTGAGCCGGGGGCATGTAGCAATTCAATGCCCATCGAAGTAGTCCGGTGAAGATTGATTAGACTGTGCGGATGCAAAACCATCATGTTATTTAGATAGGCAAGTAACAAGAAAAAGAAAATGCGGACATCATACACAAATTTGATCTTCACTTTATGCGCGATGAAACATTTCAAACCTCTTGAACATTGAAGACACAATCCCGATTGCACAACTGTGCAGACTTATCAGTCTTTTCTGTACGCACATGCGCAATAAGTATTTTACTCGAGATAGGAGTTCTGAACAGACTGATCCTTGCACTTGGTAGCTTAGGATGTGTTTGTAACGTCTCAAGCAGATTGGGCCGGTCAAATGTACACGCCGTCGTTTTAAGCCGGCGTACGGCGAAAAAAAAAGGTTTCAAACGAAGGACCAGATTAGCCTGCGCATCTAGCCAATGTGGCCATAGTTTTCACCTATTGTTCTTTGATTAGCACAGAGGCCATGGTAGGCACATACGAACAATGAAGACTATTCAGACTGCATGAATGTGCAGGCTGACCTGAGTCTTCCCACCACACCGAATATGACTTATTTTCTTAATCATGTTCCCCGAAATTACTTCCAATAAAACCTTGTCATCGTGAAATAAATGGGCATCTTCACTTGCTCCTCAGAAAACCAGGGTAGCCCAACCAGGTAACCTGAATTAAACTACCTTTTTGCATGCAACAACCATGAATTTCACTCGCACGTGCTAAAAGACTTTCTGTGGAAAAAGGCGGGAAACTCTCAATTAATATTAAAGGGGCGCTTCTGCTATCAAAGAGGCATTGAATCAATGCCCCAGCACATGGAAAAAGGGTAACACTGTCACACAAATAATAATGAAAGCTGAAGCTACGCTCCAAGTCTGAGAGCAAAGCGAAAACACTTGCATATGCATGGTGATCCAAGCCTTTGTAGGCCACAATGCTACATCACCGACTAGGATCAGCCTGAACATCGATGCAATGTGATCAGTCTTTACTGAACCCTTAAATCTTACGAAGTGACAAGGCTAAGTGAAACCCTTTGCCTTGCATACCGGTTGTGGGTGCGCATGTTCAGTGTTTGCAGGTCGTTGAGAAACCAGCGAAGACACATCTTAGCGTACTCATTCATGCAATCCGATTAGAGTCTTCGCTGATCGTATGAGCCTGATGCAGACGATGGGATTTTCACAACATAAATAAGCGAAACTCCTGTGGCTCATCAAGGTTGATCTAAGCACTTGCAGCCTGCGTTTCTCGCAGTCTAATCAGTATTCGGTGAGGGTATGAACCTTCCACTACCACAGGGCTATCCAAAGTGAGAGAAGCGAAAACCATTTACCTTACAGAGTGCATGTTAATCCGAGTCTTTGAGGGTCGCACACATTTCATGCTAAGTTTTCTTTTTTTCGTGCGCTAGCTCATATACGACCAGTACGATGTTGTAATGATAAACTCAGGAACGGTCCGAAATGCTTGTTCTGGGTGCATTTTTCGGCATTTTTTTGTGTGTTCGAAGTATTAAAAATTCTGATTTCTGAAAAATTTGGGAGTTCGAATTAAATGAGAAAAGTTTTCAGCCACAAATTCAAAATAATTTTGGGTGTTCGAACTGCTAGGGTGTTCCAATTAATTGGTCACGTACCGTATTTAACTTCACTACAACTAGTGTGTGGGAATGTGTGGCGGCGGTAAAACGTCTCCCTGCCCGACATCATAGTGTAAATTATCTTAGGGTCACTGATGAGGCCTAATTGGCCGAAACTAGCTAGTCTGGCTCAGAAAACATGTGCACACCATATTTTTCAGTTCTGTGGTGTATTCTTTGCTTCCAAAGGATAACCATGTTATAGAACATATTAAAGGGGATCACAATTCTATAGGCATGATTTCGTTATGGAAATACAATTTTAAGGACCTTATGGTTGCTACTCTGTTGGCTTTGTCCAACTGAAAAAGGGTCTACTCTAAAAGGGGAAGAATTTGCTTCTCAAGGGGTCTACTCTAAAAGGGGAGAATTTCCTTTAAGAGTATACCCTTTAGACATATCCAAAGAGAAAGTACTTTTGCAAGAGTAGCAGTCATTTTCGCAAATATTACGTCTTGCAATGTCATTATGGAGTAAGTCCATGGGGCCATGGAAACGAAAAACAACAGAACATAACTACTACTACTCACAAAGTGTGGCTGGCTGTGGTAGCTCAGTCGGGTGCAGTCTGACTGGCGATAAGGACCCAAATCAGTGTTGACTGGGCCGTTAAATACAAATAAACAAAACATGCAAAGTTTACTTCACACAGATAGGAACAGATTTATATATTCTGAACATCTTTCGGTACGCTCTAATAATAAGTATATGTAAATGTTGGACTGATTGATTGATTTGAGGTTTAACGTCCCCCTCAACACTGTAAAGGTCATTTTGGAGACGTTGCTTCCAATTTTGTGGGACTTTTACCCGACATTGAGATGAAATGACATCTCAAGCCCTGTCGCCCAATGAAACCAATTGGGTTTATTAGCATGGACGGTCCGCCTCGCACCGCGGTTCCTGGACAGGCTTAGGTCCTCTAAGCGGTTTACCAGTACTAGTGTGCGGGCCGGATTCAGCTCTGCGTGGAAGCATCATGCAGCCCATATATTTCTTCAAGCCCCTATGGGCATGTAAATGTTGGAAAGACAGAGAACGTTATTTTTCCTCATTTATAAAGATCGCTGGGTGTAACGGGCCTCCGTGGCCTAGTGGATAAGAGTGCTGACTCTTAATCATTAGGTCTCTCAACGGTGTATGTTTGAGCATGGCTCAGGTCACATAATGAGAAGTTCTGCAACGGAAGGTCAGGAGGTTTTTCATCGGGTACTCTTGTTTTCACTCACCTCCGATTAACGATCGGCTTGATGTGAGTGAAATAATCTTGAAAGGATCGTAAAACCAAACATAAAAAGATCGCTGGGTGTGTAAAACAATTTCATGTCTTTGCTACTAGAATTAACGTCAGTGCCAAGGTCGAAGGTTCTAACTCTTCCAAATATATAAAATATTTAGAGAGCGAAACAAAGTCATAACGTTGATGGGTCGCTGTTTATTGTTCTTGAGCCCAGCACAGATAGCAATACATGTAGTTTCTTTTCAAAAACTTCATAACTACTAAGTGACCTGCCACCAGTTACAGACTGAGTTGTTAAAAGACTTTTTGGCGCATTCGATTGGAGCTATTGCATCTGATAAGCCGAGAGTGGTGTTCTGTATTTCCACTCAATACTTGACGTTTTACTAATCAGTTTCTTTTACAATTAAATTGTGATCCAGAAAGATATACAAAAGGATAGCAAATTTCAGGTTTTTGCGGAGGTACCGCTCAAAGAAACTGCCGAGGTTTAAGATACAGTCTGATTCGCAGCACTTTGTCTGGGCAGGCTTAGATCTTCCTAGGCGGTTCAGCAATACTTCAAAGTTCGGTCGGTTTCAGCTCATGCAGTCCAATATATTGCCCCAAGGTCTGATCGGCCCCCGTCCATCGAGGATTGAAGAAATAGATTGGGCTGCATGATGCTTTCACGCAGAGCTGATACCGGCCGCCTATGAGTAGTGTTAAATCGCCTAGAAAGTCTAAGCCTGCCCAGGAAAAGTGGCTCGAGTCGGACCGTTCATGCATTTCAACCATTTAGTTTCATTGGGTGACAGGGCTTGAGAAGGAGTTTTATCTGCCCGTTTTATCTCAGTACTCACAGAGTAAAAGTCCCACAACATTTGAAACAATGTCTCAAAAAGACCCATACAGTGTTTACAGGGACGTTAACAACAAATGAAATAGATAACCAAGGCCCCACAGAAGGCCTGATGACTTAGGAAAAATCTTTTCATATGCCCGTTTGAAAAACAACAATAACAAAAAAAAAAAAAAAAACGGTCGTATTAAGTGACGGGGTTGGTGTCCGTCCGTCCGTTCGTAAACGTTTTTTCGTTTCCGTATAAATCCTACTATACAGTTTTCATCCGATCAAGCCTGAAATGTGTATGTAGTAAGGCTAAGATGTGAAGATATGCCACCGAATATTAACAGAGTTATGACCCTTTGAAAAATTCGGTTTACATTTTCGTTTGGTTAAGTTTTGTGCTATACATGTGCAAACCATATGTAAGTTACATTTAGTTTATACTTGTCATGGCGTTAAACAATTTACCACAGAATACTCATCACTACCTACCCTTCCTGATACCAAGGTCACAGACTTCGAAATTTTATATACACGTTTTGTATTAAAGTTTATTTTTTGTATTCAAAAAATGCACTAAGTGGGATAATGATATCAGCTGGTTCAAATCAGAATGTAGACTGACAAGACCAAACCTATTGGATGCTTTTTGAAAGCAGCCAACTTGTTGGTTTGGTCGCCATGAGGCGGGCAAACCGGGTATAATGACCAGATTGTAGCTGTTCCATGGAGGGGCACGTGACGCGATCAACCAATCAGCTTAAACGATGATGCAATACTATACTGCAATTACAGAACAAAGCCTGTCTGAATAGCGAAACAGACCGAAAAGCAAGCGTTTCAACTCCAACAATAAAAATATCTTAAGGGAAATGGATACACCTGGCAGGTGTGGCAGTTAGTCCACCAGTTTTACCGTATTTCGAAACACACCTATTCAAATACATTGCCATTTTTTGGCCAAAGAAAAAGAAATTTTAAAAAGAAAAATTGGAATATTTGTCTTTTTTGCTCAAAACATAGATTGCGGGGAGCCGACAGAAAGCCTCGACGAGGCGATTCGATCGAGTACCCACAATCCAGTGTCTCAGAGCATGAATACGGAAATTAATGTATACCCACTGCAAACCCGAGCTTTACTATATAAAAGTGTAGATTATATTTTCTTGTCCTTTGGGATCATTGATTCCATTGTGGAATTTGTACACTCCATATTTTTCAGTTCTGTGGTGTATTCCTTGCTTCCAAAGGATAACCCTTTTATAGAACACATACTGTAAATGGCCAATTAATTCGAACAGTAAAAAAAATAAATACTGATCCGGGTGTTGGAATTATTAGAAAATATCAGATTGGAAATTTATCAGTGTTAGAATTGTTTGATCTGAAAGAATTCCATACATTGGATCAGGCTGTGTTCAATATTTTATACAACTAGGTTTTTTTTCCCCGTGGCCCTGTCAATCCGCACGTGATTAGAAGTTATAATTATCACTTATGCAGTGCAGAAAAGTTTGATCTATAAATAAGTCAGTGTGTGCAGGGGGTCTTTGAATGCGATACACATTGT
Organism: Lucinisca nassula; assembly: GCA_963580285.1. Taxonomy (NCBI): domain Eukaryota; kingdom Metazoa; phylum Mollusca; class Bivalvia; order Lucinida; family Lucinidae; genus Lucinisca; species Lucinisca nassula. The sequence continues at coordinate 55,808,782 of OY757013.1, forward strand.
CATTAATGACATTTACACCTATTGAACTATCACTATTCCCTTTAAAATGGGCGAGTCAATTTGTGATCTCAGGAATAACAGAAATTGATTTTTTTGGAGCAAATTCTTTTCTTAAAAGTAGCCCATATCTAGGAAAAAGAGGATTTTTCAAAGAATTTCCTTATAGTCTGTAATATTTTATTTTGTTCCGGCTACACCGCAGCAGACAAAGTCCAGCTACATGTATATAGGGGATGGGATGTTGAAACCCGCACGTGCAGCTACCCAGTGGAACTCTTCCAGCCCCCCCCCCCCCTCCACCCCCACCTATATTGTTTAAGCGCATAGTGAAGCCTCAGGCGAGACTGCGCAGCCTTGTTTGTGTGTTGTCTGTACTAATAAGCAGTCTCAAATCAGCGTGAGCCGGGGGCATGTAGCAATTCAATGGCCATCGAAGTAGTCCGGTGAAGACTGATTAGACTGTGCGGATGCAAAACCATCATGTTATTTAGATAGGCAAGTAACAAGAAAAAGAAAATGCGGACATCATACACAAATTTGAGCTTCACTTTATGCGCGATGAAACATTTCAAACCTCTTGAACATTGAAGACACAATCCCGATTGCACAACTGTGCAGACTTATCAGTCTTTTCTGTACGCACATGCGCAATAAGTATTTTACTCGAGATAGGAGATCTGAACAGACTGATCCTTGCACTTGGTAGCTTAGGATGTGTTTGTAACGTCGCATGCAGATTGGGCCGGTCAAATGTACACGCCGTCGTTTTAAGCCGGCGCACGGCGAAAAAAAAGGTCACAAGTTCAAACGAAGGACCAGATTAGCCTGCGCATCTAGCCAATGTGGCCATAGTTTTCACCTATTGTTCTTTGATTAGCACAGAGGCCATGGTAGGCACATACGAACAACGAAGACTATTCAGACTGCATGAATGTGCAGGCTGACCTGAGTCTTCCCACCACACCGAATATGACTAATTTTCTTAATCATGTTCCCCGAAATTACTTCCAATAAAACCTTGTCACCGTGAAATAAATGGGCATCTTCACTTGCTCCTCAGAAAACCAGGTAGCCCAACCAGGTAACCTGAATTAAACTACCTTTTTGCATGCAACAACCATGAATTTCATTCGCACGTGCTAAAAGACGTTCTGGGGAAAAAGGCGGGAAACTCTCAAGTAATATTAAAGGGGCGCTTCTGCTATCAAAGAGGCATTGAATCAATGCCCCAGCACATGGAAAAAGGGTAACACTGTCACACAAATAATAATGAAAGCTGAAGCTACGCTTCAAGTCTGAGACCAAAGCGAAAACACTTGCATATGCATGGTGATCCAAGCCTTTGTAGGCCACAATGCTACATCACCGACTAGGATCAGCCTGAACATCGATGCAATGTGATCAGTCTTTACTGAACCCTTAAATCTTACGAAGTCACAAGGCTAAGTGAAACCCTTTGCCTTGCATACCGGTTGTGGGTGCGCATGTTCAGTGTTTGCAGGTCGTTGAGAAACCAGCGAAGACATATCTTAGCGTACTCATTCATGCAATCCGATTAGAGTTTAGCCTGATGCAGACGATGCGATTTTCACAACATAAATAAGCGAAACTCCTGTGGCTTATCAAGGTTGATCTAAGCACTTGCAGCCTGTGTTTCTCGCAGTCTAATCAGTATTCGGTGAGGGTATGAACCTTCCACTACCACAGGGCTATCCAAATTGAGAGAAGCGAAAACCATTTGCCTTACAGAGTGCATGTTAATCCGAGTCTTTGGAAGTCGCACACATTTCATGCTAAGTATTCTTTTTTTCGTGCGCTAGCTCATATACGACCAGTACGATGTTGTAATGATAAACTCGGGAACGGTCCGAAATGCTTGTTCTGAATGCATTTTCCGGCATTTTTTTTGTGTGTGTTCGAAGTATTAAAAATTCTGATTTCTGAAAAATTTGGGCGTTCGAATTAAATGAGAAAGTTTTCAGCCACAAATTCGAAATAATTTTGGGTGTTCGAACTGCTAGGGTGTTCCAATTAATTGGTCACCTACCGTATTTAACTTCACTACAACTGGTGTGTGGGAATGTGTGGCGGCGGTAAAACGTCTCCCTGTCTTACATCATAGTGTAGATTATATTTTCTTGTCCTTTGGGATTATTGATTCCATTGTGGAATTTGGAAAATATCTTAGGGTCACTGATGAGGCCTAATTGGCCGAAACTAGCTAGTCTGGCTCAGAAAACATGTGCACACCATATTTTTCAGTTATGTGGTGTATTCTTTGCTTCCAAAGGATAACCCTTTTATAGAACATATTAAAGGGGATCACAATTCTATAGGCATGATTTCGTTATGGAAATACAATTTTAAGGACCTTATAGTTGCTACTCTGTTGGCTCTGTCCAACTGAAAAAGGGTTCTACTCTAAAAGGGGAAGAATTTGCTTCTCAAGGGGTCTACTCTAAAAGGGGAGAATTTGCTCCCCAGGAGCAAATTCTTTCCTTTAAGAGTATACTCTTTAGACATATCCAAAGAGAAAGTACTTTTGCAGGAATAGCAGTCATTTTCGCAAATTTTACGTCTTGCAATGCCATTATGGAAGTCCATGGGGCTATGGAAACGAAAAAGAACAGAACATAACTACTACTACTCACAAAGTGTGGCTGGCTGTGGTAGCTCAGTCGGATGCAGTCTGACTGGCGATAAGGAAGACTCGGGTTCGATACCTACCGGGGTCGGCAACATTCTTTCGTGGAGATTATGAAATCTTTTCTATGGTCATCCTCTCCCTTCCGCTGATTCAGGAAGGGCAGGGGTCAGTTTTTGGCGACAGAATGTGCACTGAACTGGTAAACCGCTTACAGATAAGCCTGCTCAGGAAAAGCGTGGATAGGTACACTGACATGCTCAAAAAAGACCCAAAATCAGTGTTGACTGGGCCGTTAAATACAAATAAACAAAACTTGCAAAGTTTACTTCACACAAATAGGAACAGATTTATATATTCTGAACATCTTTCGGTACGCTCTAATAATAAGTATATGTAAATGTTGGAAAGACAGAGAACGTTATTTTTCCTCATTTATAAAGATCGTTGGGTGTAACGGGCCTCCGTGGCCTAGTGGATAAAAGTGCTGACTCTTAATCATTAGGTCTCTCAACGGTGTATGTTTGAGCATGGCTCAGGTCACATAATGAGAAGTTCTGCAACGGAAGGTCAGGAGGTTTTTCATCGGGTACTCTAGTTTTCACTCACCTCCGATTAACGATCGGCTTGATGTGAGTGAAATAATCTTGAAAGGATCGTAAAACCAAACATTTAAAGATCGCTGGGTGTGTAAAAACAATTTCATGTCTTTGCTACTTGAATTAACGTCAGTGCCAAGGTCGAAGGTTCTATCTCTTCCAAATATATAAAATATTTAGGGAGCGAAACAAAGTCATAACGTTGATGGGTCGCTGTTTATTGTTCTTGAGCCCAGCACAGATAGCAATAGTTTCTTTTCAAAAACTTCATGACTACTAAGTGACCTGCCACCAGTTACAGACTGAGTTGTTAAAAGACTTTTTGGCGCATTCGATGGGAGATATTGTATCTGATAAGCCGAGAGTGGTGTTCTTTATTTCCACTCAATACTTGACGTTTTACTAATCAGTTTCTTTTACAATTAAATTGTGATCCAGAAAGATATACAAAAGGATAGCAAATTTCAGGTTTTTGCGGAGGTACCGCTCAAAGAAACTGCCGAGGTTTAAGATACAGTCTGATTCGCAGCACTTTGTCTGGGCAGGCTTAGATCTTCCTAGGCGGTTCAGCAATACTTCAAAGTTCGGTCGGTTTCAGCTCATGCAGTCCAATATATTGCCCCAAGGTCTGATCGGCCCCCGTCCATCGAGGTTTGAAGAAATAGATTGGGCTGCATGATGCTTCTACGCAGAGCTGATACCGGCCGCACATGAGTAGTGTTAAATCGATTAGAAAGTCTAAGCCTGCCCAGGAAAAGTGGCTCTAGTCGGACCGTTCATGCATTTCAACCATTTAGTTTCATTGGGTGACAGGGCTTGAGAAGGAGTTTTATCTGCCCGTTTTATCTCAGTACTGAGTAAAAGTCCCACAACATTTGAAGCAATGTCTCAAAAAGACCCATGCAGTGTTTACAGGGACGTTAACAACAAGTGAAATAGATAACCAATGCCCTACAGAAGGCCTGACGACTTAGGAAAAATCTTTTCATATGCCCGTTTGAAAAACAACAATAACAAAAAAAAAAAAAAAAAAAAAACGGTCGTATTAAGTTACGGGGTTGGTGTCCGTCCGTCCGTTCGTAAACTTTTTTTCGTTTCCGTATAAATCCTAATATACAGTTTTCATCCGATCAAGCCTAAATTGTGTATGTAGTAAGGCTAAGATGTGAAGATATGCCACCAAATATTAACAGAGTTATGACCCTTTGAAAAATTCGGTTTACATTTTCGTTTGGTTAAGTTTGTGCTATACATGTGCAAACCATATGTAAGTTACATTTAGTTTATACTTGTCATGGCGTTAAACAATTTACCACAGAATACTCATCACTACCTACCCTTCCTGATACCAAGGTCACAGACTTCGAAATTTTATATACACGTTTTGTATTAAAGTTTATTTTTTGTATTACAAAATGCACTAAGTGGGATAATGATATCAGCTGGCTCAAATCAGAATGTAGACTGACAAGACCAAACCTATTGGATGCTTTTTGAAAGCAGCCAACTTGTTTTCTATAGGTTTACATTAGACTTTACACTGTAAATATAAGGGGATACATTTGTCTCTTAATTTGATGAGGCGGTTCTAATGAGCACCCACAACCTGTGTTTTGAATGTTAATAAGTAAAGTATCAGAATTTTATCATCAGAAGAGCAACCATTTTGGAGATATGAAAGAATACATTACGTCACATGGATTCGCCATCTATATCGTAATGATTTCACACGGATGTGTGAAAACAGGAATTCCGTGTACCTATTTTTGTCGACACGTTATTCGTAAACACAGACTTTGATCGTTGGAACCGCTAGCTAGTTAGGCTAAAGCATAATAGCAGACGTGTCCAAAAACGAATCCGATCATCTTGGGCAAGCACGCAGTTTTTTTTTCAACTCTCATAAAGAAAACATAAATGAGGGTGATCACAAAATAGACTTTTTACAATTTAAGCTTAAATATCATCGGGCTCGACGGCCCCCGCTCATCGGGGCTTGAAGAAATATGTGGGCTGCATGATGCTTCCACGCAGAGCTGACACCGATCCCCCCCCCCCCCCCCCCCCGCACACGAGTACTGGTAAACCGCTTAGAGGATCTAAGCCTGCCCAGGCAAAGCGGTGCGAGTCGGCCCGTCATGCCGAAACCATATTGGTTTTATTGGGCGGCAGGGCTTGAGATGTCATTCCATCTCAATGTCGGGTAAAAATTCCAGTCCCACAAAATTGGAAGCAACGTCTCCAAAATGACCTTTACAGTGTTGACGGGGGCGTTAAACTTTCAAACAAACAAAATCATCGGGCTCGTAGTAGATACGCGCTGATATGTCCGTGGACTGCATGACCACCCTTGAAAAGAACACATTATATTAAGAAAAATTATAATATTTTCCTTACCTTAACATTAAGCCATGGCATTATTCTGCTCTACATACAAATTATGCGTGTCTCTGACATAGCCACTACACTGACATTATCAATGTTGCTATGGCAACGAATTAATGTAGTATCACCAGTATTTATAGACAGCCTTGTGCTATTTTCCGGATTATGGAGATTGGACACACTTTCAAGAGGCGCAACGCCTTCAGAGGCATTTCTGTCTCTCTTGTAACTAGTGGTCTACTTCTAGGCGATTGTTCGTCAATCGAACCAAAGTTACTAAGCACAGAAGCTTTCCGTTGCAGAATGTTCTGACGTAATGCTCAGATGTGAGCGAGTAGCAGTAATAGGAGGACCAGGTAACGGTTGTAGACAATCGCGTAAGAGGGTTAACTGGAATCATGAGTTTGCTGTGGCAAACAATGTAGACCCAGATCAGACGCCGCAAAATGCGGCGTCTGATCAGGGTCTACACTGTGTGCTTATATTACAGGGATTTAAAGGGTAAGTCCCCGTCCAGGACCATTCTCCCAACCTACACCCAAAGACAATCGACCCCAGTGTTTTGAATAGCAGATCTTTCCTTTAACCCTTTCACCCCTGAATGTCTCTGTTGGTCTTGCCCACCGCTGAAATTGACATGCACACGCACATTCTTGTAAACAGGCGGGTTTAAATAAAATGATTGACCGAATGGCAAACAGCGTTAAATCCGAGAGCCGTTTCATCGGAGTCAACACGGTTTGCATTAATATCTATACCAAGTTTATCTAGCACCTAGACCTTGATGTCATATTGATCAATCTTCCTGTGTGTTTTATCAAAGGCAGTGGCTAGCCTTCCGGTACCAGACGACCAGCCTACGAGTCTGCCCGTCCGGTACCGGTCGGCCAGCCAACGAGTCTGATCGTCCGGTACCGGACGGCTAGCCATTCCTACGTGGGCTGGCTAGCCGTCCGGAAGTTAATTTAAGTCTCTTTGTATGAATGCTGAATAGCACTTGTGTCATTTTCTGGAGTACTGGATGCCAGATAGTTCCTACTTTGTGACTATGCAAATGTCATTGAGATTTTCCTCATTTAAAAAAGGCAAATAAACACACGATACGTGTAATGCATAATTGTCGCAACAAATACAGAACCTGTGATAAAAGCTGTAGTCGTGTTTAATTATTTATAATAATATATCAAATATGAGACTTTGTGGCCAGTCTTTAATCTTGTCTCAGACATCAAGTATATCTTCCCCAAAATAAAACAAGTTGCTATCAGAGAGGTAAAAAGAAATGGAAAAAACATATGCATATATATATAAAAGAACCAGTGCTTCAGCTGAAGTGCACGATCCGCACGATTAGCTTTATGGGTTTTACCATATATGGGTATGGCGGCCATTTTGGTCATGTGACCTGGACCTAAAACGGTTCCCCCAATAAATGCGCCTTATCGTAAGGAGCAAAAATATACCTTATACTTTAGTACTGTATTCTGAATCGTTTGCCGGATAAAATGCATTCTCACTTTTCCATTACAAAAGCATATGTGTCAAAGTTTGACCTATGCACAAAGAAGGTCAAGGTCAACCCAGGGTCACCATTTTAGCAATTTATGATGGGCCTACGTCCCAGATGCTATTTATAAAGTTTCGAGGAAATCTGCCCACTGGTTCTGGAGAAGACTATTTTTGAAGGGTTTTTACCATATATGGCTTGGCGGCCATTTTGATCATGTGACCTGGACCCCGTGGGCAAATTTTGGTTTCCCCCATCCCATAGAGGCTCCATATGAAATTTGACTTCAATCGGCCAAACGGTTTCCGAGAAGCAGTTCGAAAATTTTCACAGTTTTCGCCTCGGCGAGGCTATACTGAATGGAATGTTTTATTTCGCAAGTTCATTGGTTAGATCTCATTGATATTTATCAGTATGCCAAAAATTGTTTAAATATTCCAAGCGGTTAAGTCACTATCACCAATTTTCACAAACGGGTTACGGACGGACAGACAGACATACCATATATGGCTTGGCGGCCATTTTGGTCATGTGACCTGGACCCCATGAGCAAATTTTGGTTTCCCCTATCCCATAGAGGCTCCATATGAAATTTGACTTCAATCGGCCCAACGGTTTCCGAGGAGAAGCAGTTAGAAAATTTTAACATTTTTCGCCTCGGCTAGGCTATACTAAATGGAATGTAATATTTTCAAGTTCATTGGTTAGATCTCATTGATATCTATCAGTATGCCAAAAATTGTTTAAATATTCCAAGCGGTTAAGTCACTATCACCAATTTTCACAAACGGGTTACGGACGGACAGACAGACATACCATATATGGCTTGGCGGCCATTTTGGTCATGTGACCTGGACCCCATGAGCAAATTTTGGTTTCCCCTATCCCATAGAGGCTCCATATGAAATTTGACTTCAATCGGCCCAACGGTTTCCGAGGAGAAGCAGTTAGAAAATTTTAACATTTTTCGCCTCGGCTAGGCTATACTAAATGGAATGTAATATTTTCAAGTTCATTGGTTAGATCTCATTGATATCTATCAGTATGCCAAAAATTGTTTAAATATTCCAAGCGGTTAAGTCACTATCACCAGTTTTCACAAACGGGTTACGGACGGACAGACTGACAGCATTGCCGAATGACAGAATGACACGGTGATTTTAGGGTACTCTTAGAAGTCAACCGACTTCAGTCGGTCGCTTTTTCTGCGGGTCGTGCAATACTAACTTAATTATACGATATCCGACTAGTAGCTTGTCTAGGTTTAAGTGTACAGAAAAGACCAAATGATAAGCGGCTTAAAAATAGATAAGGGGCATCTACATACCTGGGGCGCCTAAACTAGCAGTATCATTAATGATAACGACCAAGATTTTAGAGGGCATTTTTGGGGCCCAAACTCGTGTTGTTTATCACGACGTGAGGCGATCGGGCCTATAGGATCGACTCGATTCACTGTCAGTGCGCAAAACATAGTAATAATGATACGGCATCAAATCTGCATGATTTTTGTTTGATTTGAGGTTTAACTTCCCGTCAACACTGAATAGGTCATTTGCTTCCAATGTTGTAAGACTTTTACCCGACATTGAGATGAAATGACATCTCAAGCCCTGCCGCTCAATGAAACCAATAGGGTTTACAAGCATGGACGGGCCGACTCGCACCGCTTTGCTCGGGCAGGCTTAGATCCTCTAAGTGGTTTACCAGTGCTCGTGTGCGGGTCAGTTTCAGCTCTGCGTGGAAGCATCATGGAGCCCATCTATTTCTTCAAGCCCCGATGGGCGGGGGCGGTGTGGCTAGTCTTTAATCTTGTCTATGACATTAAGTATATCTTCCCCAAGATAAAACACGTTGCTATCAGAGAGGTAAAAAAGTAATGGAAAAAGACATATGCATATATATATAAAAGAATACTAACTTAATTATATGATACCCGACTAGTAGGCTAGCTAGTCTAGGTTTAAGTGTACAGAAAAGACCAAAATGATAAGCGCCTAAAAAATAGTTAAGGGGCATCTACATACTGTAAAACTGGAGAGTCAAAACTAGCACTATCATTAATGATAACGACCAAGATTTTAGAGGGCATTTAAGGGGCTTAAACTCGTGTTGACGAGATCGAGGCTCTAGGATCGAGCCGATTCAGTCAGTGCGCAAAAACACAGTGATAGTGGCAAGGCATCAAATCTGCATGTTTTTTTTTTTTTTTTTTTTTTTTTTAATTTGAGGATTAACGTCCCAGTTAACACTGAATAGGTTATTTTAAAGACGTTGCTTCAAATTTCGTAGGACTTTTACCCGACACTGAGATGAAATGACATCTCAAGCCTTGTCGCCCATTGAAACCAATATGGTTTATAAGCATGGACGGCCCGATTCGCAACGGCTTTGATCCTCTAAGCGGTTTACCAGTACTCGTGTGCGGACGGTTTCAGGATTACGTGGAAACACCATGCAGCCCATCTATTTCTTCAAGCCTCGATGGACGGGGCCGCATCACATGCGCATGAAAGAAATATATATTTTATATGTGTAATATATATAGTGGCGCAAAGAAAAAAGAAAGTACAAACTGTGCTGTGGCGGCTGGCAATGGCTGCCGCGCCTAGCCATCTAACCGACTGCGCCACCACGTATACATAGGTTCTCTAGTTAAAGAAGCTATGACGCTTTCATAGTCAAGTTATTTGTCAACTGACATTAAAAAAATCATACTTTGACATTCGAACCGAAGCAAAATATGGAACTTCGACATTCGAAATCAGACACTGACATTCGACATGGGACCGAATATCAAATTTTTACATTCAGAATCCTATTTTGTCATTCGCATTAGGGCCTAATATCATATTTTGACATTCATAATTTTCTACTTTGACATTCGAAGTGGTGCCTATTATCTTTTTTGACATTCCTGGCTTGGGATTTAGAGGCCTCTGTGGTGCAGCGGTTAGGCTACTCGCCTTGTAAACCAGGGGTCGCGGGATCGATCCCGGGCTTCTCCAGACTGTCGCGTGAGTCTTTAAAACCGAGGTCCCGTCTCCATATGACCTTAGCTGTTGGCGGGACGTAAAACTCAAAAACTCACAAGGATTGTCGATTTTACCCAACATTCACTATATTTTACCTACTAACCGGACTACATTTTGTGCGGACTCATATTTCTATGGCGGCCAAAGCCGGAAGAAAAAGCCTGAATTACTTTAAACGTGCAGCACAGCAAGAATAGACAGATGGAATCTGTCATGCACGATGTTTCCACGCATAGCTGAGTCCGGCCCGCACACTAGTACTGGTAAACCGCTTAGAGGATCTAAGCCTGTCCAGGAACCGCGGTGCGAGGCGGACCGTCCATGCTAATAAACCCTCATATTTCTATGGCGGTCAAAGCCGGAAGAAAAAGCCTGAATTACTTTAAACGTGCAGCACAGCAAGAATAGACAGATGGAATCTGTCATGCACGATGTTTCCACGCAGAGCTGAGTCCGGCCAGCACACTAGTACTGGTAAATCGCTTAGAGGATCTAAGCCTGTCCAGGAACCGCGGTGCGAGGCGGACCGTCCATGCTAATAAACCCTATTGGTTTCATTGGGCGACAGGGCTTGAGATGCCAGTTCATCTCAGTGTCGGGTAAAAGTCCAACAAAATTGGAAGCAACGTCTCCAAAATGACCTTTACAGTGTTGACGGGGACGTTAAACCTCAAATCAAACAAACACAACAGAGCAGGAAAAAGACCACAAAACAGCTTCTGATATCTTGTTCAACTGTTTTACATTACGAAAACACGGTTTAAGAGCGCTGATTCCTGATCATTGGGTAGGTCTCTCACCGCTGTGGTTCGAGCCTCGCTCGGGTCATATGTGAGAAGCCAAGTTCTGCAACGGAAGGTCAGGTGGTTTTTCTCCGGGTATCCCGGTTTTCGCCCACCTCTGATTAACGATCGGCTCGATATGAGTGAAATTATCTTGACAGGGCCGTAACCCCCCCCCCTCCAAAAAAAAAAAATTACGAAAACACGCCTATGCAAATACATTGTAACCTTAACCGCCGAAAAAACGAAAATTTTAAGATGAAATATGTGATATTTTTCTTATTTATGCTCAAAATATAGATTGTGGGTACTCGTTAGAACCTCCTCACCGAGGCGGTTCTAACGAGTACCCACAATCTATATTTTAGAGCAGAAATACGAAAAATAAGGTTTACCCATGTAAACCTCAGTTTTACTACATACAGTGGGGTTCAAGGGTGTCAAATTTATAAAGGCGTGGTTTCGTGATGGGCTCCGACGCACTCAAACGAGGATGATGTCGAGTAGTTGTTTTGACAATGGTGGTGATATGCATTGAGTGTGCATATCACTGTCATATAATAAGTCCAGGTAATGAACACACGTGTAAACCTCACTTAATATACAGAAAAGTGGCATTTCTACAAATATACATTGTGCTTTATAGCGGTCAAAACATATATTGTCAATGTGGGAACTCTTTGGTACAGTCCCCAACGAGGACTAAACACCTATATTTGAATACATTGTGTTCTATATGTACTGAGGTAAAAAACAAAGTTTGTGGGAACTCTATGGAACAGTTTCAAACGGTACTCAAAAGCTTTGTTAATGGAACGCTTCATGATGCAGGGTGTGTTTTAATTTTTGGATGCTCGCAGTGGCATAATCTATAGCCCAATTGTAAGATCTGTTTGTATTGTTACACAGTGTCAGTGAGTTCAGTATTATTTTAAAGATATAAATTGATAATTTGTTAAAATAAAGAAAAAGAAAACAACAAATATATTCTTTAGTTATCATTACGCACAAACGTTGCCCGTTACCTGTAAAAAACAATTCAGCACACCAAAGTCAATTCGTACCTACTTACAAAATGACAAAAAAACGTTTCCCAGAAAAAGATAATGCGGGTGAAATGACCAAAGTGGATTCGAAATGACCAAGATGGTTACGAAATGACTAAAATGAAAAAAACAAGAGGGCCATGATGGCCCTGGATCGCTCACCTGATCCATACGGTAACAAGTGGGTCCCTGGGAGAGCCATTATTGGCTCGGGGCTATAATTTGAATAATCTTGGTAGTAGTCTAAAAGGTGAAGCTTCATACAAAATATCAAAGACCGGAGCATTTTGGTTAGAGACAAGAAGATTTTTAAAGGTTTTCCTGATATAAGTCTATATAAACTTGGGGTTCCCGGGGTGGGGCCATTTATGGCCCAAGGGCTATAATTTGAACAACCTTCCTAGAAATCCACAAGACGAAGCTTCATACCAAATATCAAAGGTCCTGACCTTCTGCTTTCAGACAAGAAGATTTTCAAAGTTTTCATTGCCTTGACTTCTTTTTCCTAATATAAGTCTGGGTGGGCCAAATTTTTGGCCTCAGGGCTATAATTTGAATAATTTTGGTAGGGGTCCACTACATTAAGCTTCAAACAAAATATCAAAGACCTTGGCCTTCCGGTTTCAGACAAGAACATTTTCAAAGGTTATCCCTATCTGTACTAGTAAATAAATAGATTATCCAATAAACTGCAAAACCACCGATCATTTGGTGTATTTTTGATATCGAGTTGTCACAATTTTGCTTTTATTTATAATTTTGATTTATGAACTCTATGATTTGCTTTTATTTTTTGATGTTTGGGTTTTAGACAATTGCCGAATTTAACCCATATATGCCTAGCGGCCCTTTTCTGGGACATTGGCAAACAGTGTAGATCCAGATCAGACGCCGCAGAACGCGGCGTCTGATCTGGATCTACACTGTTTGCTTAAGGAACATTCGTTTTTGTAAAATTTGCCACAAAGAAAACCAAACATGACACCCCTATAATTGGAAATGGACCACTCCAAACTAACTAGGTGGAAGATTCCATTGTCATATATGGGTTAAAATTCTCCCAACCATTTTCTCAGAAAACCAGCAGCCATTTGTCGTTTTTTTGTCAACAAGCGCTTACATCGTAGCGACTTCGATTGGTACTTCGAATGGTCTTAGGGCGCTAATTAATATGCGATGTCGAGTCGTTTCGCCACTGGGTTGTTTCAGACATTTTTTGAAGTACGTTTCGATTATTGGACCAAATACACTACTGATACCTTCACAAAACAGGTACAGGTACAAAACATGAATTCAAAGGTAAGTGCTCGCGTCTGAAAGTGTTAAATTATTTGTTGCTTCTGCTACACAATCACAGAACTGATAAAACGACTGGAATTTTGTTCCTTCCTGAATGACTCTTATCAAGTAGTCGAACTCAACCAAGCAAATCAAACACACGGTCAGAAAACATGGCTTCTCGAGCACAGGCTCATGCATCCAAAGTTGAGAAAAAATAACCGAGCAAAGAGAAAAACGACTGCGCTTTTTCCATTTCTTCTTTAATTTTCTGCCGAATTCATCATTACAAGAAAATCGACGAAACGATCGACTTCGATTGGTACTTCGGTTGGAGTGAGTGAGTGTTTGAGTTTTACGTCCCACCAACAGCTAAGGTCATACGGAGACGGGACCTCGGTTTAAAGACTCATCCGAAAGTCTGGAGAAGCCCGGGATCGATCCTCCGACCCCTGGTTTATAAGGCGAGTAGCGTCACAACTACACTACGGAGGCTTCTGGTACTTCGATTGGTCTTAGAGCGCTAATATGCGATGTCGAGTCGTTTCGCCACTGGGTTGTTTCAGACATTTTTGAAGTACGTTTCGATTATTGGACCAAATATACACTACTGATACCTTCACAAAACAGGTACAGGTACAAAACATGAATTCAAAGATAAGTGCTCGCGTCTGAAAGTGGTAATTATTTGTTGTTGCTGCTACACAATCACAGAACTGATAAAACGACTGGAATTTTGTTCCTTCCCGAATGACCCTTATCAAGTAGTCGAACTCAACCAAGCAAATCAAGCACGCGGTCAGAAAACATGACTTCTAAAAATTTTCGCCAAAAAAAAAAAAAAAAAATGAAAATTTTCATAGGAAAAAAAGAGATTTTCATTATTTCTGCTTAAAACATTGATTTTGGGTACACGTTAGAACCGCCTCGATGAGGCGGTTCTAACGAATACCCACAATCTATGTTTTAGAGCAGATATGAGGAAATAATGAATACCCCTGCAAACCCCACTCTTCCTATTTAAAGTGGGGTTTGCAGGAGTATTCATTACATAGACGTTTTATATTGATGTCCCGTGAGTAAACTTCAAAATGAATATTCTGATATAACCACCACTTAACTTTAAACCATTAAAGTATTGTTTGCTATAAACTTGGCATCAAGTATACCCGCGCTTGCGCGGGTTTTTTTCTAGTGTAAGTCTATGTAAAACCAGTGGGCACCTGGGTGGGCCCATTTTTGGCCCCAGGGCTATAATTTGAACAATCTTGGTAGAGGTCTTTCAGACAAAGCTTCATACCAAATATAAAAGACCTGAATCTGATGATTTCAGACAAGAAGATTTTTAAAGATGTGCCCTTTATAATGTGACGTCCCTCAGGTTATATATCTGCTGTCTCTCTCCCTATCGGGAATTGTAGAAATATGACGGACATGGTTGCAGGTCCAGGTTGAACCTAGGACGGGGCCGGACAGGTCTTTTCTTAATAAAATTAAGACCGGAAAGCACTACTAGGAGCCAGGCTGCTGATCAATAATTTATCTACATTTATGCTTCACAAACACACGGGTTTAAACGTGATGGAATGGTAGCTTAGCCTTACATGCGTTCACTATTTAATAAAGACAGCAACCAGACGGCACGTCATACTCTTAAAATGTGCTATACAATTTAATGGGAATGCATCTAAAGGGTAACACCTATAACTTCAAGCTTTTAGACATGCAACCAGGCGGCACGTCGTCAAGCACTGTAATAGGAACAAATTAATATTGAACACAGACCGGCTATTTCACTGACAGTATCCTATTACGCTGCTTGAGCCACACAGGGACGAGGACGGGCAGGACACTTAAGGGAGCGGGAACAGTGAGTGCAAACAGCTGTAGCCGTTTTAAAGGGATGGGAAAGGGCTTGTTTATCCTTTCAGATGAGCCTCCAGGACCTAACAAGTACCCCAGCCCTTGGCCAACAATACTGGTTACCTATAAGACTGAAACCTTCCTGGACTACGGTGTGAACACGGATTCACACAGTAACTCAAAGAACCCCTTAATTCAAAACATCCAACCCGCTGCGCGCCACACACTGTGCATCTAATTTACTCATTAGTCCAAAAATGTCTCATGAAGCGCTTCAATAGACCAAAAGCATCTATAAGCTTTAGATTAGACCACTAGCACCCTCCTCATAGTTCCAAAAACACTTATGAGGGCTCAGGTGTTAAGAAACAAAGCCGTGATAAAAGCCAGGAAAGTTTCTGATAGAATAGGATCTCGCTGCAACCCGGAGACTCAAATTAAGGAAATCTACTCACTGATGGATAAGGTAAGCAAAGCTAATAGCACAAGCTAAGGAGCAAAAGTAAAGCCGTGGAAGAATGAGCGAAAATCAGGATCAAATGACCGGGAGTCTGGTTGGCACCTCGGCACTTTTAGGTTTCCGCCTTGGGGGAGCCAATTCTTGCTATTTATATACCGGGGACCGGTCACCGGTCACTAATCTGACCAATCAAAATGGGTGTTCAAGCTTCAACGCCTTCACTGATTGGATGCTGAAACCGTCTCGCTGCTCGCGCGAGCAGTGACCAAGTCGCCCTGGACACAGAGATGGTCACTAGTTCCGCCAATCAGAAACTGCGACTCATCCCGGTGTCCAGGTAACCATACCACGTGAGATCCAAAATGGCGTCGAAGGCAAAGTTTTACAACTCGCGTCAACAGGGAAACATGGTTTTCAGCAATTTGTGCTTCACTGGGAAACATTTAGACTATTTCATCGTGCCAGGCTTCATCTGTGGATGTCACCTGACGAATTCATACGAGAGATAACCCAGGCTCAAGCCTTCAGGCTTGAAATCAGCTATAAATATTCGGCAAAGCAGAGCTCAATATGCGGCTGATGTATACGATCCCCTGGGTCGTTTCAATAAGTCTATGTAAAACCAGTGGGACCCGGGGCAGAGCCATTTTTGGCCCCAGGGCTATAATTTGATCAATCTTGGTTGCGGTCTACTAGAAAAACCATCATACCAAATATCTAAGAACTGAGCCTTCTGGTTTCAGACAAGAAGATTTATAAAAAAATTCCCCATATAAGTCAATGTAAAACCAAAGGGCCCCATGGCGGGGGCATTTTTGACTCTAGGGCTATAATTTGAACGATCTTAATAGAGGTCCTTTACCTGAAACTTCACACCAAATATCAAAGACCTGGGCCTTGCGGTTTCAGAGAAGAATATTTTCCCAATATAAGTGTATGTAAAACCAAAGGGTCCCAGGGCAGGGGCAATTTTGGCCCTAGAGGTCCACTAGCTGAAGCTTCACACCAAATATCAAAGACCTGGGCCTTGTGGTTTCAGAGAAGAAGATTTTTTTTTAAATTTTCCCTGTATACGTCAATGTAAAACAAACAGGCCACGGGGCAGGGGCGTTTTAGCCCAAGGGCTATAATGTGAACAATCTTGGTAGAGATCCACTAGATGAAGCTACACACCAAATATCAAAGACCTGGGCCTTGCGGTTTCAGAGTAGAAGTTTTTTTTTCTAATTTTCCAATATAAATGTATGTAAAACCAAAAGGCCCCAGGATGGGGGCATTATGGCCCAAGTGCTATAATTTGAACAATCTTGATAGAGCCCACTAAAAGAAGCTTCCCACCAAATATCAAAGGCCTGGGCCTTGCGGTTTCAGAGAAGAAGATTTTTTCAAATTTCCCTATATAAGTCAATGTAAAACCAAAGGGCTTCGGGGCAGGAGTACTTTTGGCCCAAGGGCTATGATCTGAACAATCTTGTTAGCGGTCTACTAAATGAAGCTTCATACCAAATACATGTATCAAAGATCTGGGCCTTGCGGTTTCGAAGAGTAAGATTTTTGAGGATTTTCCCTATATAAGCAAATGTTAAACCAAAGGGCCCGCAGGTAGGGGCATTTTTTGCCTTAGGCCTATAATTTGAACAATCTTGATAGAGGTCCACTAGATGAAGCTTCACACCAAATATCAAAGACCTGGGCCTTGCCATTTCAGAGAGGAAGATCTTTCCCTATATAAGTCTATGTAAAACCAAAGGGCCCCGGGGCGGAGGCATTTTTGACCCAAGGGCCATAATTTGATCAATCCTGGTAGTTGTTAACTAGATGAAGCTTCATACTAAATATCAAAAACCTGGGCCTTGTGGTTTCAGTGAAGAAGAGTTTTAAAGATTTTTCTATATAAGCCTATGAAAAACCAAAGGGCCCCGAGGCGGGGGCATTTTGGCCCTAGGGCTATAATTTGAACAATCTTAATAGAGGTCCACTAGATGAAGCTTCACACCAAATATCAAAGACCTACAGGGCCTTGTGGTTTCAGAGAAGAAGATTTTTTAAAGATTTTACCTATATAAACCTATGTAAAACCAAAGGCCCGCAGGACGGGGGCATTTTTGGCCTCAGGTCTATAATTTGAACAATCTTGGCAGAGGTCCACGCGATGAAGTTTCATACCAAATATCAGAGGTTTCAGAGAAGAGAAGATTTTTAACGATTTTCCCTATATAAGTCTATGTAAAACCAAAGGCCCCCTGGGCAGGGGCATTTTTGGCCCCAGTGCTATAATTTGAACAATCTTCACTAGCTTCACACCAAAAAACAAAGACCTGGGCCTTGTGGTTTCAGAGAAGAAGATTTTTAAAGATTTCCCTAAATAAGCCTATGAAAAACCGAAGGGCCCCGGGGCGGGTCATTTTTGGCCCTAGGGCTATAATTTGAACACTCTTGATAGAGGTCCACTAGATGAAGCTTCATACCAAATATCAAAGACCTGGGCCATGCGGTTTCAGAGAAGAAGATTTTTTTTTTAGTTTTCAGTTAAAAAAATCTATTTTTAGCTCCTGTGACCTAGATGTGCAACAGACCGGAACCATTTGAACAACTTTGAAAGGGGAACATCCAAGGATCATTCCTGTAAAGTTTGGTGAAAATCCTGTCAGCGGTTTAGGAGGAGATGTCGTTTGAAGAAAAAGTTTACGCACACACGGACGGACGCACGCACGACGGACGACGGACAAAAAGTGATCCCAAAAGCTCACCTCGTCACTACGTGACAGGTGAGCTAATAAAACGGGTACGAAATCACAAATTGGTACGAAATGTCTTGTGTACGAAATGACTTGGATACGAAATGACTGGAAATCGTGATGACTGGGTCATTAAGCTCTCAAACAATCAAATAAACAAACAGATAAACAAACAGAAGGGCACATTTTACCCACTGAAGAAGCCTCCGTGGAAAATTTCGGGTTAAGCTATTTGCTTATAAACCAGGGGCGGTGGGTTCGATTCCGGGCTTCACTAGACTTTCAGATGAGTCTTTAAACCGAGGTCCCGTCTCAGTATGACCTTCGTTGGGAGTGGTACGTAAAACTCTCTCTCACACGCGCGCACGCACGTACACTAAATTCTTCATAAACCAACCAACCAGGTTTATTGAGACTTCATCCAGTTCTTCAGCCAGTTCTGCCAAAAACATCTACTCTTACGGAAAAAATTTGCTCCCCAGGAAATATCATTTAAAACATATTTTGTTTTTACAAGAATTACCAAAGTACCAGACCGGATTCTCGATAAAAGTGAAACTTTTCACAATCAATACGCAATAATAAGTTGCAAAATGGACCTGCTTTTACAGAAAAGAATCCTGAACAAATTCATCCCTTCAAGAGCAGACCAGCTTACATGCAGCATATAGTGCATTTTAACAGCTCCAAAAAATGTCTACTTTTCTGATGAAAATCCGTGATATTTTTCTTATTTTAACTGTAAAACATAGGTTGCGGGTGCTCATTATAACGGCCTCATTGAAGCTAGCAGTTCTAACGAGTACCCACAACCTATGTCTTGCAGCAGAAATAAGAAAAAAATAATGTATACCCCCGTGCACCCCATTTTGCTCTATATAAAGTGAGGGGTAGGGGGTGTCCTTTTCCTGATCATACCTATGACATGAGTGAAAGAAAAAATTGCTTGATCAAAATTGCATGATCATACCTATGACATGAGTGACAGAAAAAAAGAAAGACAAACATCTGCTCCTAAAGATATTCATCACGAAAACACGTCTGTATAATTTTGACCCCCTTGAACCCCACTTTTATAGAGTAAAACTGGGGTTTGCAGGGGTAAATCTTATTTTCTTATTTCTGCTCTAAAACATAGTTTGTGAGTACTCGTTAGAACCGCCTCGATGAGGCGGTTCTAACGAGTACCCACAATCTATGTTTCGAGCAGAACAAGAAAAATATCACAATTTTTCACTTGAAATTCTCCTTTTTCCGTGGCAAAAATTCCACTGTATTTGTATAGGCGCGTTTTCGTAATGACAGTTTTAAATAATCAAAAAGGAAAGAAAAATTTATCTTCAATATGATGTTCCATATACGACTCCGGAAAAAGTCTGTAAATTAGCAAACTCAAAATTGATTGATCATACCTATGACATGAGTGATAGACTTTATGTGAACGACAAGCAAGCAATTTCCCTCTAGTCGCATGCTTTGTTTTCATACATTCTTCTGTAAGAGCACATTTTACCCAGGGTTGAATTATGTAGTCATTAACAACTTTATTGTCACTATGAAATATCAGTAATCTTCCAATGAATTCTTTAAACTTTCGGTACAAGCAAGGAGGCTCTTGTAGAAATCTAAATGTGTCTTCGTGCGTATGTGAGGCTAACAGGTGTACGTCACACCTGGACATAACCCCCTGTTCTTTGGCTTGTCGAAAGAGGGGGTCAAGATCCGATGTTTGCAGAATGACCGAGGTGTCCATCCACATCACAAATCGGTAGGTTTGTAGCATCAGCTGAAATGATAATCGATTATCGGTCTTGTCATATCGATAAATAATCGATTAGTAATCACTGGAGATTTGGTCATTATTTTACCTGTCTGGCTTTCTGTCTGAATAAGACTCTTACCATATGTTGTACTTAACTCTAGGTATTTGCACAGACAGGCCGGAGCAAACAGTGTAGACCCAGATGAGACGCCGCAGAACGCGGCGTCTCATCAGGGTCTGCACTGTTTGCCACTCATCTAGCTATTTAAGAAATTTCTTTGGCTGGTAAATTCTACTAAGAAATTAATCGATTACGAAAAATCAGTATCGATAATCATATTTTTGGAATCTATCGATCAATTAATCGATTATCCGATTAATCGTGGCAGCCTTAGCTGAAATAATAGTGAAAGTCCAAAGTCTCAAACACCTTTGGGACAATCATAACAAAAACACGCCAATATACTTTTGACCCGCTCGAACCCCACTTCTACAGAGTAAAACTCGGGGTTTACAGGGGTAAACCTTATTTTTCTTATTTCTGATCGAGGCGGATCTAACAAGTGCCCTCAATCTATGTTTTGAGCAGAAATAAGAAAAATATCGCAATTTTTCTTCTTCTTTTTTTGCGTTAAAATTTACACTGTATTTGTATTGGCGTGTTTTCGTCATGGAAACAATGTTTGATTTGAGACATGTGTGCGTGTGTGTGTGTGTGTGTGTGTGTGTGTGTGTGTGTGTGTGTGTGTGTGTGTGTGTGTGTGTGTGTGTGTGTGTGTGTGTGTGTGTGTATGTGTGTGTGTGTGTGTGTCATAGCCCCAGATAAGAGGAGATATCCAACACATCCGAACGTCTAGAGAAACCCAGTTTATGATGTGACCTCACTACACCACGTTGGATAATTAATGCGAATCACTAACCGTTATTCATTGTTCTGTATCTGAAGGTCCATGCGTCTTTTAGGTCGGCCCCGCCCATCGGGGCTTGAAGAAATAGATGGGCTGCATGATGCTTCCACGCAGAGCTGAAACCGTCCCGCACAGGACTACTGGTAAATCGTTTAGAGGATCTAAGCCAGCCCAGGCAAAGCGGTGCGAGTCGGACCGTCCATGCTTATAAACCCTATCGTTTTCATTGGGCGGCAGGGCTTAAGATGTCATTTCATCTCACTGTCGGGTAAAAGTCCCACAAAATTGGAAGCAACGTCTCCAAAATGACCTTTACAATGTTGACGGGGACGTCAAACCTCAAATCAAACAAACAAAGCGTCTTTATGGTAATTGTTTGTTTGAATTGAGGTTTAACGTCCCCTTTAACACTTTTCAGGTAATTCTTGAGACGCTGCTTCCCATTTTGTGGGACTTTCATTCGACATTGAGATGTGACATCTCCAGTCCTGCCACTCTATGAATCTAAAATGTTTATATGCATTTGACGGTCTTAGTCCTTCTAAGCGGTTTACATTACCAGTTCTCATGTGTGGTCAGTTTCAGCTCTGCGTGGAAGCACCGTGCAGCCGAAAACTATTTCTCCTAGCCCCGATGGGCGGGGCGAACTATACTATGTAATAATAAAAGTATGCGCTTCTTATGAGTACCAACAAAATAACTTATCGCACATATACTGACTCGAGCAATGTCTCTTTACATGTTTATGCCCGGTAAAGACTCAGATTAACCGGTCCAAGTTTTACAGATAACCCTCTTTACGGAGCATACTGGCATCACGGAATCAAGAACTGCGTATTCTTGCACACCAGACAAGGAAATCAATGATTTTACCCTGGGATAAAAATTTATGTTCTTACCCTGGTGTTCCGACCCCAAATCGAATATGATCGCGTGTTTGATAAATACACTGGTTGATTACAACCTCATGCGCGGCGTCGTCATGCGTGACGTCACTAAACATTCCTGTTGTGTCATCACAAAATGGCGGACGTCAGTCACTGAAGTGACAGCAGCATTAAAAAATTCGCAATAGAAATGGAAGATATGCAAGAAAATGAATCCTGTATGGGTGTGAGGGGTCGATAGAAAAATGCATCCCTCGGGATCACTGTCCGGCATCACTCGGCAAGCCTCGTGATGCCGGACAGTGACCCTCGGGACGGATTTTTCCATCCACCCATCACACCCATATAAGATTCTTATATTCTGTGGCGCGTTCAAAAACGCGGGCGCTCCCCGAGGGCTCACTTTGTTGACTACCTTCTGTACGAAATAAAGTGAGAGCTCGGCGGGCGCCAGCGTGTTGAACGCGCCCATTACGATAACACGTTCGTGTGATATAGTTCATCTTTCATATTTCAAAAAGGTATATTTTTTCTGAGTGGAAATTTGTGATATTTTTCTTCTTTCTGCTTCTAAACATAGCTTGTGGGTGCTCGTTAGAACCGCCTTATTAAGGCGGTTCTAACGAGTACCATCAACCTATGTCTTGGGAGCAGAAATAATTTTCTTATTTCTACTCCAAAACGTAGATTGTGGGTGCTCGTTAGAACCGCCTCACTGAGGCAGTTCTAACGAGTACCCACAGTCTAGGCCTTGGAGCGGAAAAAAGAAGAAAAAAATGTTTAACGCCGTAACCCCGTTTTCTCTGTAAAATGTGGAGTTTAGGGGATGTTCATTTCTCGTGATGTCAGGATTTCAGCGCATGAGTGACACATGTAGTTGCGTGATACGAGGACTGTTCAAATATGAATGCAACTAAGCACATAAAATTGATTCCGTGATAGATTTCGATGAAAAATTTATTTTGTCCCCTCGAAGTATTCCCCTTTAACAGATATACAAACTTTCAGTCTTCTGATCCAACCATTGAATGCATTTTGGTAGTCTTTTCGAGGTATACTATGAAGGTACTTGAATATTGCAGAACCGAGGTGTTTGCGCTGTACAAATTTTCGACCAGAAAGGTATTTTTTTTCAGCCGCGGGAACAAAAAAAAAAGTCACACGGGGCCAGGTCAGGGGAATACGGGGGGTGAGGGAGTTCAAAAACCTTTTCCTGCTTCGGATAGTCTTGCACAATAAACGCCTTGTGCGATGACGCATTGCCATGTAGCAATCTGACAATTGGTCAAACCAGTTGCGGGTCTTCGTTCTTTGAAATATTTCTTCTTGTAAAACTTCGCATTTACAGATTTGCCTTTAGGCACAGCAACCTGAATAGCAGGGCCCTGATTTGAAAAGAATATGGCATACATTACCTTCTTGACGCTCATGGTCCGCTTTGCAATGCATGGTCTTTTGCAATACTTTGTTGCCCATATTTTGTTCTGAATCTTTCGTTTTGGCTCAAAAAATTGAACCCATGTCTCGCCACCTGTGACGACATTAGCGAAAGACCGTGCATTGTAATTTGGAAACTTGTTAAGCAACTTCTTGGTGCACTGAACGCGTGTCTTTTTCTGCTCATCTGTCAACAGATGGGGTATCCATCTAGCACAGATCTTTCTCATTTTCAAATCCCGTTTCAGAATTGTATGAGCTGCTCCTAATGAGATGCCAACCATACTAGCTATTTGCCTAGTGGTGTATCGTGCATCGGAGCAACTATTTCTTTCACTCTAGCAACCATCTTGGCAGATGGTACCCTTTTCGGCCGACGATCATGTGGTGCATCTTCTGTTGAGACTAGCCCACAGCTGAATTTCTTACACCAACGAAAAACTGTCGGAAAAGACATTTCATTATGCCCATAAACCGAACATATTTCATCAAAAATGTCTTTGCACCGTATACCAAGAATACAACGATTCTTGATATAGGACCGTATTTCAACGGCGTACTCTGACCTTCTTCCAACCATGTTTTGTATTAGTATACAAGAGTGGACAGTGTTTATCGAACGCTATACATGGCTAAAGTGAACGGTTTTAAACAGGTTTGGTATCAATGTATAGGTAAAATCTTTTTCTACACTGTGATATTTATTTCCAGGTGATTTCCGCATTAGTGCATGAGAAAACGTTCTACTTGCATTCATATTTGAACAGTCCTCGTATTAGCGGGGACACTTCTTGATTACTTAGCACCTTTGGACTGATTGATAAACTATCCTCCCAACTCAGGAGGAAAAACGCTTATCCTGCGAACAGTGTTGATCCAGATCAGATGGATTCTAAAGCTGATCAGGATCTACACTGTTTGCCATTCATTTTGTGAAATTGAAGAAAAACATTATGTCATGTAATCTGATTGGCTGATAGTAACATGACATGGCTGACATGGATGTGGCAGTATAAGGACAAGCGCAGACTCACTTTGCATAGGGGCTTAAAAGGGTCCAAAAATGTGACGGTGTATCAATGCCCCTCAACCCGTGTCCTGCTCAGCCCTGATATGCCTTATCTTTCAAACAATGTAGATCCAGATCCGATGGCTTCTGAAGAAGCCATCTGATCAGGATCTACATTGTCATTCAGATTGTAAATTTGTTGCAATAATTTACATCAAGTAACCTGATTGGTTGATAATCAGTAGTGGGTGTGGCATATTTAAATATTCTAATGTGGAAAGTCTTACCTTTATAATTAAGGGTTTCCAGGAGTAGCCAAATAGTTGCTCGACATGTTTAGGGAATTTCTCAAACGGAAACTTCAGCACTGAACAGTTACATAACCTCTGAAGCTGAAATGAATTTAAACGATCTCCTAGTTTGAGATACTGTATTCATTAAATTCTCAAAAATGGTGACCTTTCTGGTGAAAAATTGCGACCTTCTTATTTATACTCCAAACATAGGTTATGAGTGCTCGTTAGAACCCCTCATTGAGGCGGTTCTAACGAGCATCCACAACCTAGGTTATGGGTGCTCGTTAAAACCGCCTCATTGAGGCGGTTCTAACGAGCATCCACAACCTATGTTTTAGAACAGGAATAAGAAAAATAACATATATCCAAGCAAATCCCATTTTCTCAGTATAAAGTGGGGTATAGAGGGTGTTCATTCTGAGGCTTGTTGGCATGATGTGTATCATCCTATGGGGTGTCGTTTTACTATTCAATCCATATTTATAGATATCTATAAATCGAATTATGGATATCCATAAATCAGCCGAATAATGGATATCCATAATTCGAATTATAGATGTTCATAAATCGAATTATGGACATCATTAATTCGAATTATGGATATCCATAAATAATTATTGATATCCATAAATAATTATGGATATCTATAAATATGGAATTAATATTAAAACGACGCCCCATATCGTTCAAAAAAGGGGAGTGTATTCAGTTGACAGATTATCCACAAGGGAGATAACACTGTAAATGCGGAAGAATTTGCTCATTTGAAGCAAAATCTTTCCTTTCAAAATTGATCGGGTTTAAAAGGGATGATAAAATATTTTTGAATAAGTTACCTCCCCATTTAGCTGTATCTGTGCTCTTAAATAACTTTCCCTTACTATTTTTGATTGCCTCTGTCTTATGTTTAACGAACGTTATGTCAACCCTTGTAGCTCATTTTGTGTCCACTCCCAGAGAAAGGGAGGAAAGATTAAGAACAAATAATAGAGGAGATGAAAGTGAGGAACAGCGGTAAAAAGGGGGAATAAATGGAAATGTAGACAGAAACTAGACATGTGTCCAAAGTAAACAGATGCCCCCGCCATAAATCTTTGTCGATATGGCTTGTACCCATCCTCTAGAATGGCCCGGGGGTGTTCGGAGGGACCCGGAGCTGTCCACAGGGACCCAAGGTCTGTATCAGTGAATGCATCTAATCATAAGGAACAATAATATATATGGTTAAGTGGTGGGGATATGAATTGTTTCTGAGATATAAGGCCTTTTATGAATTGAAGTGGGGCGGGGCATGGTCCGTGGTTGACCAGAGGGAGCCAAAGTCTGTGTCTTAGTATGTGTCATATCATAAGGAACAATAATATATGGTTTAGGTGTTCGAATCTGATTAAGTCTGTGTCAGTCAATGCATCTTATCATAAGGAACAATAATATATATGGTTAAGGGGTGGGGATATGGATAGTTTCTGAGATATAAAGCCTTTTATGAAACGAAGGGGGCGGTGCATGGCCCAGGGGTGACCGGAGGGACCCAAAGTCTGCGTGTTGGAATGTGTCATATCATAAGGAACAATAATATATATGGTTTAGGTGTTCAAATCTGAGTAAGTTTCAAGATAATTAGACATTTTGACAGTTTTGCATGCAAATTCATATTTGACAATTTTGACCTGTTACGCAATCTGACCCCTCGGCCCACCCAGGGGGACGACCCTCGGTGAACTTGAACATGAACTGATAGGTCTTGGTCTGAGTAAATGACAAACTAAATTTCAACTTTGTAGCACAACAGGTAAAAGAATATGAGCTCCAATGCGAGCCCGAGGTTTGAGCTCGACATTTCAGTCCGAGGTGGTTACGAACGTGACATACGTGTCTTGGAATGTGTCATATCATAATTAACAATAATACATATGGTTTAGGTGTTCGAATCTGATTAATTTTCAAGATAATTAGACATTTTGACAGTTTTGCATACAAATTTCTATATATTGGGGGGGGGGGGGGGGGGGTATGGTTATGGGGGCGGGGCATGGCCCGGGGGTGACCGGAGGGACCCAAAGTCTGTGTCTTGGAATGTGTCATATCATAAGTTACAATAAAATATATGGTTTAGGTGTTCGAATCTGATTAATTTTCAAGTTAATTAGACATTTTGACAGTTTTGCATACAAATTTCTATATAACGTGGTGGTGGGGGGGGGGGGGGGGTCGGGATGGACCCAATGTCTGTATCAGTCAGTGCAGCTTATCATAAGCATAAGGAACAACAATATATATGGTTAAGGGGTGGGGATATGGATAGTTTCTGAGATATAAAGACTTTAATGAAGCAAAGGGGGCGGTGTTTAGGCGTTCGAATCTGATTAATTTTCAAGATAATTAGACATTTTGGCAGTTTTGCATACAAATTCCTATATGACAATTTTGACCTGTTACATAATATGACCCCTGGGGCACGACCCTGGATCAACTTGAACATGAACTGATAGGTCTTGGTCTGAGAAAATGTCATACAAAATTTCAATTTTGTAGCACAACAAAGAAAAAAATTATGAGCTCCAATGCGAGCCCGAGGTTTGAGCTCGACATTTCAGCCCGAGGTGGTTACGAACGTGACATACGCACGTAACATCCCGGCGAATCGCTATATTCCCCAACCCAGGGGCACGACTTTGGGTCAACTTGAACATGAACTGATAGGTCTTGGTCTGAGTAATTGTCATACCAAATTTCAACTTTGTAGCACAACAGGTAAAAAAATTATGAGCTCCAATGCGAGCCCGAGGTTTGAGCTCGACACTTCAGCCCGAGGTGGTTACGAACGTGACATACGCACGTACGCACGTAACATCACGGCGAAACGCTATATGCCCCACTCATGCCAAGGCAGGCGGGGGCATAAAACGCTTCGCAAGAGGCACATTATGCCCCCCGTTTGAAAAAAATAATCAAATGTGCATAATTTTGAAACTAAGAAAGGGGAACAAGCATTCTGATATGCGACAAATCGTCCTGGGGTCAGTTGTTCAAAACTAATGACATTGTCAGTTAATGAATCATTAAAACTTTGATCATTTAATTCGGTAATATGCTAACATTTTTGCTGAGAAAATGTGAGCAGCTTTTGCAAATGCAAAAGCTGCTCACATTTTCCAGCAAAAATACCAAAATATTACATATTGTATTTGCTAGAGCAGCTAACAAATTGACCACTAATGAGCTCATTAAGCTAATGATGCTTTGAACAACTGACTCCTGGCCTTATAAATGTTCATGTAAAATTGCATGAATATATACATTCTGAATGGTAACTGAATTATGGAGCGGAAAAATAATCAAAGGGACATAACCTGCAAACTCAGAAAGGGGGTAACAATCATTCTTGTGCGCGACACATCGTCGTGATCTGATACATAAGCTATCTCTTATTGCACGTACAAGACTGTTTGGAAAATATAATCAAAGGGGCATAATTTCGAAACTAAGAATTTTTGTGCGTGACACATCATCTTGACCTATACATATTCCTTTTTAAGTTTCATGAAGATATCCCTAACGGTTACTGAGTTATCGCACGTGCAATATAATCCAAGCCGCATTATTTGGAAAACTAAGAAATCTTGTGCGCGACACATCATCTTGACCTATACATGTTAACAGTAACTGAGTCAGGGAGCATACAATAATGTTTAGACAACTTAATCAAAGGGGCATAACCCTGAAACTTAGAAAAGGGCAGCAATCATTCTTGTTCCCGGCACATCGTCGTGAACTTATGCACAATCATATAAACATGATAAAGCTGCATGAAGATATCCTTAACGGCTACTGAGTTATGGAGCCTTCAAGAATCTTTGGAAAAAATAATCAAAGTGGCATAGCTTGGATACTGAGAAAGGTGAAACAATCAGTCTCGTGCGCGACACGTCGTCTTGGCCTTATACACACGCCTATAAAGTTGCATGAATATATCCCTAACGATAACTGAGTTATAGGGCGTACTAAACTTTTGAAAAAAAAATAAAAATAAAGGGGGCCTAACTTGAAAACCACGGGAACAATAATTCTTGTGAGCGACACGTCGTCTTGATCCTGTAAAGTACCTAACCGCTACTGAGTTATGGAGCGTCTAA
This sequence comes from Lucinisca nassula, assembly GCA_963580285.1. Classification (NCBI taxonomy): domain Eukaryota; kingdom Metazoa; phylum Mollusca; class Bivalvia; order Lucinida; family Lucinidae; genus Lucinisca; species Lucinisca nassula. The sequence goes on from OY757013.1 coordinate 55,837,554, forward strand.
GAATGTAAACGGACGGACCGACGGACGGACGGACAGGCGGGCGGGCGGACGGACGGACGGACGGACAGCGCCACGCCATAATACATCCGTTTTTTTTTTGTTTTTTTTTTTTTGTTTTTTTCAAAAACGTGCGTATAGCTGCAAGGACAGTAGGCGTTGCCCAACTGTAAGCCAGTATCAGTTGGACACCCCAAGGACTGACGCAAGGTTCACGTCACCTTTGCCTTACACCCCTCACACCCACTCGCTCACACACGCACACCACACCCACTTCCATGCTATTTTAATACTTGCCTGAATAAGGATTATAGGCACCTGTAATCACCGTGGCACTAAGCCATATACAGCAAAATTTCACTACTAAGACCACATAAAAGCAAGACTAAATCTGCTTTTGAAAGCTTTTGGGGTCTCAGTTACTCTTTCTTAAGTGTCTTCTACACCTAGTGTCTCCTATTAAGAGACCACCTTAACCACCTTTCGGGCTGTTCAGTAGTGGTCGTAAAAACCACTTTTGAAGAGTCCCAAAGGTGGTCTTAATATAGGTTTACATACATTGTTTTACGAATGGATATTATATATATATATATATATATAGAGAGAGAGAGAGAGAGAGAGAGAGAGAGAGAGAGAGAGAGAGAGAGAGAGAGAGAGAGAGAGAGAGAGAGAGAGAGAGAGAGAAGGAGAGAGAGAGAGTAGCTTTCACTAATAGCTTAAACTCAGTTTTGTTCATTGCGATGTTTGTGAAGATTTTAATGAGAGAACGAAATTATGCTAAGAATGACTGGGCAAACATTTTGTCAATCAACCCAAAGTTACTAAACCAGTTCAGGGCCATTTTTCTAAAAATACAGCACAGTCGATCCACAAGTATTTAATGTCATTGCGCTGTTATTTTTAATTTGCGCGTGGTGAGTGTTAGTCACGTGAATACTAGCAGTATAAATACATGTAACTCAGTCGGCCCAATAAAGCCGACTAGATAACAGTTGCGGTTCTTAGTACCCCCCTCCCCCCCCCCCCCCCACACACACACACACCACACACACACACCTCCATCTTCGCTCGAGCAACTTTCGCTATACCCAAGTTCATTTCATTTCTCAATCTAAATTTAAATGACAAATCAGTTTTGAACAAGATACTTTTACATGCCTTGTGCACAGGTGCCGCGGGTATTTTTCAGACCGCATCATTGCATTATACTACACATCATTAATTATTTAAGGTGAATGGCTTCAACCTGGGATATTTTCCGTCATTTTTCACCTGGAAGACGACTTTTTTGACTTCCGATACCAAAATATGCCCTTATGAAACAGGGGTCTACTCTGGGAGGAGAGAATTTACCCCTCCTGAATAGACCCCTGCTTATAGTGGAAACAAATAGTTTTAGAAAGAGTTGCCGCCCCTGAAGGCGTATCTATTCGCTCTAAAGAAGACGTGCTGTAATTCAGGAGCTCAACATGTATGAAGTTCATATAGTGTGTGTCAGTTTGCCTCACCACGCTTTTGCTTTTTTTTTATTTGAGGTTTAACGTCCCCGTCAACACTGTAAAGGTCATTTTGGAGACGTTGCTTCCAATTTTGTGGGACTTTTACCCGACATTGAGAAGAAATGACATCTCAAGCCCTGTCGCCCGATGAAACCAATAGGGTTTATTAGCATGGAGGTCCACCTCGCACCGCAGTTCCTGGACAGGCTTAGATCCTCTAAGCGGTTTACCAGTACTAGTGTGCGGGCCGGATTCAGCTCTGCGTGGAAGCATCATGCAGCCCATATATTTCTTCAAGCCCCTATGGGCGGGGGCCTTGCTTTTGCTTTGTAAGTTTAATCCTTATCCTGCTGTTCATAACAACCACTATCTTTGCAAACAGTGAAAATCCAGATCAGATGGATTCTGAATCTGATCAGGCTCTACACTGTTTGACACTCGCAGGAAAAAAATACATCTATCTAACTATCTTCTTATACTGAGTCGGCCATATTTGGCCGACTCAGCATAAGAAGATAGATAGATAGATGTATTTTTCCTACGAGTGTCAAACAGTGTAGATCCTGATCAGATTCATCAAGTAATATGACTGGTTTAAAGTCAGAAACAGGTGTGGCTATATGAATTGGGTTGACCAGTACAATAATCATGTAGAGTGATCATGAAATCTTTTCTACGGTCATGCTCTCTCTTCTGCTGATTCAAGAAGGGCAGTTGTCAGTTTCTGGCGGAAGAATGTGCACTGTACTGGTTAACCGCTTACGTATAAGCCTGCCCAGGAAAGTGTGGATAGGTAAACTAACCAGCTCAAAAATGACCTTAATATTGTTGACTGGGCCGTTTAACTCCAACACAAGCAAACAGACAGAAGCCTTGAATCAGCGGAAGGGAGAGAAAAACTGTTCGTTTGTTTTGCAGCTTTACGGCCCATTGAAAACTGTTTAGATCATATCTAGTCACAACACTTCCTGGACGGCCTTATATACATAAGCAGTTAATCAGAAAAGTGAACAACTGACAACTGCCCTTCTGAATAAAATAATGGAGAGGATGGCCGTAGAAAAGTTTTCATGATCAGTCTCCACGGAAGAATGTAGGGAGTGTACCCTGGCAGGTATCAAACCCGCGACCTGCTCAACGCCAGGCAGACGCGCATCCGACTGTAGAAAGTATTCCATGGTAATTCTAAGCGAAACAATATAACTCGACGCAGCGGGGATCAAACCGGCGACCTTCAGATCACCAATAAGACCCCAATTCAGACCTCAAAATACAGTAAAATTCCGCTATTAAGACCACCAAACACTGAGACAAATTCTGCTTTAAAATCTTAATTTTTATAGTTTTATTTATTCTTTTTTGTGTTTTCTGCACACAGTGTTGTCTGGTCAGAGAACACATTTGGGACTGTTCAAAAGTGGTCTTTAAGACCACTTTTGAACAGTCCCAAAGGTGGACTCGGTATAGGAATTGTATTGTACGTACCTGTTGGATCTCACTTGTTAATAGGCCGAGATCAAAGAAGAACATTTTCAAAGTAGGGTAGGCGGGCCGGATATCTTTGTTCAAATGGTTAATCAGCCTTATAGCCTCTCCCATATGGTTACTTGAGGCGCCTCCGACGAAAACCGGTATCTCAATGTTAGAGGTTCCCGGCCCTTTGAAGATACTCTGTAGATTCGGACTTGGTTCCAGCTGCGCCATATAGGGTGCTGTCCCCGAGAAGTTATAAGATGCAATTTTCCTCTGGTTTCCTGCCATTGTCGGACAAAATTTTGCATCGCAAGGCCCATCCTCCAAAATTTCTGTAAAAGAAATACCATCAAGTTGGTTTTGTTGGTTTGTATTGGAGTTCGACGCCCAGTCAACACTATTTAGGTCATTTTAGGGCCGGTCATTTTACCTATCTACACTTTTCCTGGGCAGGCAAGCAAATTCTTCTGATACCGAGGCCCCATTTTTGGATTTACATCTATCTATTGTAGATGGATTTGTTTCGTGCAAAATTTATGATAAACGCGATGACTTTGTTTTTGAGATTGTAAATTTTCCTTTTTTTGGATGGTGATATTCCTCGTGCGCCATCCTATGGCGTTTATATTTCGCAATTAATTCGATTTGCTAGAGTGTGTAGTCATGTAACTGACTTCAACACTCGTAATAAATTATTAACGGCTAAACTCCTTAATCAGGGTTATCGGTACCATAAACTACGCAAAGCCTTTTCACAATTTTATAGACGCCATTCTGATTTAATTTCAAAATTCAATATTGGACTTAAATCTCTTTTGCAACAAGGTCTATCGGAACCCGAATTTTATGGTGACTAAGTATATAAATTCAGAAAAATATATAACCGCAATGACTTCAGCACCCAATTTCGTAAAATCATTCTTCGATATAAAAAGATTGGGTACAAAATGGATATTATACGACAGACTACATGCATGGTAGTTAACCCAATCACGGTTGGCAACTTTGCTTCCCTCTTTAATTGCACGCCGGTGGGTCAGGCCTCAGATTCTATGACGGCTCCAACGTAAAGGCTTATTGAGAATTAGAGAGATCTAATTCAAGGTAATGTTGGTTGGTGCCTGATGTTCTGTCTCTGGTCGGGCCCATCGGAGTCTAACTGTTGGTTTTCTTTTGCTCCAGCATTTCAGTGGTTTCTTGCTGTCGAGTCCTCACAGTTGTCTCACCTCTGTGGTTCTTTGATTATTGTGTTCATGGAGATGTTGCACTGATGAGTTAGGAGGCCTTCATGCGGACTGAACAAATTATTTGTCTAAATCGCGACGGAAGTAAGGGCGAGGATTGTGGCCACGTAAAATCGATTTAAGCCCCCCAGTGGAAATCTTCCACTGACCGTTCCAAGGCGGCTCTTCTGTGACGATTTATTTATGTTGTTGTTTGTTACTTACTGTGTGTATCACTTTTGTCTTTTTATTTTGGATGGCCATATGGCCATTTTGTGGGAAAGTAACTGTCCTTATGGCCTTCCTTTGTTTAGGTTTCCATTATGGTCTTGTCGCTTAATGTTTGTATTTCTTTCCCTTTGGTGTCTTTTATGGGTGGAGTAAGTTAATTGTATCAATTCCTGATCTTTGTTTTACTTCTATTATACATGTACGTAAGCGGCTAACCTGTACAGTGCACATTCGTTCGCCAGAAACTGACAACTGCCCTTCTTGAATCATCGGAAGGGAGAGAATGAGCATTGAAAGCCATCAAGTTGGCAATCCATGGTTAGGCTTACTGAGCATCGTGTAATGAACAGCCCTCTAAAACCCTGTTTAAATAGAGAAAACTTGGGTTTAGGGGGTTACACATTATTTTTTCTTATTTTTGCTCAAAAACATAGATTGTTGGTACTCGTTAGAACCGGCTCATTGACAATCTATATTTGGACTAGAAATAAGAGAAATATCGAACATTTTCCTCCGAAAAATACTAATATTTCAGATAAGAAAGACGCCATGTTCAGCATCATAATTAGTTCAGTCGGGTGCGCGTTTGACTGGTGATCAGGTCACGGATTCGATATCTGCCGGGCCGGCAACATTCGAAAATTTCCTTCCGCTGATTCAAGAAGGGCAGCTGTAAGTTTCTGATGAAAGAATGTGTACTGTTGTGGTTAAGCCTGTCCAGGAAAAGCGTAGTTAGGTAAACCGACCGACTCGATATCACCTACATGTACATAGTGTTGACTACAGGTCCTGAAGTCAACATACATGTAAAAGCAAGTAGTAGTAGTAGTAGTTTATTTTGATAAAAATTACATAGCACATAAAACAAACATAAAATGTACAAAACATACATAAAATGAAGGTAAAATGTCATGTAATCAGTACCAGGGATGACACAAAAAGTAAATGAAAAATCATTCAACTTATTTCCATTGTGGTCCCATGTGGACCGATCGCACGACATCCGGCGGAAAGGCATTTATTACCCATTCTGACTAGAACCAATCATTGATATGCTTATCAATTATAAAACATAAAAACTATTAAATCTTTTAAGACACGTTAAGTGCAATAAGAAAACAACTATTCACATTAAAATAGGAATAGATTGTCCTTTGACACCCCCTTTCTAAAATATATTTAAAAATACTGGAAGTCAGACTTGTCACAAAGTTCCATTTTGTCATATAGGTAGCTTTTAACCTCACCTTTAAACCTACGTTCTTTAGTTATAGCTTTTATGTTCTTAGGCAATTCATTCCAATGTTTAATGGCTGTGTACATAAAAGTAGATTTCCCTGCACTTTTTACAGTCGGGGCACAAAGAGATGATTCGCTATGGCGAGTGGAGTACCTATGCACTTGACTGACATGATTAAAGTCTTTTTGTAAATAATCAGGAGCAATGTTTCCTGTAAGTGTAAACCAATCATCTCTTGGCATGGAATCTACTTTAAGACGATAGAATTTGCTCCATTCATCATGGCAAGGGATGTATAATATATTTGAAAGAGTTGCCTGCCCTTAAAACGTTTGTGTGTGTGTGTCGGGGGGGGGGGGGGGGGGGGTGTACAGCCCTTTCAAGATTAATTCACTTATTTCTAGCCGCTCGTTATTCAGAGGTGGGCGAACCGAGCGAGGCGCGAACCACAGCGGTGAGAGACCCAGTGCTCTTACTCACTAAGCCACGGAGCACCACGAAGGCCCGTTCTAAATCTATTCCTAGTCAGTTTTCGAATAGATACCTGAGCGAAAACGAGATGTGCGAGTCATAGCGTTCGCCTTCGTTGTTGCAGGTAGCGGGTTCGAGCGTCGCTCGTTCCATTGTTGGAATGAATTTTATTTTTTTGCAGATTTTATCTATGTGTAAACTCCGGCGAATCACTCACAAACTGCATGAAGCCCGAGGTTTGTTAGTGATTTAACCCTTTTTGTACCAAATGGAATCTTCCTCCTATATATAGCAGAAGTCCATTTCAAACTTTAGGGTGTCAGGTTGTGTTTTCATCAAAATTTATTTGGAAAATGACTGAACTTTTAGCAAACAGGGGAGGCCCTGATCAGACGTCTGATCTGGGCCTGCACTGTTTGCCAAGGTACCCCTTTAGGGGTTTCTGATACTGAATGGGTTAAGCACCCCCAAACCAACCCACAAGTGAAATACTTTTCAATGGCCGTGGCCAATGGCGGTTCTTCTTTGCTACAGTTTCGTCTTGGTGGTCTTTTTTGGAATAAGTGCATCGCTTATTGATAGGCAATTGACCATTTTGTGGGAAAATAGGTGTCCTTTTGGTTTTGTTTGATTGTTTGATTTGAGGCTTAACGTCCCCGCCAACACTGTATAGGTCATTTTGGAGACGTTGCTTCAAATTTTGGGAGGCTTTTACCCGACACTGAGATAAAATGACATCTCAAGCCCTGTCGCCCAATGAAACCAATAGGGTTTGGTAAGCATGGACGGTCCGACTCGGACCGCTTTGCCTAGACAGGCTTAAATCCTCAGTACTCGTGTGCGGTCGGTTTCAGCTCTGCGTGGAAGCATCATGCAGCCCATATATTTCTTCAAGCCCCGATGGGCGTGGGGGGGGGGGGAGTGTCCTTTTGGCTTTCCGCTACTGATCTTTCCATTAGGGTCTAGTTATTTTACGTTTGTGCTTCTTTCCCACTGATAGGAGGTGTGGGTTCCTGATCATTGCCTTCACTTCTATTTTTAACATTGTTGGTCAGTGATTTGACTTAATTGGAGTTTAACGGCCCAGTCAACAATATTTTGTCGTTTTTGAGCCGGTCAGATTACCTATCCACACTTTTCCCGGACAGGCTTATACGTAAGTGGTTTATCAATACAGTGTATATTCTTTCGCCAGAAACTGACAACTGCCCTTCTTGAATCGGCGGAAGGGAGATAATGACCGTAGAAAAGATTTCATGATCAATCTCCACGAAAGCGGCATGTATCGAACCCGCGTCCTCCTGTTCACCAGTCAGAAGCGCAGCCGACTGGGCAACCGAGGCCGGCGATATTGGTTAGTGATACTCACGTGAGCAAAAGCAGTAAAAGGCCAGCAGTACTGTAAACTTTGGGTCGATTGTCAAACAATTAATTTAAAAACTGGGTCGAGTGATATTTTGTCAGTATCAGGTAGAAACAGTGGATTATAATTTGTTATTTTACACTTTGCTCCGAAGCATGGAATAGCAACATAAAAGACAATTGAAGGACAGTTTTCCGTATTTCTCCATATAAACCTATTTTGTAGGTATTCATAAGAACCGCCTCGTCGAGGCGGTTCTAATGAATACCCACAACATAGGTTTTAATGGAGAATTGACAAAAACTATCCTTCAGTTATCACAGAATACCAACCTTATCTGTTGCTATGATGGATTATTCATACCTGTAACAGCCCCTGCCCATCGGGGCTTGAAGAAATAGATGGGCTGCATGATGCTTTCACGCAGATCTGAAACCGACCCGCACACGAGTACTGGTAAACCGCTTAGAGGATCTAAGCCTGCCCCGGCAATGCGGTGCGAGTCGGACCGTCCATGCTTAAAAACCTTATTGGTTTCATTGGGTGGCAGGGCTTGAGGTGTCATTTCATCTCTATGTCGGGTAAACGTCCCTCAAAATTGGAAGCAACGCCTCCAAAATGACCTTTACAGTGTTGACGGGGACGTCAAACCTCAAATCAAACAAACAAAATACATACCTGTATATGTTATATTTATCGACTTGAAGACTGCGCATGTGTCATCTGCATCTTTTTTATCGCTAGCTGGTTGGTCGTCTTTATTATCGCTGGCTGGTTGGTCCTCTATAGTAAATAATAAGTATTATTAAGGGGAATAAATACAACTTCGAGGGAGATAACTATACTACTCAAAGTTTGATAGGGGTCACTTTTTAATGCAAAATAATGTTTTGATGAATTAATCAGCTGAATCCAAATTTGATACATAATGATAGAAAACGTATCCTTCACAAAACCTAGTGATTAATTTTGTCAACTGGTACTGCATTCAAGCGTGACAACAGCAACCGTCTTGGCACCCCCAAAACTTGCCGTAACACTAAGGGATTTGGACAACTGATTTTTCACAAATTTCCAAATTTGTTTAGACAAACGTGCATAATAACGTGTATGGCGTCCACGGGCATCAATTACAGTATGACATCGCCTGCGCATGCTCGTAATCCGAGTCTGTATCAGGTTTTGTTGAATCAGCTTTCATTCAGCAACCAATGCATCTTTGAGCTCCTTTAAAGTCCTCGGATGCACAGGTCGGGCTGAAACAGCACGCTGTAGCATGTCCCGCGCATGCTCAATCGGATTTAAGTCCGGTGACCGAGCAGGCCAGTGCATACGAACGATTGTCTCACGTTCCAGATAGTAATCAGTGACGTTGGCACGGTTGGGGCGGGCATTATCGTCCATCAGAATAAAGTCTGGGCCGATATCATCTGCATATGGTCCTCTAAACTCATCAAGAATCTTATTACAGTACCTCACTGCCATTAACGTTCCGTTTACAACGACATACAAGTCAGTTTTACCGTTCACGCTTATCCAAACCCAAACCATGACTGACCCCTTTCCATAGCGATCATGCTCTGCCACATTCAAGTCATCGAATGACTCTTTAGACATTCGCCACACTAATTGACGTTTATAAGTGAAGTTTAGTCAGAATATGGAACTCCTCAGTAAACACTACTGGCGTCAAGTCACGAACCGTCCACTTGACGTGAGTTCTGGCAAAGTCCAACCGGTCTAGCACGTGTTGTCTCGTCAACGGAACACATACAGCAGGCCTCACGGCATTAAGTCCGAACTCGTGGAGCCCATTTCTGACAGTTTGTGTAGAAATTCGTACTCCACTTCCGTTCCTAAGCTCGTTATGCAGGCGCGAAGCGTTTAGGAACCGTTGACGTCGAGACTGAATTAACAAGAAACGGACCTGACGTTGAGTTGTAGCCCTTTCTCGACCCCGTCTAGTCAGTGTGAAGGATTTCCGTGGGTAAGACACCGACTACACATTCGGGAAACCACGCTCTGAGACACATTCAGAATCCCTGCAACACGACGTTGAGAGACGCCGGATTCCAACATTCCGTCGCCACGATTCATTTCTTCGGGGCTTAGACGGTTTCTTAATTGTCCCCTAGGCATTTTAGTGTTTCACAAATCAAATGAAGTCCGTTTTACGCTTGGTAAAGGAACACTGACAAGTTTCATTGGTCTGCTGGAAAGCAGTGCTAGGCAAGATTTTTGGGGTGCATGAATTCATTTGCGAAGTGTGAGAAGTGAACACCTTTATTAGTACTGAACTGCACATGAGTTTCTGCTTAATATACCATATTCGCTCTAATTACCGCACCGTGCGCTTAGTTTTTTCAAAATCGTATAAAAAATCACAGTGAAAAATCTACCTAATTAGCGCACACTCAATGCAAAAGCAATAGCTTCCGAGATGATGCAGACTTATATTTAATGGAAAGGAAAAGGATACTAAAGCATTGCCTTTACTGTTAAAGAAATAACGGTAAGTTTTTTATAGATTTACTGTGAGAGCTTCCATGGGGAGGTTACTGAAAAGTGTGCGCTTATGCATTTCCTTTTCAAAAATAGCTTTGGTGTGCGCTTATAGGAGCATGTGCGGTAATTAGGGCGAATACGGTATTTATCAATATACCGAGTATAAATTCTGTCAAGAAATTTTAAATTTTCAGTGCAAAATTTGGTGTATAAAAAGTGATCCCTATCAAACTTTGAGTAGTATATTTCAAAAATATTTTGTTTCCCGTATGAAAATGGGTTTGTCCTTATCGGAAGAAGTCTGCTCTAAAACTTAAGTATTTACATACGTTACCATCCCATTCGCCATTTTTGTATTTATTTGCTGGCTCCCAGTTTACACATCAATATTGGAAAAACAGGTAACCAGACCCCCTGACCGGGAAAGGTCAGGGGGTCTGGTTACTTGTTTTCCCAACACTGATAATCTTCAGACTAGAAACCAGCAGATAATGCAAATAAGGTGAATTAACAATTCAATGCAAAGAGCACCTTTGTAAGCCCCACATAAAATAGAGAAACATAGGGTTTACATGGGTATACTTTCTGTTCTTTATTTTGCTTTAAAACACAGATTATGAGTACTCGATAGAACCGCCTCACTGCGGCGGTTCTAGCGAGCAAGACAATGTATGTTTCAAAACCCCAGATAACGGGGTTTTCCACATGTTATTTTTCTCATTTCCGTATGAAAACATACGTTGTGAGTACACATTAGAAGCGCCTCGATGAGGCGCTTCTAATGAGTACCCACAACATACGATCTCGTACAGATACAAGTAAAATGTTAGTACTTTTTAGAAGGAAAAGGTGCCTTTTCTGGAGCTATGTGTTTATAATAGAAATAAAACAAATATCACATTTTACCCGAAAAAAAATACACCTCTGGAGATGCTAAGGAAGAATACACTAAGGCGTGTCTCACGGGTGTGTTACAGTGTATCCTAATGCTAAAAGAGAGGATTCCTTTCTTGGATTGGGCAGTTCACATGCAAGGAAACAAGAAGTCCAGAAAATCATTATGTTTCTTGTAAAAGAATATGTGTACTGTACGGGTTAACCTCTAACGTAAGGGCCTCCGTAGCTTCGGCCCCCGCCCATCGGGGCTTGAAGAAATATTTGGGCTGCATGATGCTCCCACGCAGAGCTGAAACCGACCGCACCCGAATACTGGTAAATCGCTTAGAGGATTTAAGCCTGCCCAGGCAAAGCGGTGCGAGTCGCACCGTCCGTGCTTATAAACCGTATTGGTTTCATTGGGCGACAGGGCTTGAGGTGTTATTCCATCACAAAAGTCCCACAAAATTGGAAGCAACGGCTCCAAAATGACCTATGACAGTGCTGACGGGGACGTAAAACCTCAAACAAACAAACGAATAAACAAACAAAACAAACAAACAATCGGTAAAACCTCAAACAAACAAACAAATAAACAAACAAACGGGCCTGAATTTGACCCCGGTATCCGTTAGGGTGTTTTCCGAGGCATTTTAGCGTGTAGATATCGGAGAGTTTCTTCTTCTTCTTCTTTTATTGACTGAACACTATTGACAGCTTTATAATGCAGTCCTTTAAATTCAAACCAGCGGGTTGCATCGGCTCCTACCGACCGGCCTTGGTATACCCCTCAGGCCAACGGACAGATGCACTTGAATATTGTTTCCTAAAGCTACATCAGACAGTTTTCGCTGTGCTTTTTCCATTGCACTAGTCTTGTTTGTGTTTCCAATGCTCTTTTCTTGTTTTTGGGCAGTCATGTTACGATTTTGCATGAGAAAAAAACGAACGATAAATTTACGAGTAAATTTTTATTTAAGCAACAATGTTCCACGTATAATTTTGATGGTTGTTTCAATGACTGATTTATAGCTGACAGATCATCATTGAGGGTCTAGGGAAACTATAAAACGAGACAACTTTCCGTTGATTCCAGGATAGTTTTCAGTTACTGGAGAAAGAATAGCCACTGTTCTTTTGGAGTTTCACGACCGAGTCAACATGGATATGTCATATCGAGACAGCCGGTCAGTTTACTGGCGGCCGTAAAAAGTCTCCCTCCCTACATCATAGTGTAGTTTATATTTCCTTGTCCTTTGGAATCATTGATTCATTGGGATCATTGATCGTTTTCATCAGAGAAGTAGCCATACATCTGGTGTCTGGGAATGTGTGGCGGCCGTAAAAAGTCTCCCTGCTCTACATCATAGTGTAGTTTATATTTTCTTGTCCTTTGGGATCATTGATTCCATTGTGGAATTTTGAAAATATCTGAGGATCACTGGTGATGCCTTATTGGCCGAAAATGGCTAGTCTGGCCAAGAAAACATGTACACTCCATATTTCTCAGTTCTGTGGTGTATTCTTTGCTTCCAAAGGATAACCCTTTTTAGGACATTATTTAACGTCACTACAGCTGGTGTATGGAAATGTGTGGCGGCCGTAAAAAGTCTCCCTGTCTTACATCATAGTGTAGTTTATATTTTCTTGTCCTTTGGGATCATGGATTCCACTGTGGAATTTTGAAAATATTTGAGGGTAACTGATGAGGCCCAATTGGCCGAAACTGGCTAGTCTGGCCCAGAAAACATGTACACTCCATATTTCTCAGTTCTGTGGTGTATTCTTTGCTGCCAAAGGATAACATATTTAACCAGTACGCTGCACATTCTATCTCCAGAAACTGACATTTGGTGTCAGTTGCTCAAAGCCTCGTTAGCTTAACGGGCTCGTTAGTGGTCATATTGTTAACTGTTCCAGCAAGTACAATATCTATAATTTTGGTATTTTTGCTGAAAAAATGTGAGCAGCTTTTGCATTTGCAAAAGCTGCTCACATTTTCCAGCAAAACTATTAGCATATAATAGCATATTTGCCATATTAAAGTAATCAAAGTTTTAACGATATGTTAACTAATGATGTTGTTAGTTTTGAACAACTGGCCCCTGGCCTTTCTGAATCAGCGGAAGTGGAAGAATGACCGTAGAAAAGATTTCATGATCTGTCTCCACGAAAGAATGTTGCCGAACCCACAAGGTATCGAACCCGCAACCTCCCGATCACCAGTCAGGCACACATCCGACTGGGCTAAGGAGGCTGGCGTTAAGTGCAGGCACGATTTTAGTACCGCCTGTAAGGAATGTGTGGTTTACTTAACCCATTGCATGCGGGAAACCCCTAAAGGGACATCTTGGCAAACAGTGCAGGTCCAGATCAGACGTCTGATCAGGGCCTGCACTATTTGCTAGTAGAATTTTCCGTCAACGAAAAAATAGGCCTGAAACCCCTTATATGGCAAATAGACTTGTCCAACATATAAAGCAATGGAAGAGTCCACTCGTATTCAACGGGTTAACTGAAGCTTCCAGTGAACCTCTACCAAGACTGTTCAAATTTTAGCCCTGGGGCCAAAAATGGTCCCGGGGCGGGGCCCAATGCGTTTACACAGAGGTATATAGGGAAAACCTTAAAAAAATATTCCTATCTAAAACTCAAAGGTCAGAGCTGTGATATTTGGTGTGAAGCTTCGTCTAGTGAACCTCTTCCAAGACTGTTGAAATTATAGCCCTGAGGCCAGAAATGCCCCCGCGCCGGGACCCACTGGTTTTACATTGGCTTATATAGGGAAAACATATAAAAATCTTCTTGCCTAAAAACCAAAAGGCCCAGGTCTTTGATATTTGGTATGAAGATTGTTCATATTATAGCCCTGGGGCCAAAAATGCCACCCCCCCCCCGCCCCCGCACCGGGGCCCACTGGTTTTACATAAGGTTTTCAACCCATTCAGTACCAGAAACCCCTAAAGAATGCGGCGTCTGATCAGGGCCTACACCGTTTGCTAAAAAATTAAGCCATTTCTGGAATAAATTTTGAAGAAAAAACAACCTGTCACCCCTAAATTTTGAAATGGACTCCTGCCTTATGTAAGCTTGAAGCTTCCATTTGGTACAAATATAGGGAAAACTTTTAAAAATATTTTTCTCGGAAACCAGAATGTCCAGGTCTTTGATATTTGGTATGAAGCTCCATCTAGTGGACCTCTACCTAGAGTGTTCTCTACCTAGAGTGTTCAAACTATAGCCCTGGGGCCAAAAACGACCCGGCCCCGGGGCCAACTGGTTTTACATAGGCTTGTATAGGGAAAACCTTTAAAAATCTTCCTCTCTGAAACCAGAAGGCCTAGGTCTTTGATATTTAGTATAGTTGTCTAAGATAAAATTGACTAAGATAAAAGATAAAATAAACTAAAGACTAAGATAAAATCGTTTGAACCCGCCTTCGGAATGGTCTATTCACTAAAAGATAAACCAAGTGAATTCAACTGTGACACAAACAATTGTGTGGTGTATATGGCTATTTGTTCCGCTTGCAAAAAAGCATGCGAAAGGCACTCTGCCGAATCTTCTGGTGGACTCAGCGATTTTGACATATATTGACAACACCTGAATAGCTTCGCCTAGTCAACCTTATCTGCGGCTACTATATAAAGCTTCATCCAGTGGACCTCTACCAAGACTGTTCAAATTATAGCCGTGCCGGGGCCTGCTGGTTTTACTTAGGCTTACATGGGGAAAATCTTTAAAAGTCTTCTTCTCTGAAATCAGAAGGCCCAGGTCTTTGATATTTTGTATGAACAGCCTTAGATCTTCTAAGCGGTTTACCAGTACTAGTGTGTGGGCCGGATTCAGCTCTGCGTGGACGCATCATGCAGCCCATATATTTCTTCAAACCCCTATGAGCGGGGGCTTAGGTTCACTAGATGAAGCTTCATACCAAATATCAAAGACCTGGTTTCAGACAAGAAGATTTTTATAATTTCCCTATATAATATGTATTAGAAAGGGTTATCCTTTGGAAGCAAAGAATACACTACAGAACTGGACAATATGGAGTGTACATGTTTTCTGGGCCAGACTAGCTAGTTTCGGCCAATTAGGCCTCGTCAGTGACCCTCAGATATTTTAAAAATTCCACAATGGAATCAATGATCCCAAAGGACAAGAAAATATAAACTACACTATGATGCAGGGCAGGGAGACTTTTTACGGCCACCAGACATTCCCAGACACCAGCTGTAGTGACGTCAAATATGTTCTAGAAAGGGTTATCCTTTGGAAGCAAAAAATACATACAAGAATATATAAGCCTGTATAAAACCAGTGGGCCCCGGGGCGGGACCGTTTTTGGCCGCAGGGCTATAATTTGAACAATCTTGGAAGCAGTCCACTAGATGAAGCTTCATACCAAATATCAAAGACCTGGGCTTTCTGGTTTCAGACAAGAAGATTTTTAAAAGTTTACCTTATATTAGCCCATGTAAACCCAGTTAAGCCCGGCGCGGGAGCATTTTTGGCCCCGGGGCTATAATCTGGACAATCTTGGTAGAGGTCCATTAGTTGAAGCTTCCTACCAAATATAAAAGACCTAGGCCTTCTGGTTTCAGAGAAGAAGATTTTTAAAAGGTTTTTCTTATGTTCCCCTTTTCGTTACCATGGCAACCAGAGTTCTGCATGGAATTGAGAGAGGACCACATACGGATCATTTCTGCCAAGTTTGGTCAGAATCTTTTCAGGGGTTTAGGATGAGATGTTATTTAAAGAAATTGTGAACGGACGGATATACGGACGGACGACGACGACGCCGACGACGACGGACGGTTACCGATCACAATAGCTCCCCCGGAGCCTTCGGCTCAGTTGAGCAAAAATAAAACAACTCACTTTGATCTTGTTGCATTAACAGTCCTGATAAAGCATTCATGTATACTAAAATTCCATCTGCAAGAAAACGATGAAAAATGTGAAAACGGTAAAATTTCTATATTACGACCATTTGGGACTGTTCGAAAGTGGTCTTTATGGTCATTTTCGAACAGTTCCAAAGGTGGTCTCTTATTGGGAGACACTGGGTGTGGAAAATAGAAAGAAAGAATAACTGAAACTTTCTCAATAAGCTTTTAACAGCAGTTTCAGTCTTAATTTTAGGTCGTCTGAGGTGAGGGTCGGGATCCTGTAAAGTTAACTTAAACCCACCAGGAATTTTTACTGACCGTTCCAAGTCCATGCTTTTGCTGTGGTTCCTTCATGTTTTGTGTTGGTGGCTCTGATTCTTTACCTAATCATATATGTTCAAGGGTGACAGCCTACGCCATAGCAGAGATGTCGTACCCATTTCAGAAGCGGCCATATTGGTGTAAACAGGGTAAATAAATGCAGCAAACTAGATAAGTACATTACGAATCTTCATGATTCAGCTGGTAACAAACGATATTTGCATCCCATCAGTGAGCTAATTCCACCTAGAAACATTGAAAAGGCTTCGATAGCTTCGCCACAAGATTTTATGCGGCGCTGCAAACAATGGTAGTTCCGACATCATTGCCAAATCAGCTTGTGTCGAATTATTTTAAAGAAAGCCCCCTCCCCCACCCCCCACCCCCCTGATGTTGTTACGTTGATGATTCTGATTCTTCCCCCCCCCCCCCTTTTTGTAAAGCCCCCGCCCATAGGGGCTTGAAGAATTTTTTTTTTTTTTTTTTTTTTTTTTTTTTTTGGGGGGGGGGGGTTGGGTTTTACGGCCCTTTCAAGATTATTTCACTCATATCGAGCCGATCGTTAATCAGAGGTGGGCGAAAACCGGAGTACCCGGAGAAAAACCACCTGACCTTCCGTTGCAGAACTTGGCGTCTCACTCGTGGCCCGAGCGAGGCTCGAACCTACGGCGGTGAGAGACCTAATGACTAAGAGTCAGCGCTCTTATCCACTAGGCCACGGAGGCCCGTCGCTTGAAGAAATATATGGGTTGCATGATGCTTCCACGCAGAGCTGAATCCGGCCCGCACACTAGTACTGGAAAACCGCTTAGAGGATCTAAGCCTGTCCAGGAACCGTGGTGCGAGGCGGACCGTCTATGCTTATAAACCCTATTGGTTTCATTGGGCGACAGGGCTTGAGATGTCATTTCATCTCAGTGTCGGGTAAAAGTCCAACAAAATTGGAAGCAACGTCTCCAAAATGACCTTTACAGTGTTGACGGGGACGTTAAACCTCAAATCAAACAAACAAATCTTCCCCCTTTTTTGGTTGTTCATTTTTAGTTACGTTTGTCCATCCAGTTTAATGTTTGTCATGTAGGTGATTCTGATTCTTTCCACCATTATGTATATTGCTCCTTTTTAGTGAGGTCTGGCTATTCTGAGTCTCCACCTGCTTGGAAAAGAGCTACTGACTCGGTTTATCTGTTGTCTGTTTTGTTTACTGTCGTCACTCCATGTTTCGACTTCTTTCCCAAATTGTGGGAAGATTTTGGGATCTGATTGTTTCAACTGATCGTTTCTCTTTTTAATTTTATAGTGGAATTTTAGTGTAAATGAAACGCAATGTCCTCAGCCGTATCTTTGTTTATAAATGGGGTTAATCCGATGAGACTAATGATCATCAGCATTATGGATATTTCAGTCACAATGTTATACATATTGAAGTGGCTATTGACAGTTAACTGGCAATAGCGGTTTCACGTTAAAATTCTATTATTTTCTATTCGCTAAAACCATAACGTGATTAAAACACATCAATTCAATGCAATCTATTATTTATTTATTATTTAGAGTAGAAATAAGAAAAACTAAAAAAAGTGTCCATAGGACACGGATGCCCCCGCCAAATGCCATCCATAAAAAAAATATAAATGTACTTCAAATCAATCATAAAATATATGCATCAAGGGCAGATAATCCCAAAACCAAAAATGCAAGAGTTGTCTTACTTGTTCATGACAACATCGTCTCAGTGTGATGAATGCACCTGTGAAGTTTCATGAATATATTCCATACGTTTATGAGTTATGGCCCGGACTCGGTTTACTATATGGTACTAAGTCAAGGGCAAATAATTCAAACACCAAAAACGCAATAGTTGTCTTCCTTGTTCATGACACATCGTCTAAGTGTGATGAATGCACCTGTGAAGTTTCATGAATATGTTCCATACGATTAAGGAGTTATGGCACGGACACGACATACCATTTGACTATATATGGATGTAAGTCAAGGGCAGATAATTAAAAAACTAAACAAGCAGGAGTTGTCTTCCTTGTTCATGACACATCGTCCGAGTATGATGGATGCAACTGTGAAGTTTCATGATTATATTCCATACGGTTTAGGAGTTATGGCCCGTACACGGTTTACTATATGATACTAAGTCAAGGGCAGATAATTCAAAAACCAAAAATGCAAGTGTTGTCTTCCTTGTTCATGCAACATAATCTCAGTGTGATGAATGTACCTGTGAAGTTTCATGAATATATTCCATACGGTTTAGGAGTTATGGCCCGGACACGATGTCGGGACGGACGAACGAACGGACGAACGGACGGACAGGGGTAAAACTTAATGCCCTTCCGCTATTCTTCGAATAGGCGGGGGCATACTAATGTCTACCCCTGTTAACTCAGTTCTACTATAGTATTACTAGCCCCCGCCCATCGGGGCTTGAAGAAATATATGGGCTGCACGATGCTTCCACGCAGAGCTAAATCCGACCCGCACACGAGTACTGGTAAACCGCTTAGAGGATCTAAGCCTGCCCAGGCAAAGCGGTGCGAGTCGGCCCGTCCATGCTTATTAACCGTATTGGTTTCATTGGGCGGCAGGGCTTGAGCTGTCATTTCATCTCAACGTCGGGTCAAAGTCCCACAAAATTTGAAGCAACGTCTCCAAAATGACCTCTATAGTGTTGACGGGGACGTTAAACCTAAAATCAAACAAACAAACTATAGTATTACATTATCCCATGCCTAGGTGTCCACATCAACTTGGATAGAGTCTACCTGAGCAATCACATTTAATATTTTCATGCAAAGTATGTGCCACTAGTAAGTTCGAGTAGTGGCTTTCAATTACTGGATATTAGTATGTTACATGTCTCTGTATTGCAGATTACATTTTTATGCCCCCGCCTAATCGAAGAATAGCGGAAGGGCATTAAGTTTTACCCCTGTCCGTCCGTTCGTCCGTCCGTTCGTCCGTCCGTCCCGACATCGTGTCCGGGCCATAACTCCTAAACCGTATGGAATATATTCATGAAACTTCACAGGTGCCTTCATCACACTGAGACGATGTGTCATGAACAAAGAAGACAACTCCTGCTTTTTTAGTTTTTGAATTATCTGCCCTTGACTTACATCCATATATAGTCAAATGGTATGTCGTGTCCGGGCCATAACTCCTAAACCGTATGGAATATATTCATGAAACTTCACAGGTGCATTCATCACACTTAGACGATGTGTCATGAACAAGGAAGACAACTCTTGCATTTTTTTTAATTATCTGCCATTGACTTAGTACCAAATAGTAAACCGTGTCCGGGCCATAACTCCGAAACCGTATGGAATATAATCATGAAACTTCACAGGTGCATCCATCATACTTGGACGATGTGTCATGAAAAAGGAAGACAACTCCTGCTTGTTTAGTTTTTGAATTATCTGCCCTTGACTTACATCCATTAATAGTCAAATGGTATGCCGTGTCCGGGCCACAAGTCCTAAACCGTATGGAATATATTCATGAAACTTCACAGGTGCATGCATCACATTTAGACGATGTGTCAAGAACAAGGAAGACAACCTTGCATTTTTGTTTTTTGAATTATCTGCCCTTGACTTAGTACCATATAGTAAACCGTGTCCGGGCCATAACTCCTAAACCGTACGGAATATATTCATGAAACTTCACAGGTGCATTCATCACACTGAGACGATGTGTCATGAACAAGGAAGACAACTCTTGCATTTTTTTTTTTTTTTGATTATCTGCCCTTGATGCATATATTTTATGATTGATTTGAAGTACATCTGTAATATTTTTATCCCCTCGCACAACATGGTTGTGAGGGGGGATATAGCATAACTTCACACAAATGTTCCTTATAAAAAAATGACGAGCGAGTTCGACTTTCAAGGTCATGACCTCAAAGTCAAGATCACTGTGGCTATTTTTAGAAAAACTTTGTCATCGCTCTAGCGCCTACATTTCTTCACCAATTTCATTATAACTTCACACAAATGTTCCTTTTAAAAAATCTCGAGCGAGTTCGACTTTCAAGGTCATGACCTCAAGGTCAAGGTCACTGTGGCTATTTTTAGAAAACTTTGTCATCGCTCTAGCGCCTACATTTCTTCACCAATTTCAATATTACTTCACACAAATGTTCCTTATATAAAAATCTCGAGCGAGTCCGACTTTCAAGGTCATGACCTCAAAATTGGAAGAGACATCTCCAAAATGACCTATACAGTGTATGTAAAACCTCAAATCAAACAAAATCTGTGCCTTATGGTTTTGGAGAAAAAGATTTTTTAAAGTTTTTTCCAGTATAAGTCTATAGAAGCTAATGAGCCCTGGGGCTTGGCCAATGTTGACCCAAAGGGCACGGTTGGCAGGATTTATGTAGGCGACCATTTTGTGTTGCTATATACTAAATATCTAAGGTCTGTACTTCATGATTTCAAAGAAGATGTTTGAAGCTTTTTTCCATTATAAGTTTGTTGGAGTTAAGGGGCCACAGGATTTGGACCCCAGGGGCATGATTGGCAGGATTCATGTAGGCGACCACTCGACATTGCTAAATGCTAAATACCTAAGCTCTGGGACTTATGGTTTCAGATAAAAGATTTTTTTTCCCCATTTTAAGTTTTTTTTTTCTTTTGTTTGTTTTTTTTTTTATTATAAGGGCCCTGTGGTTTCAGAGAAGAAGATTTCTGAAGTTTCTCCAATTGTAAGTCTATGGAAGCTAAAGAACCCTGGGGTGGGGCCAATTTGGACCCCAGGGGCATAACTGGCAGGATTTAAGTAGGTGGCCACTTGACGTTGCTACATACTAAAAATCTAAGCTCTGGGCCTTATGGTTTCATAGAAGAAGATTTTTTAAGTTTTTTTCCATTATAAATCTATTGGAGGTGATGAGCTCGGTCGTAGCCAATTTTGACCCCAGGGGCAGGGTTAGCAGGATTTATGTAGATGGCTATTTTATGTTGCTAGATACCAAATATCCAAATTCTGTGCTTCACAGTTTCTGAGAAGAAGATTTTTGAAGCTTTTTTCCATTATGAGTCTATGGGAGCTAAGGGGCCCCGGGGCGTGGCCCATTTGGACCCCAGGGGCATGATTAGCAGGAAATAAGTAGGTGACCACTTGCCGTTGCTACATGCTAAATATCTAAGCTCTGGGCCCTGTGGTTTCTATAGGAGCTAAGGGGCCCAGGGCGTGGCCCCTTTGGACCCCAGGGGCATGATTGGCAGGAATTATGTAGGTGACCACTTGCCGTTGCTACCTGCTAAATATCTAAGCTCTGGGCGCTGTGGTTTCAGAGAAGAAGATGTTTTAAGCTTTTTTCCAATATGAGTCTATGGGAGCAAAGGGGCCCCGGCGCGTGGCCCATTTGGAACCCAGGGGCATGATTGGCAGGAATTATGTAGGTGACCAATTGCCGTTGCTACATGCTAAATATCTAAACTCTGGGCCCTGTGGTTTCAGAGAAGAAGATTTTTGAAGCTTTTTTTCCATTATGAGTCTATGGGAGCAAAGGGGCCCCGGCGCGTGGCCCATTTGGAACCCAGGGGCATGATTGGCAAGAATTAGGTAGGTGACCAATTGCTGTTGCTACATGCTAAATATCTAAACTCTAGGCCCTGTGGTTTCAGAGAAGAAGATTTTTGAAGTTTTTTTTTTCCATTATGAGTCTATGGGAGCTAAGGGGCCCGGGGCGGAGCCCATTTGGACCCTAGGGGCATGATTGGCAGGAATTATGTAGGTGACCACTTGCCGTTGCTACATGCCAAATTTCTCAGCACTGAGCCCTGTGGTTTCAGAGAAGAAGATTTTTGAAGCTTTTTTCCATTATGAGTCTACAGGAGCTAAAGGGCCCCGGGGCGTGGCCAGTTTGGACCCAATGGGCACGATTGGCAGGAATTATGTAGGTGACCACTTGCTGTTGCTACATGCTAAATATCTTAGCTCTGGGCCCTGTGGTTTCCAAGAAGAAGATTTTTGCAGCTTTTTTCCATTATGAGTCTATGGGAGCGAAGGGGCCCCAGGGCTTCGCCAATTTGGAACCCAGGGGCATGATTGGCAGGAATTATGTAGGTGACCACTGGCCATTGCTGAATATCTAAGCTCTGGGCCCTTTGGTTTCAGAGAAGAAGATTTTTTAAGCTTTTTTTCCTTTATGAGTCTATGGGATCTAAGGGGCCCCTGGGTGTGGCCAATTTGGACCCCAGGGGCATGATTGGCAGGAATTATGTAGGTGATCACTTGCCATTGCTACATGCCAAATATCTCAGCTCTGGGCCCTTTGGTTTCAGAGAAGAAGATTTTTGAAGCTTTTTTCTATTATGAGTCTATAGGAGCTAAAGGGTCCCGGGGCGTGGCCCGTTTGGACCCCATGGGCATGATTGGCAGGAATTATGTAGGTGACCACTTGCCGTTGCTACATGCTAATTATCTAAGCTCTGGGCCCTGTGGTTTCTGAGAAGAAGATTTTTGAAGCTTTTTTGTTCCATTAAGAGTCTATCGGAGTGAAGGGGCCCCCGGGCGTGGCAAATTTGGACCTCAGGGGCATGATTGGCAGGAATTATGTAGGTGACCACTGGCCGTTAATACATGCTAAATATCTAAGCTCTGGGCGCTGTGGTTTCAGAGAAGAAGATATTTTATTTTTTTCCCATTGTGAGTCTACGGGAGCTGTATGTTGCCATGGCAACCAGAATTCCAATCTGATCAGCCCAAAAACTTTATGCAGCCTTTCCCCCTACCTGATGATGCTTCTCATGAAATTTGATCAAGATTGACCATGGGGTATTAGAGATATACTTATTTGAAATTGTTTACGGACGCACGCACGCGCGCACGCACGGACGCACGCACGCACCCACGACGGACGACGGACAAAAAGTGATCACAAAAGCTCACCTTGTCACTATGTGACAGGTGAGCTAACAAGCAACATACTGCAACGATTCGATCACGGGCCTCTGTGGCCTAGTGGATAAGAGCGCTGACTCTTAGTCATTAGGTCTCTCACCGCCGTAGGTTCGAGCCTCGCTCGGGCCACGTGTGAGACGCCAAGTTCTGCAACGGAAGGTCAGGTGGTTTTTCTCCGGGTACTCCGGTTTTCGCCCACCTCTGATTAACGATCGGCTCGATATGAGTGAAATAATCTTGAAAGGGCCGTAAAACCCAAACCAAAAAAAAAAAAGAAAAAAAAACTGCAACGATTCGTATCTTAGCCGAGTTACACAAGACCAACCACTCTAGGACAAGTATACTGAACCGAAAAAGAAACGCAACTTTTTAACCCAAAGATGGTCATAGAACGCCCCTGGTATTCATTGATGGACCTTTGACGGCTCAGCGTTACGTTGACGTCGTTTTACGACCGGTAGTTGTTCCATATGTACGACAGCACAACGTTACGTTTCAGGGCGCATGTAGCAAGGCTCAGCATGGCGTTGCTTCAGATATTAAGGCTCTGTTTGGAGTAGGCATTGGAAGCATTGTTGAAAAAGAATGGTCTGCACACTGCACACATGTCGAAAAAGCTGAACAGGACTGTTGGAAAAATGGCATCGCTGTTGATGCTAAAACTGAGCGAATCATTATCCACTGTGACGGTAGAGATAATAGCGACGAAGCTACAGACACTGCTTCTGTGGGTGATGAATCTACCGACACTGCCGAACAATCAAAACGGTTTTTGTAAATCAATTTTGTAATACGAATTTCTGCAAATGTTAAATTCAAACTAATGTGAATCGCTGAAATTTGAAAATAACGAATAACATACTAATAAAAAAAAAATCAAAGGAAAAATAAACAAGAGGCCCATGATGGCCCTGGATCGCTCACCTGATCCATAGAGTAGTAAGTAGGCCCCGGGGAGGGCCATTATTGACTTCAGGGCTATAATGTGCATAATGTTGAAAGGGGTCTGAAAAGGTGAAGGTCCATACCAAATATCAACAAAGGCTATAATTTGAACAATCTTGGCAAAGGTCCAATAGATGAAGCTACACACCAAATATCAAAGACCTGGGCCTTGCGGTTTCAAAGAAGAAGATTTTTAAAGATATTCCCTACATGTAAAACCAAATGACCCAGGGGCGGGGTATTTTTGGCCTCAGGGCTATAATTTAAACAATCTTGATAGAGGTCTACTAGATGAAGCTTCACGCCAAATATCCAAGACCTCGGCCTTGCTGTTTCAGAGAAGAAGATTTTTCAAAGATTATCTCTATATAAGTCTATGTAAAACCATAGGGCCCCGGGGCGAGGGCATTTGTGGCCCGAGGGCTATAATTTGAACAATTTTGGTAGAGGTCCACTAGATGAAGCTCCATACTAAAATATCAAAGAAATGGGCCTTGCAGTTTCAGAGAAGAAGATTTTTAAATATTTCCCTATATAAGTCTATGTAAAACCAAAGGGTCTCGGGGCGGGGGCATTTTTGGTCCAAGGGCAATAATTTGAACAATCTTGATAGAAGAGGCCCACTAGATGATATTTCACACCAAATATCAAAGACCTGGGCCTTGCGGTTTCAGAGAAGAAGATTTTTAAAGATATTCCCTACATGTAAAACCAAATGGCCCAGGGGCGGGGTATTTTTGGCCTCAGGGCTATAATTTAAACAATCTTGATAGAGGTCTACTAGATGAAGCTTCACGCCAAATTCCAAGACCTCGGCCTTGCTGTTTCAGAGTAGAAGATTTTTCAAAGATTATCTCTATATAAGTCTATTTAAAACCAAAGGGCCCCGGGACGAGGGCATTTGTGGCCCGAGGGCTATAATTTGAACAATTTTGGTAGAGGTCCACTAGATGAAGCTCCATACTAAAATATCAAAGAAATGGGCCTTGCAGTTTCAGAGAAGAAGATTTTTAAATATTTCCCTATATAAGTCTATGTAAAACCAAAGGGTCTCGGGGCGGGGGCATTTTTGGTCCAAGGGCAATAATTTGAGCAATCTTGATAGAAGAGGCCCACTAGATGATATTTCACACCAAATATCAAAGACCTAGGCCTTGTGGTTGCACAGAAGAAACTTTTTAAAGATTTTCCCTGTATAAGTCTATAAAAACCAAAGGGCCCGAGGCGGGGCCATTTTTGGTCTCGGGGCTATAATTTGAACAATCTTTGTAGAGGTCCACTAGACGAAGCTTCATACCAAATATCAAAGACCTAGGCCTTGTGGTTTCAGAGAAGAAGATTTTTCAAGATTTTCCCAATAGAAGTCTATGTAAAACCAAAGGGCCCCGGAGCGGGAACATGTTTGGCCCCAGGGCTATAATTTGAACAATCTTGGTAGGGGTCCACAAGATGAAGCTGCATACCAAATATCAAAGATCTGGGCCTTGCGGTTTCAGAGAAGAATATTTTTAAAGTTTTTTCCCAATATAACTAAAAAGCGGCCTATGTAGACCAAAGGTCCCCGGGGCGGGGGCATTTTTTACCCCAGCACTATAATTTGAACAATCTTGGTAGGGGTCCACTAGATGAAGCTTCATTCCAAATAGCAAAGACCTGTGCCTTGTGGTTTCAGAGAAGAAGATTTTTAAAGATTTTCCCTATATAAGCCCATATAAAACCAAAGGGCCCTGGGGCGGGGGTATTTTTGGCCCCAGCACTATAATTCGAACAATCTTGGTAGGGGTTCACTAGATGAAGCTTCTTACCAAATATCGAAGACCTGGGCCTTGCGGTTTCAGAGAAGAAGATTTTTAAAGATTTTCCCTATATAAGCCCATGTAAAACCAAAGGGCTACGGGGCGGGAGCATTTTTGGCCCCAGCACTATAATTTGAACAATCTTGGTAGGGGTCCACTAGATGAAGCTTCATACCAAATATCAAAGACCTGTGCCTTGTGGTTTCAGAGAAGATGATTTTTTAAGATTTTTGGTGAAAAAATCTATTTTTGGCTCCTGTGACCTAGATGTGCAACGGACCGGAACCATTTGAACAACTTTCAAAGGGGACCACCTAAGGATCATTCCTATGAAGTTTGGTCAAAATCCGATCAGTGGTTTACGAGATGTCGTTTGAAGGAATTGTTTACGCACGGACGGACGCACGAACGACGGACAAAAATTGATCCCAAAAGCTCACCTCGCCACTACGTGACGACGAGCTAAAAAGGAAAGCAAATTTTAGAACCAAAAATACACAAACAAATATATCTAATAAAAGTGATCAAAACTATATGTAGAGCTGTAGCGAGGCTGAAAATACATTTCGAAAACACTCCTATACAAATATGTTGTAAATTTTACCACCAAAAAATTAAAATTTTTAGATTAAAAATTTCGATATTTTTCTTATTTCTGCTCAAAATATAGATTGTGGGCATTCGTTATAACCGCCTCATCGAGGCGGTTCTAACGAGTACCTACAATCTATTTTTAGAGCAGAAATAAGAAAAATAAGGTATACCCCCGGAAAGCCCAGTTTTACTATATTAAAGTGGGGTTCAAGGGGGTCAAAATTATATAGGCGTGTTTTCTTGATGATATCTAATAAAAATGATCAAAACTATACGTAGAGCTGTAGCGAGGCTCAAAATATATGTGATAAAATTTCATTAAAATAATACAGAAAAAAGGAAGAAAAACCCGTTTTAAAACTACACCGCGCGAGTGTCTCTTCCACCCCTCGCCCGCACCATATCGAGGACATAAATGATTGCGAGCTGTAATTTGGAACAATCACATTTCTGCGTACACTAAATTAACATTCAAAACGATGCCCACCATTGAATTATTACGTGAAGTATTTGTCTTTAGGTTTTCAGTTCTTCTCGACATTTTTGTCTATTTTATTTCCTATCTTTTACAATTCAAACAATGTGCTCTATTGTTGTGCATGAGAATGAGTTTCAGTTTTTATTTCAGAAGTGTGCCTAAAGTTACTAATGACATTGTCATTCCAAGATAACGGTATCAAATGGATCGGCCCGAATGACGTAATGTTCAACAAGCAAATTCCACAGAGAATTTATGTCCCCCGCCTTATTTTCATTTGGGCTGTTAAAAAATAAGTAAGTTAACAAGGCAACCATTGGTATCACTTAACGCGGGTTCGATACCTACTTGGTTCGGCAACATTCCTTCATAAAGATTGAGTGTTCATGGAATCTTTTCTACGGTCAGTCTCTCCGTTCAACTGATTCTAGAAGTTCAGTTTTCAGTTTCTGGCGAAAGAATGTGTTCAGTACTGGTTAAATCGCTTACGTATTAGCCTGCCAAGGAAAAATGTGGATCGGTAAACTGTCCGGCTTGCAGATGACCTAAATAGTGTTGACTGGGCCATTAAACCCAAAAAACAAACAAAGAAACAAAAGAGTAATTTAAAAATTCTGTAAAAAGCACACGCATATCTTTAGACCATAATTCAAGCAACTTTTAAGTTTTCGAAGGATTGGTATAAAACTGTAGGAGGAGTAGCGCTCACAAGGTACTTACTACATTATACTCTTTCATAGAAATGATGCATGAAAAAAGTCTATGTTAAAAAGTGACAAAAGTGAAAATAAAATAATTACAGAATTCTGAAATAAAGCATATGCACAACTTCAAACCATGATAAAGACACCTGTAAACTTTCAGAATGATCGGTATAAAACTGTAGGAGGTGTTGTGCTCACAAGGTACCTACTATGAATTCGGAAACATACAAAAAAGTCTCAGTTAAAAATGTGAAAAAAGTGAAAAAATAAATAATTCAAGGATTCTGAAAAAAGCACATGCATAACTTCAAACCATGATAAAGACACCTATAAAATTTCAGACGGATCGGTTTAATACTGTAGGAGAAGTTGCGCTCACAAGGTACCTACTACACTATACTCTTTCATAGAATTGATGCATGAAAAAAGTCATGTTAAAAATGTGACAAAAGTAAAACAAAATAATAACAGAATTTTGAAAAAGCATATGCACAACTTCAATCCATGATAAAGACACCTGTAAAATTTCAGAAGGATCGGTATAAAACTATAGGAGGAGTTGCGCTCACAAGGTACCTACTATGAATTCGGAACCATACAAAAAAGTCTAAGTTAAAAATGTGAACAAAGTGAAAAAAATTAATTCAAAGATTCTGAAAAAACACATGCACAACTTCAAACTATGATAAAAACACCTATAAAATTTCAGACGGATCGGTTTAACACTGTAGGAGGAGTTGCGCTCACAAGGTACTTACTACATTATACTCTTTCATAGAATTGATGAAGTTAAAAATGCGAAAAAAGAAATAAGTTAAAAATGTGACAAAAGTAAAACAAAATAATTACAGAATTTTGAAAAAGCATATGCACAACTTCAATCCATGATAAAGACACCTGTAAAATTTCAGAAGGATCAGTATAAAACTGTAGGAGTTGCGCTCACAAGGTACCTACAAGTTAAAATGTGAAAAAAGTGAAAA
Organism: Lucinisca nassula; assembly: GCA_963580285.1. Classification (NCBI taxonomy): domain Eukaryota; kingdom Metazoa; phylum Mollusca; class Bivalvia; order Lucinida; family Lucinidae; genus Lucinisca; species Lucinisca nassula. The sequence goes on from OY757013.1 coordinate 55,866,078, forward strand.
GAAAAAATAATTCAAGGATTCTAAAAAAGCACATGCACAACTTCAAACCATGATTATGACATCTGTAAAATTTCAGAAGGATCGGTTTAAAACTGTAGGAGGAGTTGTGCTCACAAGGTACCTACTACAAGCTCGGAATCACGCACCACGCATCACGCACCACGGAAAGCCGAATACATCGAAAAGGCGGGGGACAATAAACATTCATCAACCTGTATCTGTCAATTCTGGCGGGTCGTATTATTTTCAGATTCTGTCGAACAGAAACTTGCGTTTGTTGACGGCAGATTTCCTAGCTTCCTCGGGGTCGTAATTAGGGCTGGCTAATCGGAGGTGAAAAGATAATCGATTACCAGTCATGTCTTTGCGATCGATAACCGATTAGTAATCGCTAAGGTTTTTTTCATTATTTTACCTGTCTGACTTTCTGTCTGAGCATGACTCTTACCATATGTTGCACTTTACCATATGTATATTTGAACAGACAGGCCTGAGCAAACAGTGTAGACCCAGATGAGACGCCGCATAATGCGGCGTCTCATCAGGGTCTGCACTGTTTGCCACTCATCCAGCTATTTTAGGCATAACTTTGGGTAGTAAATTGTACCTATCAAGTAATCGATTAAAAGCAAATCAGAAATGATAATCATTTTTGTGAAATGTATCGATCGATTAATCGATTATACGATTAATCGTGGCAGCCTTAGTCGTAATCGTCGAAAAGTATCAAATCAGATACCATACTTAGTACGATCTTTTTTTCATAGCTTTAAACCACAGTATTCACGGGGGTAATACCATTTTCTATACATGTGTTGTCGACCGAGCCGGTACTGTGTAAAGCTACTGTCGACCGAGAAATACGGTTTTCGACCGAGCAGTACGGATGTCGACAGAGGAGGGTCTTCGATTTTGATGCACTTGGAGAGGCGAAAACGTTAGTTTAAACATTTACAAACGATGTCGGTGTTTTAAAGAGACAAGCTGTTAATTGTCTGTTCACTTATAGAGAGTCGTGAGTCTGAAAAACACTATAAAATACCGGTTCTTTCGAAAAAAATCAGTTTTCACAGAATATCATTAATCTAATGCTTTATGAAAAGTAGGAAAGCAATAAAACACCATATATATTTTATCTACCATTTACGCTTCAACAACAACGTGGGTTTGACATAATTCATGCACTCTGGGAGTTTTTATAGACCTTTGAAAAATGTCGGGATACGGCTGTCTATTATCAGAAATACGACCGTCGATGGTATCCTAGTCTGATTGATCCGGCTGTCGACGAAATATAAAAACTACATTTCATGTACTGCTGTTAAAATACATGATTTATTCTATGATTGCACGACCCGCAGAAAAAGCGACCGACTGAAGTCGGTTGATTTTCTAAGAGTGCCCTAAAATCACCGTGTCATTCTGTCATTCTGTCAGTCTGTCAGTCTGTCTGTCCGTCCGTAACCCGTTTGTGAAAATTGGTGTTAGGACTTAACCGCTTGGAATATTTAAACATTGTTTGGCATACTGATAGATATCAATGAGATCTAACCAATGAGCTTGCGAAATATTACATTCCATTTAGTATAGCCTCGCCGAGGCGAAAAATGTGAAAATTTTCGAACTGCTTCTCCTCGGAAACCGTTGGGCCGATTGAAGTCAAATTTCATATGGAGCCTCTATGTGATGGGGGAAACCAAAATTTGCTGATGGGGTCCAGGTCACATGACCAAAATGGCCGCCCGGCCATATATGGTCTGTCTGTCTATCCGTCCGTAACCCGTTTGTGAAAATTGGTGATAGTGACTTAACCGCTTGGAATATTTAAACAATTTTTGGCATACTGATAGATATCAATGAGATCTAACCAATGAACTTGCGAAATATTACATTCCATTTAGTATAGCCTCGCCGAGGCGAAAAATGTGAAAATTTTCGAACTGCTTCTCCTCGGAAACCGTTGAGCCGATTGAAGTCAAATTTCATATGGAGCCTCTATGGGATGGGGAACCAAAATTTGTTGATGGGGTCCAGGTCATATGACCAAAATGGCCGCCAAGCCATATATGGTAAAAACCCTTCAAAATAGTCTTCTCCAGAACCACTAGGCAGATTTCCACGAAACTTGATAAATAGTTTCTGGGACGTAGGCCCATCATAAATTGCTAAAATGGTGACCCTGGGTTGACCTTGACCTTCTTTGTGCCTAGGTCAAACTTTGACACATATGCTTCTGTATTGGAAAAGTGAGAATGCATTTTATCCTGGAATCGATTCAGAATACAGTACTAAAGTATAAGATATATTTTTGCTCCTTATGATAAGGCGCATTTATTGGGGGAACCGTTTTAGGTCCAGGTCACATGACCAAAATGGCCGCCATACCCATATATGGTAACACTCATAAAGCTAAAATCATCCGGCGGGTCGTGCATTTCAGCTGAAGCACTAGTTATTACTGAAATCTGCACTATTAGGCAGATTTCACTGGGAGCCATGAAGAAAAATGTATGTGTTGTGCGAACTGGTGTCTTTAAGTCGCAACAATCACCAAGAATAACTCCATCCTTAACTCTCCCATATCTAGTTTACACAGCAGGCTACAAGGCTGGTCACTGATGTAAACACTTGAACATGTAAATGCCAAATCAGATTGAAATTAAACTGCAAAAAACTGTTGTAAACCTGTGCAAATGCTCTTGAAGAATGATGTCGGAAAGATCACAGGCGCTTGAAGTTTAAATGCTTAAACATTTCAAATTTGTATGAAAGGGCCATAACGAAATTGAATATTGACTACGTCAATATTAACATTCATGTTTAGTTTTGTTTTTTTTTTTTTTGATTTGGTTTTAAGGCCCTTTCAAGATTATTTCACTCATATCGAGCCGATCGTTAATCAGAGGTGGGCGAAAAGCGGAGTACCCGGAGAAAAACCACCTGACCTGCAGAACTATGCGTCTCACATGTGACCCGAGCGAGACTCGAACCACAGCGGTGAGAGACCTAATGATCAAGAGTCAGCGCTCTTAACCACTATAGGCCACGGAGGCCCGTTGTTCAGGTTTTTGGAGCACAGAACTTCAAGCGCATGTGCAGAGACGAATATTTCTCAACAAATGCCTTGACAAACAGTAGGTTTGATCAGCAGACATTACGAAAACATGCCTATTAAAACAAATTGAAAGTTTTACCCTAAAAACAAAAATGAAAATTTTCAGAAAAAAAAAATATCTGATACTTTTTATATTTCTGCTCAAACATAGATTGTGTGAACGCGCGGTTCTAACAAGTACCCAGAATCTATGTATATGAGCATAAATATGAAAAATAAGGTTTACCCCTGTAAACCCCAGTTTCACTACATATGAGCTCCTTTTCCGACTACCCAAAATTCCTAAGCAGAAAAGCTCTTCAGTCAACGTGACTATCACAGACTTGTCCAAATAACTTTTTTTATAGAAAACAGCCGCAGTGACTGAGGTCAGAGTGTTGTGTAAGAGGGTTATCTTGGAATCATAGGTTGGCCTTGGCAAACAGTGAAAACCCAGACCAGACGCCACAGAATGCGGCGTCTGATCAAGACCTACGCTATATACTTAAAAAATCGGGTTTCAAGGGTAAATAAAACAGTTTAAATCACAGTCCAGGACTTTTCCGACCTATAGTCAGAGACAATCGACCCACCAGTACTCTTAGTGCTTTGATTTTGCGTTTGTTATGTGTGCGCAAGTGCATATTTAAGTAAAGGAGGTATAAATGGTTAACGCTGAGCAGAAATCGACCGTACATGAGTAGTGGTAAACCGCTTAGTGGGTCTTAGCCTGCCCAGGCAAAGTGGTGCGAGTTGGACCGTCCGTGCATATAATGACATTTTATCTCAATGTCGGGTAAAAGTCCCACAATATTGAAAGCAGCGTCTCCAAAATGACCCAAATAGTGTTGACGGGAACGTTAAACCTCCCTCAAACAAACATAACCAGATAACTGTACCGACATGTTAAGATAGTTTATCAGTTGTCTATGTTGGTATTAGAACAGACTTTTTGTCATTCCTAACGGGGACGACATGTTGGTTTTCACTGCATGGCAAAGTCTTGACATGCCCCGTGCTTTGCTGTATTTGAAACAAAAGTCACCTATCAGCGGTAATATGGTTTCTAATAAGTTGTTTGGAATTGTGGGTATACAAATGCTGACGGGTGGTCAATGTCAGTATGGTCGTCGTGATTTCCTCACCAGATGCAGTTTTGCAGCCAGTGTCGGACCCTGGATAACACAACGCAGAACTGTTCAAGACCGCTGTATCCTATAACTTGTCTACGGAAGGCTTTCTAAGATTTTTTTAAAAAGCTACACGTGTATATTTAAACGAAATTTAGTAATCGGCATAATATGATTTAATAGAGAAGAAGAAGAAGAAGAAGAATAAGAAGAAGAAGAAGAAGAAGAAGAAGAAGGTATACCTTGCCACACACCTGCGTCACTGTCACCACCAACACTTCCAATATGTCTAGGGATGGCTTTGTTGAACCGTAAATTTCTCATTTCGTAAATTTCACACCCAAATTTACATATGGTCAATTTCGAAAAATTTTGATGTCTGAATTTTCTTACGTATAAAGAATTGGTAAGTATTCGTCACCCCTGTGAAAAACTGGTGCGACTTTTTATAGGGTGTAATGTCATAAAGTGCACCGTCCTTCGGATCGGGACGTTAAATGGAGGCCCCCTGTGCAGGGAGAACCATCCCCTGTGCAGGTTAAAGATCCCTACCGTAATTACATGATTACTGTGTAGGCTTTCATCCTGCAAAACCTGGAGTGTATGTCATATACACCTGCGGTAATGGTCAAATGTGACCGACGCAGTATACATAGATAGATAGATGTGTGTGTGTGAATTCGGGTTTAACGTCGCTTTCAACAATTTTTCAGTCATATCACGACGGTGTCTGGTTGCGACAGGGAGCTCAATGCTCACGTTTATAGTGCTGCCTCACTGAAGTATCATGTCCCAGACACATTACATGATACCACACCCAGTCACATTATCCTGACACTGGATCGACCAGTCCTAGCTCTACCCCGTAAATCTGAGTGCCTAGCGAGGGGCAGCTAGTACCATTTTTAACGACTTTGGTATGTCGCGGCCCGGGATCGAACCCGAGACCTCCCGTTCCCCGGAGCGGACACTCTACCAACTGAGCTATCGGGGCCGGTTTCTCTTATAAGAGTATTGATACTAATACTTCACACATGTGAGGAATCGGTACCAATTCCACACAGAAGCCTCCGTGGTTTAGTGGTTACGCTACTCGCCTTGTAAACTAGGGGTCGCAGGATCGTTCCCTGGCTTCTCCGGACTTTCGGATGAGTCTTTAAACCGAGGTCCCGTCTCCATATGACCTTAGTTGTTGGTGGGACGTAAAACTCAAACACTCACTCACTCACCAAATCCACACACATGTGAAGAATCTCAATTAGTTGGCTACCAACTTTCACTGACTGTAATAGTTTCTGTAAAATTAATTATTTTAGTTTTTCCTATAGAAAATGATAGGTTGTAAAATTTGACCGTGTCTGGAGATAAGTTCGGGGTAATCCTAAGATCATCATTTGAACAAATTATGATGCGCTGGAGTCCTATCTGTTACAAAGTTTCTTGACTGGTCCTATAGAAGCTTTGGAATGGTTTAACCATATATGGGTGTCGTAGCCATCTTGGTCATGTGACCCAGATGCTGCCAACAAACTAGCGTTCCCCCTACCCAAAGAGGTTCAAAACATATTGGCTTTGATTGGCCAATCGGTTTTCAGACATTACGAAAACACGTATGGGGCGCCGTTTTATTATTTAATCCGTATTTATAGATATCCATAAATCGAATTATGGCTATCCATAATTCGATTTATGGATATCCATAAATCAGCCGAATAATGGATATCCATAATTCGAATTATGGATATCCATAATTCGAATTATGGATATCCTTAATTTGATTTATGGATATCCATTATCCCTTTGATTTATGGATATCCATAATTCGAATTATAGATATCCGTAATTCGATTTATGGATTCGAATTATGGATATCCATAAATCACCGCCAAAGCTTTTGGTTTAATGATTTCTCCCTAAAACACGTGATTGTTTGTTGTAAAAATCTTCAAAATCTTCAAGGTCTTCATCATCGCTGGAAGATGATGGCCGGTCAAAGGGACCTATCTGTCGTGCAGCCTTTTCAGCCCGTAAGGCTTCCAAAGCAACGGCGGCATACGCTGAACGCCCGCCATGTGTCCAGTTAAATATCGGAACCAGCCGTAAGATCTTGAAATTCCGGTCAACGCACCCGGTCCCTCTGGAAGAACCTCTATGAGGATTGCGCACCTAATCGGACGTAAGCGTATAATGATCCAAACAGGCAATCCGTGCATGCTTTCTGAAGAAAAATGCACATGGTCATTATATATAGTATTAACATATATCCATGTAACACTGTTTGACGGCCCCTGCCCATCAGGGCTTGAAGAAATAGATGAGCTGCATGATGCTTCCACGCAGAGCTGAAACCGACCCGCACACGAGTACTGGTAAACCGCGTAGAGGATCTAAGCCTGCCCAGGCAAAGCGGTACGAGTCGGCCCGTCCATGTTAATAAACCCTATTGGTTAATTTGGGCGGCAGGGCTTGAGATGTCATTTCATCTCAAGGTCGGGTAAAAGTCCCACAAAATTGGAAGCAACGTCTCCAAAATGACCTTTACAGAGTTGACGGAGACGTTAAACCTCAAATCAAACAAACAAACACTCTACTTGAGATGTATGGAGTACCATGCAGATTCAGATATATCTCCTGGCCCCCGCCCATTGGGGCTTGGAGAAATAGATTTGGCTGCATGAGCTGAGAGTACTGGTAAATCGTTTAGAAGGTCTAAGTCTGTCCAAACAAAGTCGTTCGAGTCAATGGGTGACAGGGATTGAGATGTTTGTTTGTTTGTTTGTTTGTTTGTATTTGAGTTTAACGGCACAGTCAACACTAATTTAGGTCATTTTTGAGCCGGTCAGTTTACCTGTCCACACTTTTCCTGGGCAGGCTTATACGTAAGCAGTTAGCCAGTACAGTGCACAGTCTTTCGCCAGAAACTGACAGCTTCCCTTCTTGAATCAGCGGAAGGGAGAGAATGACTGTAGAAAATATTTCATGATCAATCTCCACGAAAGAATGTTGCCGACCGCTTCCTCCTGATCACCAGTCAGACGCGCATCCGACTCAGCTATCGAAGCCGGCGGGATTGAGATGTCATTTAATCTCAATGAAGGCTTAATGACCAACAAAACTGGAGCAACATCTCCAAAATGCCCTAAATAACATTGAAGGGGACGTTAAACCTCAAATCAAACAACAAAACATACCTCTCCAACACCATAGGCCACCACTAAGCCTACCCCACATTACCTCCACCTCAATCCCGGCTTTTATTACACACCTAAATCGGAAATCTGACGCGAATAGTCGAACTTTTTCTTTTCTTTTTTTTTTTTTTTTTGCAAAGGGAGCAGTCATTATTCATTAGGTTTATTTGCAGAGGAGAATTATGGATATCCATAATTCGATTTATGGATATCCATAAATCAGCCGAATAATGGATATCCATAATTCGAATTAAGGATATCCATAATTCGATTAATGGATATCCACATTTCGATCTAAATTAATGATGAGAAGCCTCCGTGGTGTAGTGGTTACGCTACTCGCCTTGTAAACCAGGGATCGCAGGATCGATCCCGGGCTTCTCCAGACTCTCGGATGAGTTTGTAAACCTGATGTCCCGTCTCCGTATGACCTTAGCTGTTGGTGGGGCGTAAAACTCAAACACTCACTCACTCTGAATTAATGATATCCATAAATCGATTGATAGATATCCATAATTTGATTTATGGATATCCAGAATTCAGCCAAAAAATGGATATCCATAATTCGATTTATGGATATCAATAAATCGAATAATGGATATCCATTATTCGATTTATGTTTATCATTAATTCACATCAATTTATAAATAATAATAATAATAATAATCGACCTTATTTATAGAGGGTAACACATTTAGTACTTGTACTAATCTTCCATGTGGCCCTCTTTTCCTGGGTAGAAACCAGTACTGAGCAATGTGGATAAAGTCTCTTGCTCAAGGAAACAACACATGGCGCATGTGAGGCTCGAACCCGGTACCTCTCGATCTCAAATCCGATGCTTTACCACTGCACCACTGCGCTCCACAATGGATATCCATAATTCGAATTATGGATATCCATAATTCGAATTATGGATATCCATAAATAATTATTGATATCCATAAATAATTATGGATATCCAGAAATACGGAATATATAGTAAAACGGCGCCCCATAAACACGCCTCTCAATATGAAACTTTTCGCATGAAAATACTGAATTTTGCTTATTTCTGCTCTAAACATAGATTGAGAGCACTCGTTAGAATAGCCTCGACGAGGCGGTTCTAACGAATACCCACAATCTGTTTTTGCTGAAATTAGAAAAATAATATATACGCCCATAAACCCCAGTTTTACTATATAAAAGTGGGGTTTACGGGGGTCAATATTACATTGGCGTGTTTTCGTGATGGGTGAGATATTTGCAGAATGTGAACGGACGACGACGGATGCCGGGCATGAGTATACTCACTTGCTGAGCTTGCGGCTAGGGTGAGCTAAAAATCTAATGACCAATCTCATTGGTGACGGGCCTCCGTGGCCTAGTGGTTGGTTAAGAGCGCTGACTCTTGATCATTAGGTCTCTCACCGCTGTTGTTCGAGCCTCGCATCAAATCAAACAAACACAACAAAGCAACGATAGTTTATTATCACTCAGCCATTTCAAACAAAAAAACAAAGCCTGACGAAGAATGCAACAGTTATTTTATTGTTTAACTGGGGTTAATTTCCAGTAAATCTGTCCCTTACACTCTCGTTGAATCATCGACATCCGTACCCAGTAACGTCGACAACTGTACCCCGCAAACATTCACTTCATCGACAGTCGTATCGATGAAACTATAAACAGTTCCACAGATGCATATAAAGACATGTTGACACACAAATAAAAGGTTATCGCGTATGTTAATGATGTATCTGCATCATTTCGTCCTCGATATTCCATGACACTGAATAAGAGCCACGCATTTCCCCGGAAGTACTTATTTTATATATTTTCCCGTTTAATTCCGCTCAGCGTCAAAACAGGCTATTAGTCAGACTTCCAAAACACTTGAAACAACAGCAAACTATTTCACAAACGAGTTGACACTACAAAAATGGACAGACATACACAAAAATGACACATTTACAGCGAATTTATCGACTACCCTCCTCTGTCGATATCCGTACTGCTCGGTCGAAAACCGTATTTCTCGGTCGACAGCAGCTTTACACAGTACCGGCTCGGTCGACAGCACAGGTATAGAAAATGGTATTACCCCCGTGGTATTTCGTCGACAAATACAGTAAAATAACGATATTAAGCCCACCTTTGGGACTGTTCAAAAGTGGTCTTTAAGACCACTTTTGAACAGTCCCAAAGGTGGTCCTCGACCAGAGGACACTGTGTGCAGAAAACACGAAGAAACAAAATAACTGCACCATTCTAATTAAGCTTTCTAAATCAGAATTAGTTTTAATTTTAGGTGGTCCTAACAGACGAATTTTACTGTACGTTCGCCAGCGCTTTTCTGTAGGTTGGTAGCATATTATTATTCATTTTCTTCCTGGCTGCCTCTTCATCAACCATTTTTCCACCATGTACTTGGTGACCTTTCATTAAACTCTGACTGACACTGCTCGAACACCTCATCTATCAATAAACGCCAGGGGTCATCTTAATCTGCATCTTTACCATCTTCTGTCGCCGCCTCCTTGCGTCATCACCACCAGTTTTAACGTCGCCAGCCTCTTCTTCTAAGGTTTCTTGATTCTTACCATCATGTATCCTTTCATCAAGTTTAAAGTCTGTATAAACAGTTTTAATGTGCCGACGCATGTTGTCTCCCCTTCAGAACCGTTTGGAACAACTTTGGCAAGCAAACATAATAATTTTGTTCTTTGTGTGTGTGTGTGTGTGTGTGTGTGTGTGTGTGTGTGTGTGTGTGCGTGCGTGCGTGTGCGTTCGTGTGCGTGTGCGTTCGTGTGCGTGTGTGTGTGTTTGAGTTTTACGGTCTCCCCTACACCCTGCTAGCATTCTACATAAATCTACAGCGGGCCGTTAGCGGCCCGTCAGCTACCCTGACGGGCCGCTAACGGCCCGCTGTAGATTTATGTAGAATGCTTACTGGGCAGCTAAGGTCATATGGGGACGGGACCTATATTTAAAGTCTCATCCGAAGGTCATGAGAAGCCCATGAAGGATCGATCCTGCGATCCCTGGTTTTCAAGGCGAGTAGCATAACCACTACACCGCGGAGGCTTGTGTGAGTGTGCGTGCGTGCGTGTATGTGTGCACATGTGTGTTAAAAAGGAATATTATTTTTTTAGTTTGCCCTTAAATGCTTCTCGATGAGACCGCTTCGGAGATTTTCTCATAAATGAGGAGGAGGGGGAAAGATACATAACACTAAATAGCACAGAGACTTTCTGAATGAATGCTATTATCCCATCGATTATGACTAAGTAAAACATTGTGCAATGTTCAACGATCTAATTATAGATCAAGGGAATTTCGGAAACCACACTCGTTCTAGTTTAAAGGCATTTATTCTGTAACAGTAAAACACACGGTGTGTTCATAATTGTTTTATTGCCCCCTGTGATATACTGACTATAGCAGATCAAAGGCGGCCCTTAATAGGGTGATTAGTAGCTCTTGTTGAATCCCCTGACTGAGGCACTTAAGAGGAAAATCAATAATGTACACCAGTCAACAATAAGTAATTTATTGATTTTCCCCAAGGAGGCCCCTTACCTGTTGAAGACAGAGGACTGCTCTTGAGTCAGCTCTGAGGGCTACATAATATTATGTAATGAAATGATAGTCCTCAATAATCAAGAATAAATGCCTTTAAGTAGTTTAAGGTACCCTTCTTCAAGCCGTAATGGGCGGGGCCATTTAGAAACACGTTAAAGTTCTGAGCAACCGTAATCATTAAGATAACACACCCATTTTTCACACCTCCAAAATGGTTAGTTTCCTGATGCAAATCCTTGATATTTCTCTCATTGTTACTCCAAACTTAGGTAGTGGGTGCTCGTTAGAACCGCCTCATTGAGGCGGTTCTGACGAGTACCCACAACCTTTATCTTGGAGCAGAAATAAGAAAAAAATAATGTATACCCCCGAAAATCACAGTTTTCTCTAAGTGGGGCTTAATGAGGTGTCCATTGCCTGGACTTGTTATCGTGGTTTTCAGTCCATGTGCCAGGCCTCCGCCCATCGGGGCTTGAAGACATAGATGGGTTGCACGGTGCTTCCACGCAGAGCTGAAACCGACCCGCACACGAATACTGGTAAACCGCTTAGAGAATCTAAGCCTGCCGAGGTTAAGCGGTGCGAGTCGGACCGTCAATGCTTATAAACCCTATTGGTTTCATTGGTCGACAGGGCTTGAGATGTTATTTCATCTTAATGTCGGGTAAAAGTCTCACAAAATTGGAAGCAACGTGTCCAAAATATAATAATAATAATAATAATAATAATAATAATAATAATAATAATAATAATAATTATAATAATCGACCTTATTTATAGAGGGTAACACATTTCGTACTCATCTTCCATGTGGCCCTCTTTTCCTGGAAATTTGTGTGAAGTTATATTAAAATCCGTCAATACATGCAGGCCCTAGAGTGATGACAAAGTTTTTTTTTCTAATAATATCCACAGTGACCTTGACCTTGACCTAAGAACCCTGAAAGTCGAAATTGATCGAGGTACTGTCAGAAGCAAAACTTGCGTGGTTGTATTAAAATCCATCAATAAATGTAGTCAAAGTTTTTTTCCAAAAAATAGCCACAGAGGCCATAACTCTAAAAGTCGAACTTGCTCGAGGTATTTTCATAAGCAACGTTTGTGTGAAGTTATATTAAAATCCGGCAATAAATGCAGGCACTAGAGCGATGACAAAGTTCGAATTCGCTCATGATATTGTCATAAGGAACATTTGTGTGTTGTTCCATTGAAATCGGTGAAGAAATGTAGGCGCTAGAGCGATGACAAGGTTTTGTCTAAAAATAGCAGCAGTGACCTTGAGGCCACGACTTTGAAAGTCGAGGCCGCTCTAGATATTGTCAAAAGGAACATTTGTGTGAAGTCATATTGAAATCGGTCAAGAAATGCAGGCGCTAGAGCGATGAACATGTTTTTCTAAAAATAGCCACAGTGGCCTTCACCTTGAGTCCACGACCCTGAAAGTCCAACTCGCTCGAGATACTGTCATAAGGAACATTTGTATGGGATTATCCTGAAATCAGTGAAGAAATGTAGGCGCTAGAGCAATGACAAAGTTTTTCTAAAAATAGTCAGTGACCTTGACCTTTAGGCAACGACCTTGAAAGTCGAACTCGCTCGAGATATTGTCATAAGAAACAATTGTGTGAAGCTATTTTGAAATCGGTGAAGAATTGTAGACGCTAGAGCGATGACAAAGTTTTTTCTAAAATAGCCAGAGTGACCTTGACCTTGAGGCCACGACCTGGAAAGTCGAACTCGCTCGAGATATTGTCATAAGAAACAATTGACCGAGGTTATACTGAAATCTGTCGAGAAATATAGGCGCTAGAGCGATGACAATGTTTTAATATATAAAAATAGCCACAGTGACCTTGACCTTTAGGCCACGACCTTGAAAGTCAAACATGCTTGAGATATTGTCATAGACAACAATTGTGTAAAGTTATATTGAAATCGATGGAGAAATGTAGGCCCTTGACCGATGACAAAGTGTTTTCAAAACATAGCCACAGTGACCTTGATCTTGACGCCACGACCTTGAAAATTGAACTCGCTCGAGATATTGTCATAAGGAACATTTGTGTGAAGTTATATTGACCCGCACACTAGTACTGGTAAACCGCTTAGAGGATCTAAGCCTGTCCAGGAACCGCGGAGCGAGGCGGACCGTCCATGCTAATAAACCCTATTGGTTTCATTGGGCGACAGGGCTTGAGATGTCATTTCATCTCAATGTTGGGTAAAAGTCCCACAAAATTGGAAGCAACGTCTTCAAAATGACCTTAACAGTGTTGACGGGGACGTTAAACCTCAAATCAATCAAACAAACAAACAAACAAAAGTTATATTGAAATCGGTGGAGAAATATAGGCTCTAGAGCGATGACAAGGGTTTTTTTTTTTTTTTTTTTTTTCTCAAAATAGCACTGTGACCTTGATCTTGAGGCCATAACATTGAAAGTCAAACTCGCTCGAGATGCTGCCATATGGAACATTTATGTGAAGTTTATATTGAAATCGGTCAAGAAATGTAGACGCTAGAGCGATGACGAAGTTTTTTTTTTTTTCTAAAAACAGCCACAGTAACCTCGAGCTTGACGCCACGACCTTGCAAGTTGATCTCGCTAGAGATATTGCCATAGGGAACATTTATGTGAAGTTTACATGTATATTGAAATCGGTCAAGAAATGTAGGCGCTAGAGCGATGACAAAGTTTTTTTTTCTAAACATAGCCACATTTGCATTGACCTTGTGGCCTCGACCTTGAAAGTTGAACTCACTCGAGACATTGCCATAAAGAACATTTGTGTGAAGTTATATTGAAATCGGTCAAGAAATGTAAGCGCTAGAGCGATGACAAAGTACATACGTTATCCCCTCGCACAACACTGTAAATGCTATCTGTGTTGTGCGAGGGGATATTACAAAAGATGCAGTACACTAAAAAGTGAATACATGTCTATTCTATGAATTTGCCCTGTATAAGGCCGAGCCCATTATCATACTGAGTACGAACCCAGCAGACACATGACGTAATTGTGACGTCACATCAACGTCAGTAAAACGTAAAACGTCAAAACGTTTATGTTATGCAACGTCACATCTACGTCGACGTTGCACCGACGTTGATTCGACGTTGCCTTAGCGACGTGTGCCTGCTGGGAAGTCGAGGGCTGGAATGTAACCATACTCATAAATTATCCTAAAAGATAAAATAGGCTACTTACATAAAATTAAAGTTGTCAACACGAAAACGATTAATCTAAAAAATATTGTCTTTGTTCGCATATTTTCAGTTCCCGTTTGGTCGGTTATTTATATATATTACTGCTGATGGGTATACACACTATAATGTGACTTGTGGATATATTTTCCATCCATTTACATATTGACTTCAACAGTGCAATAGATGGGAGCCGCGGCAAAAGAAAACGCCAGTTTCCTTATTTCTGCTCAAATCCATACATTGTGGGTACTCGTTAGAACGGCTCACCGATGCGATTCTAACGAGCATCAACAATTTATGTTAAAGGAAAAAATAAGAAAAAACAAAACAAAACTTTTCTTCAGAAAAAAACATTTCAGTGTATGACATAATCCTATCAAAACCCAGTCAGACGTAACTGCACTTAAATTTTGAACTCGACTATGTTTTCGGTAAGACAACTTTACATGGGTGGAAACAATTATGTTCTTAATTTTCGATAAACATGTAGTCGTAACAATCTGGAATTTACGGAACCCGGGAAGGGACGTGATTTTTTATTTTTATTATGTTGTGCGAACAAGATAATATCTTGAGCGGACAAGATATTATCTTGTTTGGACAACATATTATCTTGTGAAGACAAGATATAATCTTGTGCGCACAAGATATTATCTTGTCCGCACAACATAATATCTTATGCGCACAAGATATTATCTTGTTCGCACAACATATTATCTTGTTTGCACAACATAGATCTTGGGAAGTTGTGCGGACAAGATATTATCTTGTTCGGACAAGATATTATCTTGTGCGGACAAGATAATATCTTGTGCGGACAAGATCTATGTTGTGCAGACAAGATATTATCTTGTGCAGACAAGATAATATCTTGTTCGCACAACTTAATATCTTGTGCGGACAAGATAATATCTTGTCTGCACAAGATAATATGTTGTCCGCACAAGATATTATCTTGTGCGGACAAGATATTATGTTGTGCGGACAAGCTATTATCTTGTCCGCACAAGATGATATCTTGTCTGCACAAGATAATATGTTGTCCGCACAAGATTATATCTTGTCCGCACAAGATATTATCTTGTGCGCACAACTTATAAAATAAAAAAATCATGTCCCTTCCCGGGTTCCGTAGGAATTCGTGCAAACACAATATTTGAAAATAAAAATAAAAAAAATAAACTTAGGGATAAAAGGTATCCGATACTTGCCTTCCATAAAAATAGTAATAGTCTGGTCACGCTTGAATGCAGCCGATACTGATACTGATACTTAACCCATTTAGTACCAGAAACCCCAAAACGGGTACCCTGGCAAACAGTGCGGGCCCAGATCAGACGCCGCAAAACGCGGCGTCTGATCAGGGCCTCCACTGTTTGCTAAAAGTTCAGTCATTTTCCAAATAAATTTTGATTAAAACACAATCTGACACCCCAAAATTTTTAAATGGACTCCTGCTATATATAAGGAGGAAGATTCCATTTGGTACAAAAAGGGTTAAACTACCTGCCAGACAAGCGAGTGTAAACTTCATGCGAACAGCGAGTGCGCTGACCAGACTGCGCACACTGATGTAAGCATAACACAATGATTGCCAGCACATTTTCTAATGACGCACCTGGGTAATGTCTATTGTCTATGGGGTGCCGTTAACTTTTTAAATCGTATTTATAGATATCCATAATTATTTATGGATATCCGTAATTAGAATTATGGATATCCATAATTCGAATTATGGATATCCATGAATCGAACTGAATTAATGATATCCATAAATCGAATAATTGATATCCATTATTTGATTTATTGATATCCATAAATCGAATTATGGATATCCATTATTCGGCTGATTTATGGATAGCCATAAATCGATTTATGGATATCCTTAATTCGAATTATGGATATCCATAGTTCTCCTCTGCAAATGAACCTAATCAATAATGACTGCTCCCTTTGCCAAAAAAAAGAAAAAAAAAACCTCGACTATTCGCGTCAGGTTTCCGATTTAGGTGTGTAATAAAAGCCGGGATGGAGGCGGAGGTAAAGTAGATTAGGCTTAGTGGTGGCCTATGGTGTGGGAGAGATATGTTTTGTTTGATTTAAGGTTTAACGTCCCCTTCAATACTATTTAGGACATTTTTGAGACCTTGCTTCCAATTATGTTGGGCATTAAGCCTTCATTTTGATGAAATGACATCTCAATTCCGCCGGCCTCGGTAGCTCAGTCGGATGCGCGTCTGATTGGTGATCTGGAGGACGCGGGTTCGATACCTGCCAGGGTCGGCAACATTCTTTCGTGGAGATTGATCATGAAATCTTTTCTACGGTCATTCTCTCCCTTCCGCTGATTCAAGAAGGGAAGTTACGAAAGAATGTGCGCTGTACTGGTTAACTGCTTAGGTATAAGCCTGCCCAGGAAAGTGTGGATAGGTAAACTGACCGGTTCAAAAATGACATAAATTAGTGTTGACTTGTTAAACTCAAATACAAACAAACAAACATCTCAATCCCTGTCGCCCATTGACTCGCATGACTTTGTTTGGACAGGCTTAGACCTTCTGAACGGTTTACCAGTACTCGCAGCGCATGCAGCCAAATCTTTTTCTACAAGACCCAATCGGCCAGGAGATATGTCTGAATCTGTGTGGTTCTCCATATATCTCAAGCAGAGCATTATATGGATATATTTAATAACAATATAAATCTGCCTGGTACTCCATACATCTCAAGTAAAGTATTATATGGATATATGTTAATACTATATATAACGACCATGTGCATTTTTCTCCAGAAAGCATGCACGGATTGCCTGTTTGATCATTATAATTTTACGTCCGACTTTCAATGTCCTTGGGTGCGCAGTCCTCATAGAGGTGATTCCAGAGGGACAGGATGCGTTGGCCGGAATTTCCAGATCTTAGGCTGGTTCCGATATTTAACTGCACACATGGCGGGCGTTCAGCGTATGGCGTCCGTTGCTTTGGCAGCCTTACGGGCTGCTAAAGCTGCTTGGCAGAGCCAGCGATGATGAAGACCTCGAAGATTTTGAAGATTTTTACATTAAACAATCACGTGCCTTAGGGAGAAATCATTAAACCAAAAGCTTTGGTGGAGATTAATGGATATCCATAATTCGAATTATGGATATCCATAAATCAGAGGAATAATGGATATCCATAAATCGAATTATGGATACCCATAATTCGAATTATGGATATCCATAAATCGAATTATGGATATCCAAAAATCGATCTGAATTAATGATATGCATTAATCGAATTATGAATATCCATAATTCGATTTATGGCTATCCATAATTCGATTTATGGATATCCATTATACGGCTGATTTATGGATATTCATAAATCGAATTATCCATAATTCGATTTATGGATATCTATAAATACGGATTAAATAGTAAAACGGCGCCCCATAATTGTCAACACGTTGGCTGCGTATTGGATCACAATTGAAAAAAAAAGTGAAATTTCTCATGTCCCTACATCTTTGTGAATTACCCTCCAACCATTGAGAGCTCCTGGCATGCGAAGCAGCTTGTGGCCTCACAGCGCTCATTTACTAGAAGATGACATGTGTAAAGTCCGTAGAAAATAAGACTTGGCATCACATTTGAAAGGTGTGCCCAGCAGACATTTCTGTTCCAGAGTTTTGTGTGTTTGTGTGCGTGCGTGCGTGCGTGCGCGCGCGCGCGTGCGTGCGTGCGTGTGTGTGTGTGTGTCAGCATTTTATAATCAAGACGGCACTGCACTGTAAAAATTAGTGTAAGTTAGAAGTAATTTTCAGAGTAAAGTTTACTCTAAAACTGGTGTGAACTAGAATCCAACATCACTCTGGTGTAAAGTCTTACTTTTTAATAACAATACACAGATAAGCTGTATAATTTACTCGAAATTTGGTGTGGTGTTTAGTGTAAAAATTCTGCAAAACAAGAGTTACGTTTCACATATATCGGTAATATATAGCCTAATTTTAGTCAAACTACAGGTTTAAAATTTCTGAAGGGCTGTGTAACTGTGAACATTACACTGCACTTTTGTCTGTGTAATAGAATATCAGTGATATATTTCTTTGAATGACGGGTAATATTTTGCTATGTTCAGTTTAAACAAGAACATTACGATTAAACTCCCGTGCGACAAAGTGCATATTTTCACAGCTCCAAAATGGCTACCTTTCTGAAGAAAATTCGTGATAGTTTTCTTATTTATTCACCTTATTTGCATTATCTGCTGGTTCCTAGTCTGAAGGTCAGTGTTGGAAAAACAGATAATCCCCCCCCCCCCCTCACTGACCTTTCAAAGTCAGGCTTTCAAAGTCAGGGGGGTCTGGTTACCTGTTTTTCCAATATTGACAATGTGCAAGCTGGGGGCCAGCAAATAATGCAAATATGGGGAATACTGAGACGATGTGTCGCGCGCACATCACAGGTCCGTATCTCCAAGGTCAAGGTCATACTTAGAGGTCAAAGGTGAAAAAGGTGTCCAAAACTTAAACACAGTCAATATCTTTCCTATTTCTGAGTGGATTTAGAAATTACTTGGCAGACATGTTAACCATCATGAGACGATCTGTCTTGCATAAAACATAGGTCCGTACCTCCAAGGTCAGGGTCGTACTTAGAGGTCAAAGGTTAAAATAGGGTCTTAAACTTAAACACAGTCAATAACTTTAATATTTCTGGATGGATTTTGAAATTACTCGGAAGAAATGTTAACCATCATGAGACGATATATGGTGCCCAAGACCCAGGTTGTTACCTGCAAGGTCAATGATATTCGAGGATATACGTACTTAGAGAGCAAAAGTAAAGAAAAATATCTTTTGCTTGGGTCTGATTATTCTGAATGAATGGTAGAAAAATTAACCATCATGAGTACATTTGTCATGTGAACGACCCAGGTTGGGACGTCCAAGGTCAAGGTCATACTTAGACGTCAAAGGTAAATAGAAGTGTCTTTTTCTTGTGTCCGCTGAATATCTTTGTTGTTCCTGGATGGATTTGGAAATTACTTGGCAGAAATGTTAACCACCATGAGACAATTTGTTGCATGCAAGACCCAGATCCGTACCGTCATACTTTGCGGTCGAAGGTCAAATACTAACATCAACATATTTTCAGGCGGGGGCATCAGGTTTTAAAAAAAGCGTAGGGATAATTAGGATAATTCATCAGTGTAATTTTGGGGCGTTCTTTAATGTCTCCAAAACCGACATTTTTCATATGCTTCTTTGCATGATACATACATCTTTTGCACAAATATTAATGGCAAAAATACAAATATCATACAAAGGGATTCCAAAAAAGGTCAAATGACTTATTCAAATCTATATCCTTTGATTACAATATCAATGTAGGCCTACTAATTATAGCTGTGATTGTCAGATTTGTTCGAATTTGCAAGTAATTGTAAAACTTTTGCCAATACAATTAAATGATAAATGGTAGTGAAATAAAGCATAGATACGCTAGTAATGGAATCCACGGGAAATGAATTTAAAGATAGAGACTTTATTTCATTCACACTGAAGAATCACGTCTGAAGGCAAACATAATGGGAATGTGTCTCAAGAAATACAATGCAAGCACAATAGCGCTCTTCGAAACGTGATGGAACAAGGGCTGAAGATTGGTTGAAGATGGACGCCGCAGCTGCTTTACTTTGGCTCGAGTTACTGGATGTGCTTTACATACTATTTTTCTAGTATGTATGTGCAAGTATACGTGTGTAGATATATGTATGTACGCTCATGTAGGAGAAGTACATATGAGTCCCGCCAAGCGAATTTGTGTCTTCGAGCATTCCGTCATGACAAATTTTAACTGCGCATGCCCAGCCATTCAGAGGGGCCAGGGATATGGCTTTCTGTCTGAAGGTTCCTCTAGATTCACTGCTTGTATGAGCGAGCAGCGAAGGTTCTGGCGAGACTGCGCGGATGCGCAGGCTCGCCTGAACCTTCGCTGCTCGCATCGGCGATAAGTACCAAAATCGCTTGACGGGGCCCATATATCTATTCATTTATGAAAAATACCAGAGAGGCATTTATGATCTGTGATTATACATTGGTAATATGAGAATCTTTTAGACTTGGGAATAAAATATTTTACTGCTAAGAATTGTTGCTATCATTCAGAGAAATCAGTACTCCAGTATAGAAGAATGTTTAAGAAATGTTGGCAAATGGTTGATTTTGTCTTATGTCGGTGTACTGCTCGCAGACCAAGAGGCAGTGCTTCGTGTTCTCAACAGCTCCACAAGCACATAAGGATTTATTTAGAATACCTTTTTGAAAGAGGTGGTGAGGTAAAGAGCTGCAATTCAGTCTTAGTCTTGTCCAAGTCTTTTACCTGCACAAAAATATGTCTGTGGTTCCCTTTTGTTAGACTGTAGCTTGTGCTGCAACTGAGGATGCAGTTTTCTTGTCATCTGCAAATCGCTCCAGTTGCGAGTAGCCACTGGAGAAATGATGTATAATAAAGCCAGTCTGTAGATTGGCATTGTATCGCAATTCGTAAGCTGTGCTACTGCGTACCGTGAGGGATACTAATGAAAATAGGTTTTCAGGTGTGAGAGATTTCTACATTTTGTAACAGAGTACATGTTTGCGTTTTTGTCTCCGAGCTTCAAGAGATTCCCATCCAAGATCATAGAGAAGAGAGTTGAATGATATTAGTTTTGCTGCCCCAGGAACCATTCTTGTGGCCTGATTTTGATTTTTTTTTTCTAGTACAATTATCCCAGATAAAATCGACATATTCGAGAAGTGGCCTTATAAAAGAAGTATATATTGTTATCGAGTGTGAATTTAAAAGTTTGCGCATTATATTTATCCGAACCATGCTTTCGTTTTGATGTTGTCTATGTGGTCATGCCAAAGAAATAAGGCCTAAATGCTTGTGACAGTGTACGTTAATGTGTTGCTGGTTCATTGATATGTGGTGAGAATATAAGAATCTTATATGGGTGTGAGGGGTGGATGGAAAAATCCGAGGGTCACTGGTCCGGCATCACTCGGCAAGCCACGTGATGCCGGAGAGTGATCCCGAGGGACGGATTTTCTATCCCCCCTCACACCCATATAGGATTCTTTTTCTTGCGCACCTTCCAGTTCTTAGCGCGGATTTTTAATGCTGCAGTCACTTCGGTTACCGTCGTCCGCCATATTGTGATGGCAATACAGGAATGTTTAGTGACTCACTACACGTGCTGTGACGCCAACCTGAACGGGTAAGAACACCAGGGTTAGAACAGAATTTTTTATCCCAAGCTAAAACTATGGATTGCAAGAAAAGACTATCACGGTGGGTGGCAGTGCGTGATAACTTTTCTCACACTGCTGTCTCATCCTAGGAATTATTAACTTTCTCAAGCTGGCAACACAAGAGACTCGTATAATTTACGTTTGACACCAAAACTATATTACTGTACCAAGTCTGTGCGGCATTTTAACTAGACCGTAATGGTGATAAAATACTATTCAAATCAATAAGCGTTTTATCGATCTGGATTGTTGAGTTGTTGAGGACGCGACAAGAATTTTCGACTGCTTTATTTGTGCTTTCAAGGACTGCCTGTACCATGGCACACGAAATGTGTAAGCCACGCAATCGTACTAGATCAAAATCGATTAGAAGCTCAAATGTGATAATTTGATAACGCATAGGCTGCTGCAAACAGTTTCAAAATTTGACCGAGTAATCAATCGTACAGCACTGGATTTATCTCAATAGTGGACCGAATAAGATTCTGGGATCAGAGCGAGCGTTGAATGTGACATTACATATTCATAACTTGTGCATGTATTAAAATGCAAAGACAACTAGCACATTCATCAAAAAAGGACACCGTGTCGGATAATATTGTCTTTCATGGCTCTATTTCGAATTCCTGTATTATTTTAAAATTGTGGTATTTTATGTAATGGCCACGTTAAAATTGGATCATTGTTGAAACGGTGTTTAACAGTGTTTCAATGCTGAGTCAATGTTGAGTCAATTTTGTGCCTGCAAGGGGTGAAGTATGTGTGGGGTTTGGTGGGGGTGGGGTTCGTCTGTTCATCGATGACTTGTTAACGAAATGTGAAACATCACGAAACCATGCCTATATAATTTTACCCCCTTGAACCCCACTTTTATATAGTAAAACTGGGGTTTACAGGGGTAAACCTTATTTTTCTTATTACTGCTCTAAAACATATATAGATTGTGGGTACTCGTTAGAACCGCCTCGATGAGGCGGTTCTAACGAGTGTCCACAATCTAGGTTTTGAGCAGAAATAAGAAAAATTTCACAATTTTTCCTCTTCACATTTTTGTTTTTTTTTTTCGGCGAAAAAATACAATGTATTTGTATAGGCGTGTTTTCGTAATACATATAAACTGCGTCAGAACAAACGTACTTATAATCAACTATAACACTCAAATGCGCCGGGACAGCACCACAAGATATCAGTTAAAAGGACCATAGACAAAGACAAAGACACATGATGTTCTCTTTGAAGAATACGGACACAAATCATGGACTGTACTTGAACATGAATGATATCGGAAAATATATAAATGAATATATTTTGTATAAACCTGATGCATGGTGTTTATCAACATAGCTCACAATTTCGGCAATGGCGAAGCTTGACACAAATCTGAGGAATCTGAAAGACACTTTGTACCAACAAGTTATCACCAGCGATGATATTACAAAAATACGCCATGCCATTGAAAAATGTGAAAAGCAAACACTTTTATCATGGGTAGATGATAAAGATTTTGATATTCTTCACCACGCTTTATTATCAGACAACATAGAAGCTGTTGGTATCATCTTTGCTCTTGGATTATTTAAACCACCACATGAACCAAAGACGCATTCATATATTCATGTAGCGTGTAATCTTGGAAATAAAGCCATCGTCTCAATGTTGTTACAAGAACGCCCACGAGACAACAAGATAAGAAAATTCAAGTGGATATCTCCTCCCACAATGCGTCCTATTACAGCCAGTGGTGAAAGTAGCATCACGCCCCTTGATGTCGCAGCAGATTCTGGTCATGTCGGGTGTGTTAAAACCATCCTTGACTTCTGTACTGAGGACAGGAAAGTTGTATCAGAGGCTGACAATTACTTATGTAGAGCCTGTAAGAATAATTCACCGAGTGCTTTAAGATTACTTCTAACGCAGAAAACAAAGGAAGATGATGTGAAAGCAGCAGTAGGATGCGCTTTAAAATTAGCAAACCCAGAATGTCTCGATGTGTTGCTTAGATGTAACCCACGTTTAACTAGTCTTTTCAGGGGGATGAATCTTTACCATGTTCTGTTTTCATACAGTCTGTCTTTCAAGAAAGAATGGTATGAATCTCTGTTAACAGTTACAACAGTTTTACTAAAGCATCGGCAGAATCCTATGTGCTCGATTCCGTTTTGCACATACCCTCTGTATAGTTTGCTCAGTCATACACCAGCATCTGACTTTGGTAAATCTTTCCCCTATCTCATCGCCTGCCTGGTGCTTTTACTGAACGCTGGAGTAGACCCCAACTTTAACGAAGTAGAGTTTGAGGAACAAAATAGAAGTATGAATATAGCGTCAGCTTTTGGCAGGTCTACCTATGCATCGGCATTTCATTGCTTGTTTGAAACAGCTAACCAGTACACAAAACAGTTTGAGGACGAGGAAATGAACGTAAAGAGATATTTGACAAAGTGTGTTGAAACTCTTATTAAACATAAGGCTGACCCAAATATAAGTGGCCCTATAGGGGACGACGGGTTGAAGGGAAACGCTTTACATGCATTTATGTACATAATATTTCTAGTTGGATTTGATGAAAAGCTGGTGGTGCTAGCTGGTAATCTGATCCAAACAGGGGCTGATGTGAATGAATGCCCAGATGATAAATACCCAATTAACATTTTGTGTAGCCAGTTACTTAATACTCCGAAAGCTTTCGAGAAAATTCCAAAAACAGCTGAAAGTGACTTCATTGAAAAGTTTAAGGAACTGGTGTCAAAACTTTTGGACAGAATGCAGTATTCGTCGGTTAGGCAGGCTAGTGCGGTTGAATTTGATGGAAAACCGGTGGTCGAACTACAGAGGAAACTGTTTAAGTACTTGGAGGATGAGATGAACAAAAGGGCTAATAGAGTTTGGACACTCAAACAGATCTGTAAAACGCAAGTCTTACAAATCTGCCGGAGAAGGATGGAATTTGTTTTGAAGTTGCCAATTCCAGGGCCACTCAAATGTTACTTATCTGGCACGGATGTGAAAATCTGAATTATCATTAAGATAACACACCCTAGCGACATAATGCATTTTTTACATCTCAAAATGGTTATTTTTCTAAAGAAAATTCGTGATATTTTTCTTATGTTTACTGAAAACATAGGTTGTGGGTGTGAGTACCCACAACCTATGTCTTGGAGCAGAAATAACAAAAATAAGATATACCCCCGTAAACCCCAGTTTTCTCTATAGAAAGTGGGGTTTAGTGGGATTTTCATTTCACTTGTTAACATGATGTTACCCACGGAATTAATTATTAGCTCACCTGAGCCGTAGGCTCATTGGTGAGCTTATAGGGTGGTCATGCTGTCTGTCTGTCTGTCTGTCTGTCTGTCTGTCTGTATGTATGTATGTATGTATGTATGTATGTATGTATGTATGTATGTATGTATGTATGTATGTATGTATGTATGTATGTATGTATGTATGTATGTATGTATGTATGTATGTATGTCAACATTTTCAAACATCTTCTCCTCTGGAACCGCTTGGCGGACTGAAGCCAAATTTCATGTGGGGCCTCAGTGGGATGGGGGAACGAAAGTTTGTTCGCGGGGTCCAGGTCACATTACCAAGATGGCCGCCATGCCCATATATGGTAAAAACCCTTCAAAAATCTTCTTCTCCGGAACCGCTGGTCCGATTTTCACCAAACTTGGTATGTGGCCTTGGGTACTCGGGCCTATCATAGTTTCTTCAAATAATGGCCCTTGGATGACCTTGACCTATTTTATGCCAAGGTCAAATTTGGTAATATAGGCTTTTGAATGGCAAAAAGTGAAAACGGTGGATTTTTCGAAAACTGTTGCAGCCTTTGGCCTGAAAGTTGGTAGATGACATCAGCTAAATGAGTTAATAAGTATATATGAGATTTATAGGTCAAGGTCATTCCGTGACCTTGGGTCAAGTTTTTTAATATGTCAAACTTTAAACTTATTTTTCATGGAAACTACTTGGTCAATTTTGACCAAATTTCATATGCAAGCTTTATGGGAGAAGGACATGTAAATTAAGTTGATGATGTTGGGTCACATAACCAAGATGGCCGCCATGCCCATATATGGATAAAACCCTTCAAAAATCTTCTTCTCTGAAACTGTTGGACGGATTTTCATGAAACTTGGTATGTAGCATCTGGGACGCGGGCCCATCATAAATTCTTAAAATGGTAACCCTCGGATGACCTTAACCTATTTTATGCAAGGGTAAAATTTAGTCACATATGCATTTGTATGGGAAAAAGTGAAAATGCATTATATCTAACAAACCGTTCAATATTCCACCACTAAATCATATATATTCTTGTTCCTTAAGATAGGGCGCATTTATTGACATGGGGTCCACCAGGTCCCTTAAAAAAATCTTCTCCGGAACCGCTGGGCCGATTTCCACCAAACTTGGTATGTAGCCTCGGGACTCGGGCCCATCATAGTTTGTTCAAAGAATTGCCCTGGGATGACTTTGACCTATTTTATGCCAAGGTCAAATTTGGTCACATTGGCATTCGTATGGGAAAAAGTCTACTGGTTTTACTTAGGCTTACATGGGGAAAATCTTTAAAAGTCTTCTCTGAAATCAGAAGGCCCAGGTCTTTGATATTTTGTATGAACAGGCTTAGATCTTCTAAGCGGTTTACCAGTACTAGTGTGTGGGCCGGATCTAGCTCTGCGTGGACGCATCATGCAGCCCATATATTTCTTCAAACCCCTATGAGCGGGGGCTTAGGTTCACTAGATGAAGCTTCATACCAAATATCAAAGACCTGGTTTCAGACAAGAAGATTTTTATGTTTTCCCTATAAAATATGTTCTAGAAAGGGTTATCCTTTGGAAGCAAAGAATACACTACAGAACTGGACAATATGGAGTGTACATGTTTTCTGGGCCAGACTGGCTAGTTTCGGCCAATTAGGCCTCGTCAGTGACCCTCAGATATTTTCAAAATTCCACAATGGAATCAATGATCCCAAAGGACAAGAAAATATAAACTACACTATGATACAGGGCAGGGAGACTTTTTACGGCCACCAGACATTCCCAGACACCAGCTGTAGTGACGTCAAATATGTTCTAGAAAGGGTTATCCTTTGGAAGCAAAGAATACATACAAGAATATATAAGCCTGTATAAAACCAGTGGGCCCCGGGGCGGGACCGTTTTTGGCCGCAGGGCTATAATTTGAACAATCTTGGAAGCAGTCCACTAGATGAAGCTTCATATCAAATATCAAAGACCTGGGCTTTCTGGTTTCAGACAAGAAGATTTTTAAAAGTTTTCCTTATATTAGCCTATGTAAACCCAGTGAAGCCCGGCGCGGGAGCATTTTTGGCCCCGGGGCTATAATCTGGACAATCTTGGTAGAGGTCCATTAGTTGAAGCTTCCTACCAAATATAAAAGACCTAGGCCTTCTGGTTTCAGAGAAGAAGATTTTTAAAAGGTTTTTCTTATGTTCCCCTTTTCGTTGCCATGGCAACCAGAGTTCTGCATGGAATTGAGAGAGAACCACATAAGGATCATTTCTGCCAAGTTTGGTCAGAATCTTTTCAGGGGTTTAGGATGAGATGTTATTTAAAGAAATTGTGAATGGACGGATATACGGACGGACGACGACGACGCCGACGACGACGGACGGTTACCGATCACAATAGCTCCCCCGGAGCCTTCGGCTCAGTTGAGCAAAAAAAAAAAAAAAAAACAACTCACTTTGATCTTGTTGCATTAACAGTCCTGATAAAGCATTCATGTATACTAAAATTCCATCTGCAAGAAAACGATGAAAAAGGTGAAAACGGTAAAATTTCTATATTACCATTTGGGACTGTTCGAAAGTGGTCTTTATGGTCATTTTTGAACAGTTCCAAAGGTGGTCTCTTATTGGGAGACACTGGGTGTGGAAAATAGAAAGAAAGAATAACTGAAACTTTCTCAATAAGCTTTTAACAGCAGATTCAGTCTTAATTTTAGGTCGTCTGAGGTGAGGGTCGGGATCCTGTAAAGTTAACTTAAACCCACCAGGAATTTTTACTGACCGTTCCAAGTCCATGCTTTTGCTGTGGTTCCTTCATGTTTTGTGTTGGTGGCTCTGATTCTTTACCTAATCATATATGTTCAAGGGTGACAGCCTACGCCATAGCAAAGATGTCGTACCCATTTCAGAAGCGGCCATATTGGTGTAAATAGGGTAAATAAAATGCAGCAAACTAGATAAGTACATTACGAATCTTCATGATTCAGCTGCTAACAAACGATATTTGCATCTCATCAGTAAGCTAATTCCACCTAGAAACATTGAAAAGGCTTCGATAGCTTCGCCACAAGATTTTATTCGGCGCTGTAAACAATGGTAGTTCCGACATCATTGCCAAATCAGCTTGTGTCGAATTACTTTAAAGAAAGGGCCACATTTCTGAGACAGATTTCAGTATGTTTGTTTCTTTATAGCCCTAATGCACCGACTGCGCCTACTTTTTGTGGCAAATGCCTTTTGTGAGGGAAACGCGTGCAAACCTGCGAATGGTTGTGACGTCACTGCTCTGACGTAGGTTGTTCCCCCCTGATGTTGTTACGTTGATGATTCTGATTCTCCCCCCCCCCCCTTTTTGTAAAGCCCCCGCCCATAGGGGCTTGAAGAAATATATGGGTTGCATGATGCTTCCACGCAGAGCTGAATCCGGCCCGCCCACTAGTACAGGAAAACCGCTTAGAGGATCTAAGCCTGTCCAGGAACCGTGGTGCGAGGCGGACCGTCTATGCTTATAAACCCTATTGGTTTCATTGGGCGACAGGGCTTGAGATGTCATTTCATCTCAGTGTCGGGTAAAAGTCCAACAAAATTGGAAGCAACGTCTCCAAAATGACCTTTACAGTGTTGACGGGGACGTTAAACCTCAAATCAAACAAACAAATCTTCCCCCTTTTTTGGTTGTTCATTTTTAGTTACGTTTGTCCATCCAGTTTAATGTTTGTCATGTAGGTGATTCTGATTCTTTCCACCATTATGTATATTGCTCCTTTTTAGTGAGGTCTGGCTATTCTGAGTCACCACCTGCTTGGAAAAGAGCTACTGACTCGGTTTATCTGTTGTCTGTTTTGTTTAATGTCGTCACTCCATGTTTCGACTTCTTTCCCAAATTGTGGGAAGAATTTGGGATCTGATTGTTTCAACTGATCGTTTCTCTTTTTAATTTTATAGTGGAATTTTAGTGTAAATGGAACGCAATGTCCTCAGCCGTATCTTTGTTTATAAATGGGGTTAATCCGATGAGACTAATGATCATCAGCATTATGGATATTTCAGTCACAATGTTATACATATTGAAGTGAATAGTGACAGTTAACTGGCAATAGCGGTTTCACGTTAAAATTCTATTATTTTCTATTCCCTAAAACCATAACGTGATTAAAACACATCAATTCAATGCAATCTATTATTCAGAGTAGAAATAAGAAAAACTAGAAAAAGTGTCCATAGGACACGGATGCCCCCGCCAAATGCCATTCATACAAAAAAATATAAATATACTTCAAATCAATCATAAAATATATGCATCAAGGGCAGATAATTCAAAAACCAAACATGCAAGAGTTGTCTTACTTGTTCATGACACATCGTCTCAGTGTGATGAATGCACCTGTGAAGTTTCATGAATATATTCCATACGTTTAAGAGTTATGGCCTGGACACGGTTAACTATATGGTACTAAGTCAAGGGCAAATAATTCAAACACCAAAAACGCAAGAGTTGTCTTTCTTGTTCATGACACATCGTCTAAGTGTGATGAATGCACCTGTGAAGTTTCATGAATATATTCCATACGATTAAGGAGTTATGGCCCGGACACGACATACCATTTGACTATATATGGATGTAAGTCAAGGGCAGATAATTCAAAAACTAAACAAGCAGGAGTTGTCTTCCTTGTTCATGACACATCGTCCAAGTATGATGGATGCACCTGTGAAGTTTCATGATTATATTCCATACGGTTTAGGAGTTATGGCCCGTACACGGTTAACTATATGGTACTAAGTCAAGGGCAGATAACTCAAAAACCAAAAATGCAAGAGTTGTCTTCCTTGTTCATGTCACATCATAACTCCTAAACCGTATGGAATATATTCATGAAACTTCACAGATGCATTCATCACACTGAGACGATGTGTCATGAACAAAGAAGACAACTCCTGCTTTTTTAATTTTTTGAATTATCTGCCCTTGACTTACATCCATATATAGTCAAATGGTATGTCGTGTCCGGGCCATAACTCCTAAACCGTATGGAATATATTCATGAAACTTCACAGGTGCATTCATCACACTTAGACGATGTGTCATGAACAAGGAAGACAACTCTTGCATTTTTTTGTTTTTGAATTATCTGCCCTTGACTTAGTACCAAATAGTAAACCGTGTCCGGACCATAACTCCGAAACCGTATGGAATATAATCATGAAACTTCACAGGTGCATCCATCATACTTGGACGATGTGTCATGAAAAAGGAAGACAACTCCTGCTTGTTTAGTTTTTGAATTATCTGCCCTTGACTTACATCCATTAATAGTCAAATGGTATGTCGTGTCCGGGCCATAGGTCCTAAACCGTATGGAATATATTCATGAAACTTCACAGGTGCATGCATCACACTTAGACGATGTGTCAAGAACAAGGAAGACAACCTTGCATTTTTGGTTTTTGAATTATCTGCCCTTGACTTAGTACCATATAGTAAACCGTGTCCGGGCCATAACTCTTAAACGTACGGAATATATTCATGAAACTTCACAGGTGCATTCATCACACTGAGACAATGTGTCATGAACAAGGAAGACAACTCTTGCATTTTTGGTTTTTTCGATTATCTGCCCTTGATGCATATATTTTATGATTGATTTGAAGTACATCTGTAATATTTTTATCCCCTCGTACAACATAGTTGTGAGGGGGGATACAGCATAACTTCACACAAATGTTCCTTATAAAAAATGACGAGCGCGTTCGACTTTCAAGGTCATGACCTCAAAGTCAAGATCACTGTGGCTATTTTTAGAAAAACTTTGTCATCGCTCTAGCGCCTACATTTCTTCACCAATTTCATTATAACTTCACACAAATGTTCCTTTTAAAAAATCTCGAGCGAGTTCGACTTTCAAGGTCATGACCTCAAAGTCAAGGTTACTGTGGCTATTTTTAGAAAAAACTTTGTCATCGCTCTAGCGCCTACATTTCTTCACCAATTTCAATATTACTTCACACAAATGTTCCTTATATAAAAATCTCGAGTGAGTTCGACTTTCAAGGTCATGACCTCAAAATTGGAAGAGACATCTCCAAAATGACCTATACAGTGTATGAAAAACCTCAAATCAAACAAAATCTGTGCCTTATGGTTTTGGAGAAAAAGATTTTTAAAGTTTTTTCCAGTATAAGCTAATGAGCCCTGGGGCTTGGCCAATTTTGACCCAAAGGGCACGGTTGGCAGGATTTATGTAGGCGACCATTTTGTGTTGCTATATACTAAATATCTAAGGTCTGTACTTCATGGTTTCAAAGAAGATGTTTGAAGCTTTTTTCCATTATACTTTTGTTGGAGTTAAGGGGCCACAGGATTTGGACCCCAGGGGCATGATTGGCAGGATTCATGTAGGCGACCACTCGACATTGCTAAATGCTAAATACCTATTAAGCTCTTGGACTTATGGTTTCAGATAAAAGATTTTTTTCCCCATTTTATGTTGTTGTTTTTTTCTTTTGTTTGTTTTTTTTATTATTATTATAAGGGCCCTGTGGTTTCAGAGAAGAAGATTTCTGAAGTTTCTCCAATTGTAAGTCTATGGAAGCTAAAGAACCCTGGGGTGGGGCCAATTTGGATCCCAGGGGCATAACTGGCAGGATTTAAGTAGGTGGCCACTTGACGTTGCTACATACTAAAAATCTAAGCTCATGGCCTTATGGTTTCATAGAAGAAGATTTTTTAAGTTTTTTTTTTTCCATTATAAATCTATTGGAGGTGATGAGCTCGGGCGTGGCCAATTTTGACCCCAGGGGCAGAGTTAGCAGGATTTATGTAGATGGCTATTTTATGTTGCTAGATACTAAATATCCAAATTCTGTGCTTCACAGTTTCTGAGAAGAAGATTTTTGAAGCTTTTTTCCATTATGAGTCTATGGCAGCTAAGGGGTCCCGGGGCGTGGCCCATTTGGACCCCAGGGGCATGATTAGCAGGAAATAAGTAGGTGACCGCTTGCCGTTGCTATATGCTAAATATCTAAGCTCTGGGTCCTGTGGTTTCAGAGAAGAATATTTTTGAAGTTTTGTTTTTCCATTATGAGTCTATGGGAGCTAAGGGGGTCCCAGGGTGTGGCCCATTTGGACTCTAGGGGCATAATTGGCAGGATTTATGTAGGTGACCACTTTTCATTGCTACATGGTAAATATCTAAGCTCTGGGCCCTGTGGTTTCAGAGAAAAATATTTTTGAAGCTTTTTTTCCATTCTGAGTCTATGGGAGCTAAGGGGCCCCGGGGCGTGGCCCATTTGGACCCCACGGGCATGAATGGCAGGATTTATGTAGTTTACTACTTGCCATTGCTACATGCTAAATATGTAAGCTCTGGACCCTGTGGTTTCAGAGAAGAAGATTTTTGAAGTTTTTTTTTTTTTCATTATGAGTCTATAGGAGCTAAGGGGCCCGGGGCGTGGCCCTTTTGGACCCCAGGGGCATGATTGGCAGGAATTATGTAGGTGACCACTTGCCGTTGCTACATGCTAAATATCTAAGCTCTGGGCGCTGTGGTTTCAGAGAAGAAGATGTTTTAAGTTTTTTCCAATATGAGTCTATGGGAGCAAAGGGGCCCGGGGCGTGGCCCATTTGGACCCTAGGGGCATGATTGGTAGGATTTATGTAGGTGACCGCTTGGCATTGCTACATGCCAAATTTCTCAGCACTGGGCCCTGTGGTTTCAGAGAAGAAGATTTTTGAAGCTTTTTTCCATTATGAGTCTATAGGAGCTAAAGGGCCCCGGGGCGTGGCCGTTTGGACCCCAGAGGCATGATTGGCAGGAATTATGTAGGTGACCACTTGCCGTTGCTACATGCTAAATATCTAAGCTCTGGGCCCTGTGGTTTCAGAGAAGAAGATTTTTGAATCTTTTTTCCATTATGAGTCTATGGGACCTAAGGGGCCCCGGGGAGTGGGCCATTTGGACCCCAGGGGCATGATTGGCAGGATTTATGTAGGTGACCACTTGCCATTGCTACATGCTAAATATCTAAGCTCTGGGCCCTGTGGTTTCAGAGAAGAAGATTTTGAAGCTTTTTTTTCCCATTATGAGTCTATAGGAGCTTAGGGGCCCCGGGCATGGCCCTTTTGGACCCCAGGGGCATGATTGG
The DNA here is from genome assembly GCA_963580285.1 of Lucinisca nassula. Taxonomy (NCBI): domain Eukaryota; kingdom Metazoa; phylum Mollusca; class Bivalvia; order Lucinida; family Lucinidae; genus Lucinisca; species Lucinisca nassula. The sequence continues at coordinate 55,898,965 of OY757013.1, forward strand.
CAGGAATTATGCTGGTGACCACTTGCCGTTGCTAAGTGCTAAATATCTAAGCTCTGGTCGCTGTGGTTTCAGAGAAGATGTTTTTAAGCTTTTTTTTCCAATATGAGTCTATGGGAGCAAAGGGGCCCCGGCGCGTGACCCATTTGGAACCCAGGGGCATGATTGGCTGGAATTATGTAGGTGACCAATTGCCGTTGCTACATGCTAAATATCTAAACTCTGGGCCATGTGGTTTCAGAGAAGAAGATTTTTGAAGCTTTTTTTCCATTATGAGTCTATGGGAGCAAAGGGGCCCCGGCGCGTGGCCCATTTGGAACCCAGGGGCATGATTGGCAAGAATTATGTAGGTGACCAATTGCTGTTGCTACATGCTAAATATCTAAACTCTGGGCCCTGTGGTTTCAGAGAAGAAGATTTTTGAAGCCTTTTTTCCATTATGAGTCTATGGGAGCTAAGGGGCCCGGGGCGTGGCCCATTTGGACCCTAGGGGCATGATTGGCAGGATTTATGTAGGTGACCACTTGCCGTTGCTACATGCCAAATTTCTCAGCACTGGGCCCTGTGGTTTCAGAGAAGAAGATTTTTTAAGCTTTTTTCCTTTATGAGTCTACAGGAGCTAAAGGGCCCCGGGGCGTGGCCCGTTTGGACCCCATGGGCACGATTGGCAGGAATTATGTAGGTAACCACTTACTGTTGCTACATGCTAAATATCTAAGCTCTGGGCCCTGTGGTTTCCGAGAAGAAGATTTTTGCAGCTTTTTTCCTTTATGAGTCTATGGGAGCGAAGGGGCCCCAGGGCTTCGCCAATTTGGAACCCAGGGGCATGATTGGCAGGAATTATGTAGGTGACCACTGGCCATTGCTAAATATCTAAGCTCGGGGCCCTGTGGTTTCAGAGAAGATTTTTAAGCTTTTTTTCCTTTATGAGTCTATGGGAGCTAAGGGGCCCCTGGGTGTGGCCAATTTGGACCCCAGGGGCATGATTGGCAGGAATTATGTAGGTGACCACTTGCCATTGCTACATGCCAAATATCTCAGCTCTGGGCCCTTTGATTTCAGAGAAGAAGATTTTTGAAGCTTTTTTCCATTATGAGTCTATAGGAGCTAAAGGGCCCCGGGGCGTGGCCCGTTGTGACCCGAGGGGCATGCTTGGCAGGAATTGTGTAGGTGACCACTTGCCGTTGCTACATGCTAAATATCTAAGCTCTCGGCCCTGTGGTTTCTGAGAAGAAGATTTTTGAAGCTTTTTTGTTCCATTATGAGTCTATCGGAGTGAAGGGGCCCCCGGGCGTGGCCAATTTGGACCTCAGGGGCATGATTGGCAGGAATTATGTAGGTGACCACTGGCCGTTAATACATGCTATATATCTAAGCTCTGGGCCCTGTGGTTTCAGAGAAGAAGATATTTTATTTTTTTTCCCATTGTAAGTCTATGGGAGCTGTATGTTGCCATGGCAACCAGAATTCCAATCTGATCAGCACAAAAACTTTATGCAGCCTTTCCCCCTACCTGATGATGCTTCTCATGAAATTTGATCAAGATTGACCATGGGGTATTAGAGATATACTTATTTGAAATTGTTTACGGACGCACGCACGCGCATGCACGGACGCACGCACGCACCCACGACGGACGACGGACAAAAATTGATCACAAAAGCTCACCTTGTCACTATGTGACAGGTGAGCTAACAAGCAACATACTGCAACGATTCGTATCTTAGCCGAGTTACACAAGACCCACCACTCTAGAACAAGTATACTGAACCGAAAAAGAAACGCAAATTTTTAACCCAAAGATTTTCATGCAACCATCAGGTTTGCTGAAAAATCAGTTTGCGATTTACTTTCTTCCTTTTTAAACTTTCTAATGCAGAAAACATTTGGGCGATATCTGTACAGTTTAACGCTCCACTTGGCAATTCGCTGTTTTCAACATTTCCTCGTGCAGTACATTAAATGTATACAGTAACTTCATCATATTGGCATTGTGTTGCCTGATGTTTAGGTTTCAAAAGTCCGGTAACATTTCCCTACGGAATATGGTACTTTTGGTGCAAGATCAACGTAACGTAGCGGTCCAAATGCTTCTACGTGGGACGTCTCAGGCTGACATCGCCATGAACTCCCAAGTGAGTAAATCGACGATAACTCGCTTGTACCAGCGTCTACGTCAAACGGGAACGACAAATGACAGACCCAGAAGTGGACGTCCATGCGTCACGACACGTCGACAGGACCGATACATCCGTCTAACCCACCTTTGTAATTGGTTCCGTACATCCGTCGAGACGTCTCGGGTGACACCAGGAACGCACAACAATCGAATAAGTGCAGATTTGTCAGGAATCGCCTTCGAGAGTTTGGCTTACGTCCTCGTCGTTACGTTGGTATGCCATTAACACCACGACGACGTCAGGTTGGAATGGCGTGGCTCACACAACATAGGCCAAACCTGTTTCCCCTTCGTCAGTGGCGTAACGTAATGTTTTCTGACGAGTCCAGGTACTTGTTGTACAGAGCTGACGGCCGACAACGTGTGTGTATGCGTGACGGAGAGCGTTATCGTGACAATTGTTTTGTTGAACGTGATCGATTTGGAGGCGGTGGGTTGATGGTGTGGGCTGGCATATCTAATGGTCATAGAACGCCCCTGGTATTCATTGATGGATCTTTGACGGCTCAGCGTTACTTTGACGTCGTTTTACGACCGGTAGTTGTTCCATATGTACGACAGCACAACGTTACGTTTCAGGGCGCATGTAGCAAGGCTCAGCATGGCGTTGCTTCAGATATTAAGGCTCTGTTTGGAGTAGGCATTGGAAGCATTGTTGAAAAAGAATGGTCTGCACACTGCACACATGTCGAAAAGGCTGAACAGGACTGTTGGAAAAATGGCATCGCTGTTGATGCTAAAACTGAGCGAATCATTATCCACTGTGACGGTAGAGATGATAGCGACGAAGCTACAGACACTGCTTCTGTGGGTATGAATCTACCGACACTGCCGAACAATCAAAACGGTTTTCGTAAATCAATTTTGTAATACGAATTTCTGCAAATGTTAAATTCAAACTAATGTGAATCGCTGAAATTTGAAAATAACGAATAACATACTAATAAAAAAAAATCAAAGGAAAAATAAACAAGAGGGCCATGATGGCCCTGGATCGCTCACCTGATCCATAGAGTAGTAAGTAGGCCCCGGGGAGGGCCATTATTGACTTCAGGGCTATAATGTGCATAATGTTGAGGGGGGTCTGAAAAGGTGAAGGTCCATACCAAATATCAACAAAGGCTATAATTTGAACAATCTTGGCAAAGGTCCAATAGATGAAGCTACACACCAAATATCAAAGACTTGGGCCTTGCGGTTTCAGAGAAGAAGATTTTTAAAGATATTCCCTACATGTAAAACCAAATGGCCCAGGGGCGGGTATTTTTGGCCTCAGGGCTATAATTTAAACAATCTTGATAGAGGTCTACTAGATGAAGCTTCACGCCAAATATTCAAGACCTGGGCCTTGCTGTTTCAGAGAAGAAGATTTTTCAAAGATTATCTCTATAGAAGTCTATGTAAAACCAAAGGGCCCCGGGGCGAGGGCATTTGTGGCCCGAGGGCTATAATTTGAACAATTTTGGTAGAGGTCCACTAGATGAAGCTCCATACCAAAATATCAAAGAAATGGGCCTTGCAGTTTCAGAGAAGAAGATTTTTAAATATTTCCCTATATAAGTCTATGTAAAACCAAAGGGTCTCGGGGCGGGGGCATTTTGGTCCAAGGGCAATAATTTGAACAATCTTGATAGAAGAGGCCCACTAGATGATATTTCACACCAAATATCAAAGACCTAGGCCTTGTGGTTGCACAGAAGAAACTTTTTAAAGATTTTCCCTATATAAGTCTATAAAAACCAAAGGGCCCCGAGGCGGGGCCATTTTTGGTCTCGGGGCTATAATTTGAACAATCTATGTAGAGGTCCACTAGACGAAGCTTCATACCAAATATCAAAGACCTAGGCCTTGTGGTTTCAGAGAAGAAGATTTTTCAAGATTTTCCCAATAGAAGTCTATGTAAAACCAAAGGGCCCCGGAGCGGGAACATTTTTGGCCCCAGGGCTATAATTTGAACAATCTTGGAAGGGGTCCACAAAATGAAGCTGCGTACCAAATATCAAAGATCTGACCCTTGCGGTTTCAGAGAAGAAGATTTTTAAAGATTTTTTTCCCAATATAACTAAAAAGCGGCCTATGTAAAACCAAAGGTCCCCGGGACGGGGGCATTTTTTACCCCAGCACTATAATTTGAACAATCTTGGTAGGGGTCCACTAGATGAAGCTTCATTCCAAATAGCAAAGACCTGTGCCTTGTGGTTTCAGAGAAGAAAATTTTTAAAGATTTTCCCTGTATTAGCCCATATAAAACCAAAGGGCCCTGGGGCGGGGGTATTTTTGGCCCCAGCACTATTATTCGAACAATCTAGGTAGGGGTTCACTAGATGAAGCTTCTTACCAAATATCGAAGACCTGGGCCTTGCGGTTTCAGAGAAGAAGATTTTTAAAGATTTTCCCTATATAAGCCAATGTAAAACCAAAGGGCTCCGGGGCGGGGGCATTTTTGGCCCCAGCACTATGATTTGAATAATCTTGGTAGGGGTCCACTAGATGAAGCTTCATACCAAATATCAAAGACCTGTGCCTTGTGGCTTCAGAGAAGAAGATTTTTTTAAGTTTTTTGGTGAAAAAATCTATTTTTGGCTCCTGTGACCTAGATGTGCAACGGACCGGAACCATTTGAACAACTTTCAAAGGGGACCACCTAAGGATCATTCCTATGAAGTTTGGTCAAAATCCGATCAGTGGTTTACGAGATGTCGTTTGAAGGAATTGTTTACGCACGGACGGACGCACGGACGACGGACAAAAATTGATCTCAAAAGCTCACCTCGCCACTACGTGACGACGAGCTAAAAAGGAAAACAAATCTTAGAACCAAAAATACACAAACAAATATATCTAATAAAAGTGATCAAAACTATATGTAGAGCTGTAGCGAGGCTGAAAATACATTTCGAAAACACTCCTATACAAGTATGTTGTAAATTTTTCCACCAAAAAAATAAAATTTTTAGATTAAAAATTTCGATATTTTTCTTATTTCTGCTCAAAATATAGATTGTGGGCACTCGTTAGAACCGCCTCATCGAGGCGGTTCTAACGAGTACCAACAATCTATTTTAGAGCAGAAATAAGAAAAATAAGGTATACCCCCGGAAACCCCAGTTTTACCATATAAAAGTGGGGTTCAAGGGGGTCAAAATTATATAGGCGGGTTTTCTTGATGATATCTAATAAAAATGATCAAAACTATACGTAGAGCTGTAGCGAGGCTCAAAATATATGTGATAAAATTTCATTAAAATAATACAGAAAAAAGGAAGAAAAACCCGTTTTAAAACTACACCGCGCGAGTGTCTCTTCCACCCCTCGCCCTCACCATATCGAGGACATAAATGATTGCGAGCTGTAATTTGGAACCACTCACATTTCTGCGTACACTAAATTAACATTCAAAACGATGCCCACCATTGAATTATTACGTGAAGTATTTGTCTTTAGGTTTTCAGTTCTTCTCGACATTTTTGTCTATTTTATTTCCTATCTTTTACAATTCAAACAATGTGCACTATTGTCGTGCATGGGAATGAGTTTCAGTTTTTATTTCAGAAGTGTGCCTAAAGTTACTAATGACATTGTCATTCCAAAATAACGGTATCAAATGGATCGGCCCGAATGACGTAATGTTCAACAAGCAAATTCCACAGAGAATTTATGTCCCCCGCCTTATTTTCATTTGTGCTGTTAAAAAATAAGTAAGTTAACAAGGCAACCATTGGTATCACTTAACGCGGGTTCGATACCTACCGGGTTCGGCAACATTCCTTCATAAAGATTGAGTGTTCATGGAATCTTTTCTACGGTCAGTCTCTTCGTTCAACTGATTCAAGAAGGTCGGTTGTCAGTTTCTGGCGAAAGAATGTGTTCAATACTGGTTAAATCGCTTACGTATTAGCCTGCCAAGGAAAAATGTGGATCGGTAAACTGTCCGGCTTGCAAATGACCTAAATAGTGTTGACTGGGCCATTAAACCCAAAGCAAACAAAGAAACAAAAGAGTAATTAAAAAAATTCTGTAAAAAGCACATGCCTATCTTTAGACCATAATTCAAGCAACTTTTAAGTTTTCGAAGGATTGGTATATAAAACTGTAGGAGGAGTAGCGCTCACAAGGTACTTACTACATTATACTCTTTCATAGAATTGATGCATGAAAAAAGTCTATGTTAAAAAGTGACAAAAGTGAAAATAAAATAATTACAGAATTCTGAAAAAAGCATATGCACAACTTCAAACCATGATAAAGACAACTGTAAACTTTCAGAATGATCGGTATAAAACTGTAGGAGGAGTTGTGCTCACAAGGTACCTACTATGAATTCGGAACCATACAAACAAGTCTCAGTTAAAAATGTGAAAAAAGTGAAAAAATAAATAATTCAAGGATTCTGAAAAAAGCACATGCATAACTTCAAACCATGATAAAGACACCTATAAAATTTCAGACGGATCGGTTTAATACTGTAGGAGGAGTTGCACTCACAAGGTACCTACTACACTATACTCTTTCTTAGAATTGATGCATGAAAAAAGTCTAAGTTAAAAATGTGACAAAAGTAAAACAAAATAATTACAGAATTTTGAAAAAGCATATGCACAACTTCAATCCATGATAAAGACACCTGTAAAATTTCAGAAGGATCGGTATAAAACTATAGGAGGAGTTGCGCTCACAAGGTACCTACTATGAATTCGGAACCATGCAAAAAAGTTTAAGTTAAAAATGTGAACAAAGTGAAAAAAATTAATTCAAAGATTCTGAAAAAAGCACATGCACAACTTCAAACTATGATAAAGACACCTATAAAATTTCAGACGGTTCGGTTTAACACTGTAGGAGAAGTTGCGCTCACAAGGTACTTACTACATTATACTCTTTCATAGAATTGATGAAGTTAAAATGCGAAAAAAGAAATAAGTTAAAAATGTGACAAAAGTAAAACAAAATAATTACAGAATTTTGAAAAAGCATATGCACAACTTCAATTCATGATAAAGACACCTGTAAAATTTCAGAAGGATCGGTATAAAACTGTAGGAGTTGCGCTCACAAGGTACCTACTATGAATTCGGAACCATGCAAAAAAAAAGTCTAAGTTAAAATGTGAAAAAAGTGAAAAAAAAATAATTCAAGGATTCTAAAAAAGCACATGCACAACTTCAAACCATGATTATGACATCTGTAAAATTTCAGAAGGGTCGGTTTAAAACTGTAGGAGGAGTTGTGCTCACAAGGTACCTACTACAAGCTCGGAATCACGCATCACGCACCACGGAAAGCCGAATACTTCGAAAAGGCGGGGGACAATAAACATTCATCAACCTGTATCTGTCAATTCTGGCGGGTCGTATTATTTTCAGATTCTGTCGAACAGAAACTTGCGTTTGTTGACGGCAGATTTCCTAGCTTCCTCTGGGTCGTAATCGTCGAAAAGTATCAAATCAGATACCGTACTTAGTACGATCTTTTTTTTTTTTCATAGCTTTAAACCACAGTATTTCGTTGACAAATACAGTGAAATTCCGATATTAAGACCACCTTTGGGACTGTTCAAAAGTGGTATTTAAGACCATTTTTGAACAGTCCCAAAGGTGGTCCCTGACCAGGAGACACTGTGTGCAGAAAACACAAAGAAAAAAAAAAAGTGCACCATTGTAAATAAGCTTCCTAAAGCAGAATTAGTTTTAATTTTAGGTGGTCCTAACAGCCGAATTTTATTGTACGTTCGCCAGCGCTTTTCTATAGGTTGGTAGCATATTATTATACATTTTTTCTCCTAGCTGCCTCTTCATCAACCATTTTTCCACCATGTACTTGGTGACCTTTCATTAAACTCTGACTGGCACTGCTCGAACACCTCATCTATCAATAAACGCCAGGGGTCATCTTAATCTGCATCTTTACCATCTTCTGTCGCCGCCTCCTCCATCTCATCCACCTCATCATCGGTGTAATCCTGTAAACTTGCGTCATCACCACCAGTTTTAACGTCGTCAGCCTCTTCTTCCTGGGTTTCTTGATTTTTGGTTTGGTCGCCATGAGGCGGGCAAACCGGGTATAATGACCAGATTGTAACTGTTCCATGGAGGGGCACGTGACGCGATCAACCATTCAGCTTTAACGATGATGCAATACTTTACAGCAATCTGTCTGAATAGCGAAACAGACCGAAAAGCAAGCGTTTCAACTCCAACAATAAATATCTTAAGGGAAATGGATACACCTGGCAGGTGTGGCAGTTAGTCTACCCTTTTTACCGTATTTCGAAACACACCTATACAAATGCATTGTCATTTTTTGGCCAAAGAAATAGAAATTTTAAAAAGAAAAATTGGAATATTTGCCTTTTTTGCTCAAAACATAGTTTGCGGGAAGTCGACAGAAACGCCCCGACGAGGTGATTCTATCGAGTACGGTAAATGACCAATTAATTCGAACAGTAAAAAAAATAAATACTGATCCGATTGTTTGAATTATTAGAAAATATCAGATTGGAAATTTATCAGTGTTCGAACTGTTTGATCTGAAAGAATTACATGCATTGGATCAGGCTGTGTTCAATATTTTATACAACTACGTTTTTTGCCCTGACCCTGTCAACCCGCAGGTGATTAGAAGTTATAAATATCACTTATGCAGTGCAGAACCGTTTGATCTATAAATAAGTCAGTGTGTGCAGGGGGTCTTTGAATGCGAGTTTATCATGTAGTTACAAGTATAAGGTTACACATTGTCATAAATGACATTTACACCTATTGAACTATCACTATTCCCTTTAAAATGGGCGAGTCAATTTGTGATCTCAGGAATAACAGAAATTGATTTGTTTGGAGCAAATTCTTTTCTTAAGAGTAGCCCATATCTAGGAAAAAGATGATTTTTCAAAGAATTTCCTTATAGTCTGTAATATTTTTTTTTTGTTCCGGGTACACCGCAGCAGACAAAGTCCAACTACATGTATATATGGGTGTGGTGTTGAAACCCGCACGTGCGGCTACCCAGTGGAGCAAGGCGCATAGATACTTAATCCCCCACCCCTCCACACACACCCCTATATTGTTTAAGCGCATAGTGAAGCCTCAGGCGAGACTGCGCAGCCTTGTTTGCGTGTTCTCTGTTTACCCATAAGCTATCTCAAATCGGCGTAAGCCGGGGCATGTAGCAATTCAATGCCCATCGAAGTAGTCCGGTGAAGACTGATTAGACTGTGCGGATGCAAAACCATCATGTTATTTGGATAGGCAAGTAACAAGAACAAGAAAAAAAAAATGCAGACATCATACACAAATTTAACATGATTGTGCATGTGTGATCTTCACTTTGTGTGCGATAAAACGTTTCAAACCTCTTGAACATTGAAGACACAATCCCGAAGACTTATCAGGAACAGACTGATCCTTGCACTTGGCAGCTTAGAATGTGTTTGTAATGTCGCAAGCAGATTTGGCCGGTTAAATGTACACACTGTCGTTTTAAGCCGGCGCACGGCAAAAAAAAAAAAAAAAAAAAAAGTTTCAAACGAAGGACCAGATCAGTCTGCGCATCTAGCCAATGTGGCCATAGTTCTCACCTGTTGTTCTTTGATTAGCACAGAGGCCATGGTAGGTATACATACGAACAACGAAGACTGTTCAGACTGCATGCATGTGCAGGATGACCCGAGTCTTCGCCCACCGCATATGACTTATTTTCTTAATCATGTTCCCCGAAATTACTTCCAATAAAACCTTGTCACCGTGAAATAAATGGGCATCTCCACTTGCTCCTCAGAAAACCAGGGTAGCCCAACAGGTAACCTGAATTAAACCACCTTTTTGCATGCAACAACCATGAATTTCACTCACACGTGTTAAAAGGTTAAAAGATGTTCTGTGGAAAAAAGGCGGGAAACTCTCAATTAACATTTAAAGGGGCGCTTCTGCTATCAAAGAGGCATTGAATCAATGCCACAGCACATGGCAAAGGCTAACACTGTCACAAAAATAATAATGAACGCTGAAGCTACGCTCCAAAGAGTCTGAGAGCAAAGGGAAAACACTTGCATATGCATGATGATCCAAGCCTTCGTAGGCCACAATGCTACATCACCGACTAGGATCAGCCTGCACATCGATGCAATGTGATCAGTCTTTACTGAACCCTTAAATCTTACAAAGTCACAAGGCTAAGTGAAACCCTTTGCCTTGCATACCGGTAGTGGGTGCGCATGTTCAGTGTTTGCAGATCGTTGAGAAACCAGCGAAGACACATCTTAGCGTACCAATTCATGCAATCCGATTAGAGTCTTCGCTGATCGCATGGGCCTGATGCAGACGATGGGATTTTCACAACATAAATAAGCGAAACTCCTGTGGCTCATCAAGGTTGATCTTAGCACTTGCAGCCTGCGTTTCTCACAGTCTGATCAGTATTCGGTGAGGGTATGAACCTTCCATTAACACAGGGCTATCCAAAGTAAGAGAAGCGAAAACCATTTGCCTTACAGAGTGCATGTTAATCCGAGTCTTTGGAAGTCGCACATCTTTCATGCTAAGTTTCCTTTTTTTTCGTGCGCTAGCTCATATACGACCAGTACGATGTTGTAATGAAAAACGCGGGAACGGTCCGAAATGAGTGTTCTGGATGCATTTTTTTCGGCATTTAATTGTGTGTTCGAAGTATTAAAAAGTCTGATTTCTGAAAAATTTAGGAGTTCGTATTAAATGAGAAAGTTTTCAGCCACAAATTCGAAATAATTTTGGGTGCTCGAACTGCTAGGGTGTTCGAACTAATTGGTCACCTACCATACCCACAATCTAGTGTCTCAGAGCATGAATACGGAGATTAATGTATACCCATGCAAACCCGAGCTTTACTATATAAAAGTGTAGATTATATTTTCTTGTCCTTTGGAATCATTGATTCCATTGTGGAATTTTGAAAATATCTGAGGGTCACTGCTGAGGCCTAACTGGCGGAAACTAGCTAGTCTGGCCCAGAAAACATGTACACTCCAAATTTTTCAGTTCTGCGGTGTATTCCTTGCCTCAAAAGGATAGCCCTTTTATAGAACATATTTAACTTCACTACAACTGGTGTGTGGGAATGTGTGGCGGCGGTAAAACGTCTCCCTGCCCTACATCATAGTGTAGATTAAATTTGCTTGTCCTTTGGGTTCATTGATTCCATTGTGGAATTTTGAAAATATCTAAGGGTCACTGATGAGGCCTAATTGGCCGAAACTAGCTAGTCTGGCCCAGAAAACATGTACACACCATATTTTTCAGTTTTGTGGTGTATTCCTTGCTTCCAAAGGATAACCCTTTTATAGAACATATTAAAGGGGATCACAATTCTATAGGCATGGTTTCGTGATGGAAAAAAAAAACTTTAAGGACCTTATTGCTGCTACTCTGTTGGCTCTGTCCAACTGAAAAAGGGGTCTACTCTAAAAGGGGAAGAATATGCGCCTCAAGGGGTCTACTCTAAGAGGGAAGAATTTGCTCCCTTAAGAGTATACCCCTTAGACATATCCAAAGAGAAACTACTTTTGCAGGAGTATCCCCACCCCCTTAAGGCGTATCTATTTCGCTTATGGGGAACTTATAACAGCCGCAGTCATTTTCGCAAATTTTACGTCTTGCAATGCCATTATGGAGTAAGTCCATGGGGCCATGGAAACGAAAAATTACAGAACATACTACTACTCACAAAGTGTGGCTGACTACGGTAGCTCAGTCGGATGCAGTCTGACTGGTGATAAGGAAGACTCGGGTTCGATACCTACCGGGGTCGGCAACATTCTTTCGTGGAGATTGATTATGAAATCTTTTCGATGGTCATTCTCTCCCTTCCGCTGATTCAGGAAGGGCAGGGGTAAGTTTTTGGCGGCAGAATATGCACTGAACTGGTTAACCGCTTACGGATAAGCCTGCTCTGGAAAAGCGTGGATAGGTACACTGACAGGCCCAAATATGACCCAAATCAGTGTTGACTGGGCCGTTAAATACAAATAAACAAAATTTGCAAAGTTTTCGTTATGCTAGGTTTACATTATGTTCCCGGCGGCCACGGCAATCACGTTTCAGGCAACCGTGGACAAAACGGGATAGACGTGAGACAACGCGGGGGGACGCGTTGGGCAAACGTGACAGACCGTGATTGCCGTGGATGCCGGGCCAGATTTTTAAACTGTCAAAAAATTTGCCACGGCAGTCACGGTGTGGATGAGAAACCTAGTAAGCCGTAGTAAAACGGGGTGAACGCAACAAAACGTGACAGTACGTAATAGGCCGTAACAAAACTTGGAGGCGACACGTAGTGGGACGGGAAGCATGTGTATTCCCCGGCATCTCACGGTCCTTTCACGTTCTGCTGCGTTTAGTGCGCGTTTTGTCACGGTTGCTTCACGGTTGCTGCGCGTTTTGTGCCGTCTTTCCACGTTTTGTTACGTTTGTCACGGCAAGCGAGAGTGTATTGTAGCCGTTTCGTTGCGTTCAATCACAGCATGTCCCGGCATGTGACGGTTTACTGGCCCGGCGCGTTACGGTGCGTTGCGTTCTACTACGGTCTGGCACGGCGAGCGCGGTATGGGAGAGAGTATATAAAAGCCAGACCCAGCAGGGGAGCTTCATTCGAGTCTGAGCAAACGACGACTCAATACTGCGTCTACAATACGAAGAGAAAAGACCAAGTTGCGCAGAAAGAAGGCCAGATTATGCCACCGAAGAAGCCAATACGTACGAAGCCCCCCCCCCCCACCCCCCCCCCCCCCCGGTCTGCGCCACCATTACCAGTAGAGGAGCAGCAACAGCCTGAAGATCCTTGCCGTTCACCACTGCCAGTAGAGGTGCAGGAGCAGCCTGAAGATCCTCGCCGATCACCGCCGCCAGATGAAGAGGAGGGTGCTTCTGCTTCTGATTTGGGCATCAGACATGTGTCCCACTCCACCAACTTCAATCCATATGAAACGATACTGGGCATCCACCAAGGCGAGAAGAGGGATACTGAAAAAAAAAACCCTTGTAGTTGTGGTACAAGGAACCTGTGTTGGGTGGCTAACCGATGGCAATATGCTTCCCGTCCAGAGCTCCCACTGCATGAGGCACATTCCACTTGTCTTCAAACTCCTGGGCAAGGGCTCTCCACTCATCAGGCGTCACAGGAACGGCGAACACTTCATCCTTGTAGGCTTCCACGATGGCCTTGCACACTTCCGGCACCATATAGCAGATGGCTGATTTACTGCACCGGAACGCATAGGAGAGTGACGAATAATTGTCCCCAGTTGCCAGGTGTCTCAGAGTCACTGACAGCTTCAGTCCAGCTGGTAGGGCAGAGCGGAACTTCGTGTCTTGTCTCTCGATGGCTGGTGTTACTCTTTCCATGGTCTCGTCGAAGAGCTCTGGAGGCATCCTCAGATAATTCTGGAAGGCACTGACATCTTCGGTGCGGAGCTCTCTAGTGAGAAATGTTGAGTAGTGGCCCAGCTGCTGCCTTCTGTCTTCCGATAACCATTCGCGCACCCACATAGATCTTGGCCTTTTTGTCCGCCTTCTACGCCTTCTTCCTGCCTGCTGCATTCTGGCTTTTCCGCTCTGCAACTGCTGCTGGCCTTCTCCTTGCTGACGCAAAGACTGGATGTATCCACCCAGCAAACATACAAACACAAAATCTACTTCATCTTGGGCATTCATGATGTCTCGTCGAAGTCTCAGGATATACTGATTTCTATTGCTTGGGAGGCTTTCTTTTTATACCGTGTCCACAAACGTGCTCCAAAGCTGCCCGGCGTCCACGTTTCATCCGTATAAAGACTCGACAGAACGTGGAAAACGTGCCAGACCTTGATCAGAACGTGAGAAACGTGACGGACCCCATCAAAACGTGACGGGCCGAGAGGTAACGTACTGGCATCCGTGGTAGACCGCGGGCCGAATCGTAGTACGCCTTCGAGCCTCCAGGACTCAGCACCCCCCGTCTTCACACGGCCTGTCACGGATACCGTGACTGACCGTGAGGAAACTTAGCAAGACCTAACAAAACTTGAATACTTAGAAAGAAATGGCCAAAATCCCACGGCGCACTACGTTTCGGGCAAACGGGGCTGCCGTGGCCGCCGGGAACATAATGTAAACCTAGCATAACACAGATAGGAACAGATTTTTATATTCTGAACATCTTTCGGTACGCTGATAGCTCTTAGTATACGTAAATGTAAATGTTGGAAAGACAGAGAACGTTGGTAATTTTTCCTCATTTATAAAGATCGCTGGGTGTAACGGGCCTCCGTGGCCTAGTGGATAAGAGTGCTGACTCTTAATCATAAAATATTTAGGGAGCGAAACAAAGTCATAACGTTGATGGGTCGTTGTTTATTGTTCTTGAGCCCAGCACAGATAGCAATAGTTTCTGTTCAAAAACTTCATGACTACTAAGTGACCTGCCACCAGTTACAGACTGAGTTGTTAAAATACTTTTTGGCGCATTCGATGGGAGCTATTGTATTGATAAGCCGAGAGTGGTTTGCTTTATTTCCACTCAATACTTGACGTTTTACTAATTCGTTTCTTTTACAATTAAATTGTGATACAGAAAGATATACAAAAGGTTTGCACATTTCAGGTTTTTGCGGAGGTACCGCTCAAAGAAACTGCCGAGGTTTAAGATACAGTCTGATTCGCATCACTTTGTCTGGGCAGGCATAGATCTTCCTAGGCGGTTCAGCAATGCTTCAAAGTTCGATCGGTTTCAGCTCATGCAGTCCAAATCTGATCGGCCCCCGTCCATCGGGGATTGAAGGAATATATTAGGCTGCATGATGCTTCCACGCAGAGCTGATACCGGCCGCACATGAGTAGTGTTAAATCGCCTAGCAGTTCTAAGCCTGCCCAGGAAAGTGACTCGAGTCGTTCGTGCATTTCAACCATTTAGTTTCATTGGGCGACAGGGCTTGAGCAGGACTTTTATCTGCCCGTTTTATCTCGGTACTGAGTAAAAGTCCCACAAAATTGGAAGCAATGTCTCAAAAAAGACACATACAGTGTTAACAGGGGCGTTAACAACAAATGAAATAGATAACCAAGGCCCTATAGAAGGCCTGATGACTTAGGAAAAATCTTTTTATATGCCCGTTTGAAAAACAACAACAACAACAACAAAAAAAACATCGTGTTTAGTTATGGGGTTTGTCCGTCAGTTCGTAAACTTTTTTTTCGTTTCCGTATAACTCCTATTATACAGTTTTCATCCGATCAAGCCTAAAATGTGTATGTAGTAAGGCTAAGATGTGAAGATGTGCCTTAAGTTTCGAGAATTACTGTCCACCAAATATTAACAGAGTTATGACCCTTTGAAAAATTCGGTTTACATTTTTAGTTCGCTAAGTTTTGTGCTATACATGTGTAAAACATATGTAAGATACATTTAGTTTATACTTGCCATGGCGTTAAACAATTTACCACAGAATACTCATCACTACCTACCCCTCCTGATACAAAGGTCACAGACTTCGAAATTTTATATACACGTTTTGTATTAAAGTTTATTATTTTTATTTAAAAATGCATTAAGTGGAATAATGATATCAGCTGGCTCAAATCAGAATGTAGACTGACAAGACCAAACCTATTGGAAGCTTTTTGAAAGCAGCCAACTTGTTACCATCATGTATCCTTTCATCAAGTTTAAAGTCTGTATATAAACAGTTTTAATGTGCCGACGCATGTTGTCTCCCCTTCAGAACCGTTTGGAACAACTTTGGCAAGCAAACATAATAATTTTGTTCTTTGTGTGTGTGTGTGTGTGTGTGTGTGTGTGTGTGTGTGTGTGTGTGTGCGTGCGTGCGTGTGCGTTCGTGTGCGTGTACGTTCGTGTGCGTGTGTGTGTGTTTGAGTTTTACGGTCTCCCCTACACCCTGCTAGCATTCTACATAAATCTACAGCGGGCCGTTAGCGGCCCGTCAGCTACCCTGACGGGCCGCTAACGGCCCGCTGTAGATTTATGTAGAATGCTTACTGGGCAGCTAAGGTCATATGGGGACGGGACCTATATTTAAAGTCTCATCCGAAGGTCATGAGAAGCCCATGAAGGATCGATCCTGCGATCCCTGGTTTTCAAGGCGAGTAGCATAACCACTACACCGCGGAGGCTTGTGTGAGTGTGCGTGCGTGCGTGTATGTGTGCACATGTGTGTTAAAAAGGAATATTATTTTTTTAGTTTGCCCTTAAATGCTTCTCGATGAGACCGCTTCGGAGATTTTCTCATAAATGAGGAGGAGGGGAAAAGATACATAACACTAAATAGCACAGAAACTTTCTGGATGAATGCTTTTATCCCATCGATTATGACTAAGTAAAACATTGTGCAATGTTCAACGATCTAATTATAGATCAAGGGAATTTCGGAAACCACACTCGTTCTAGTTTAAGTAGTTTAAGGTACCCTTCTTCAAGCCGTAATGGGCGGGGCCATTTAGAAACACGTTAAAGTTCTGAGCAACCGTAATCATTAAGATAACACACCCATTTTTCACACCTCCAAAATGGTTAGTTTTCTGATGCAAATCCTTGATATTTTTCTCATTGTTACTCCAAACTTAGGTAGTGGGTGCTCGTTAGAACCGCCTCATTGAGGCGGTTCTGACGAGTACCCACAACCTTTATCTTGGAGCAGAAATAAGAAAAAAATAATGTATACCCCCGAAAATCACAGTTTTCTCTAAGTGGGGCTTAATGAGGTGTCCATTGCCTGGACTTGTTATCGTGGTTTTCAGTCCATGTGCCAGGCCTCCGCCCATCGGGGCTTGAAGACATAGATGGGTTGCACGGTGCTTCCACGCAGAGCTGAAACCGACCCGCACACGAATACTGGTAAACCGCTTAGAGGATCTAAGCCTGCCGAGGTTAAGCGGTGCGAGTCGGACCGTCAATGCTTATAAACCCTATTGGTTTCATTGGTCGACAGGGCTTGAGATGTTATTTCATCTTAATGTCGGGTAAAAGTCTCACAAAATTGGAAGCAACGTGTCCAAAATATAATAATAATAATAATAATAATAATAATAATAATAATAATTATAATAATCGACCTTATTTATAGAGGGTAACACATTTCGTACTAATCTTCCATGTGGCCCTCTTTTCCTTGAAATTTGTGTGAAGTTATATTAAAATCCGTCAATACATGCAGGCCCTAGAGTGATGACAAAGTTTTTTTTTCTAATAATATCCACAGTGACCTTGACCTTGACCTAAGAACCCTGAAAGTCGAAATTGATCGAGGTACTGTCAGAAGCAAAACTTGCGTGGTTGTATTAAAATCCATCAATAAATGTAGTCAAAGTTTTTTTCCAAAAAATAGCCACAGAGGCCATAACTCTGAAAGTCGAACTTGCTCGAGGTATTTTCATAAGCAACGTTTGTGTGAAGTTATATTAAAATCCGGCAATAAATGCAGGCACTAGAGCGATGACAAAGTTCGAATTCGCTCATGATATTGTCATAAGGAACATTTGTGTGTTGTTCCATTGAAATCGGTGAAGAAATGTAGGCGCTAGAGCGATGACAAGGTTTTGTCTAAAAATAGCAGCAGTGACCTTGAGGCCACGACTTTGAAAGTCGAGGCCGCTCTAGATATTGTCAAAAGGAACATTTGTGTGAAGTCATATTGAAATCGGTCAAGAAATGCAGGCGCTAGAGCGATGAAAATGTTTTTCTAAAAATAGCCACAGTGGCCTTCACCCTGAGTCCACGACCCTGAAAGTCCAACTCGCTCGAGATACTGTCATAAGGAACATTTGTATGGGATTATCCTGAAATCAGTGAAGAAATGTAGGCGCTAGAGCAATGACAAAGTTTTTCTAAAAATAGTCAGTGACCTTGACCTTTAGGCAACGACCTTGAAAGTCGATCTCGCTCGAGATATTGTCATAAGAAACAATTGTGTGAAGCTATTTTGAAATCGGTGAAGAATTGTAGACGCTAGAGCGATGACAAAGTTTTTTCTAAAATAGCCAGAGTGACCTTGACCTTGAGGCCACGACCTGGAAAGTCGAACTCGCTCGAGATATTGTCATAAGAAACAATTGACCGAGGTTATACTGAAATCTGTCGAGAAATATAGGCGCTAGAGCGATGACAATGTTTTAATATATAAAAATAGCCACAGTGACCTTGACCTTTAGGCCACGACCTTGAAAGTCAAACATGCTTGAGATATTGTCATAGACAACAATTGTGTAAAGTTATATTGAAATCGATGGAGAAATGTAGGCCCTTGACCGATGACAAAGTGTTTTCAAAACATAGCCACAGTGACCTTGATCTTGACGCCACGACCTTGAAAATTGAACTCGCTCGAGATATTGTCATAAGGAACATTTGTGTGAAGTTATATTGACCCGCACACTAGTACTGGTAAACCGCTTAGAGGATCTAAGCCTGTCCAGGAACCGTGGTGCGAGGCGGACCGTCCATGCTAATAAACCCTATTGGTTTCATTGGGCGACAGGGCTTGAGATGTCATTTCATCTCAATGTTGGGTAAAAGTCCCACAAAATTGGAAGCAACGTCTTCAAAATGACCTTAACAGTGTTGACGGGGACGTTAAACCTCAAATCAATCAAACAAACAAACAAACAAAAGTTATATTGAAATCGGTGGAGAAATATAGGCGCTAGAGCGATGACAAGGGTTTTTTTTTTTTTTTTTTTCTCAAAATAGCACTGTGACCTTGATCTTGAGGCCATAACATTGAAAGTCAAACTCGCTCGAGATGCTGCCATATGGAACATTTATGTGAAGTTTATATTGAAATCGGTCAAGAAATGTAGACGCTAGAGCGATGACGAAGTTTTTTTTTCTAAAAACAGCCACAGTAACCTCGAGCTTGACGCCACGACCTTGCAAGTTGATCTCGCTAGAGATATTGCCATAGGGAACATTTATGTGAAGTTTACATGTATATTGAAATCGGTCAAGAAATGTAGGCGCTAGAGCGATGACAAAGTTTTTTTTCTAAACATAGCCACATTTGCATTGACCTTGTGGCCTCGACCTTGAAAGTTGAACTCACTCGAGACATTGCCATAAGGAACATTTGTGTGAAGTTATATTGAAATCGGTCAAGAAATGTAAGCGCTAGAGCGATGACAAAGTACATACGTTATCCCCTCGCACAACACTGTAAATGCTATCTGTGTTGTGCGAGGGGATATTACAAAAGATGCAGTACACTAAAAAGTGAATACATGTCTATTCTATGAATTTGCCCTGTATAAGGCCGAGCCCATTATCATACTGAGTACGAACCCAGCAGACACATGACGTAATTGTGACGTCACATCAACGTCAGTAAAACGTAAAACGTCAAAACGTTTATGTTATGCAACGTCACATCTACGTCGACGTTGCACCGACGTTGATTCGACGTTGCCTTAGCGACGTGTGCCTGCTGGGAAGTCGAGGGCTGGAATGTAACCATACTCATAAATTATCCTAAAAGATAAAATAGGCTACTTACATAAAATTAAAGTTGTCAACACGAAAACGATTAATCTAAAAAATATTGTCTTTGTTCGCATATTTTCAGTTCCCGTTTGGTCGGTTATTTATATATATTACTGCTGATGGGTATACACACTATAATGTGACTTGTGGATATATTTTCCATCCATTTACATATTGACTTCAACAGTGCAATAGATGGGAGCCGCGGCAAAAGAAAACGCCAGTTTCCTTATTTCTGCTCAAATCCATACATTGTGGGTACTCGTTAGAACGGCTCACCGATGCGATTCTAACGAGCATCAACAATTTATGTTAAAGGAAAAAATAAGAAAAAACAAAACAAAACTTTTCTTCAGAAAAAAACATTTCAGTGTATGACATAATCCTATCAAAACCCAGTCAGACGTAACTGCACTTAAATTTTGAACTCGACTATGTTTTCGGTAAGACAACTTTACATGGGTGGAAACAATTATGTTCTTAATTTTCGATAAACATGTACAGGTCGATGAATGTTTACTGAACATTACGTCACACGGGCCGGTCCATCTGATACCGTTATCTAGGGATGACAATGTCATCAGTGAATGCAAACTTCTTAAATAAAAGCTGAAACTCATTCCCATGCGCAACAATAGAACACGTTGTTTGAATTATAAAAGATAGAAAATAAAGATATGACAAAAATTGACGAGAAGAACTAAAAACTTAAAAACAAATACCTTACGTAATAATTTGATGGTAGGCATGGTTTTGAATGTAGGTTTACTGTACGCGAAAGTGCTCTTGAATAACAAACAGTCGAGTGGTTCAGAATCATTGAAGTCCTCGGTGTGATGAGGGCGAGGTAAGGAAGAGACACTCGCACAGTGTACTAATTTTTAAACATTTTTTCTTTTTTTTACTATATTATATATTCCCTTTTTTTTTTTTTTATATTAGTATGTAATTCATTATTTTCAAATTTCAGCGATTCACATTAACTTCAATTTCATAATTTCAGAATTTCATATTTCGAAATTACATTACAAAAACAGTTTTGATTCTTCGGCAGTGTCGGCAGATTCATCATCCTCAGAAGCACATCAGGAAAACACGCCTATATTATTTTGACCCCCTTGAACCCCACTTTTATATAGTAAAACTGGGGTTTACAGAGAAAACCTTATTTTTCTTATTTCTGCTCTAAAATATAGGTTGTGGGTACTCGTAAGAACCGCCTCAATGAGGTGGTTCTAACGAGTACCCACAATCTATATTTTGAGCAGAAATAAGAAAAATATAACAATTTTTCATCTTAAAATTTCATTTTTTCGGCGATCAAGGTTACAGTGTATTTGCATAGGCGTGTTTTCGAAATGAGTCTCTGTACCTTCTCTCTAACGTCACTGTCGGAGTCCATGTATTTAATAATAACCTCTTTTCAGCCTCAACAGCGATGTCAGTTTTACAATAGTCCTTTTCAGGCCCCCGCCCGTTTGGGATTGAAGAAATAGATGGGCTGCACGATGCTTCCACGTCGAGCTGAAACTGACCGCACACGAGTACTGGTAAACCGCTTAGAGGATCTAAGCCTGCCCCGGCAAAGCGGTGCGAGTCGGCCGGCCCATGCTTATAAACCCTATTGGTTTCATTGGGCGACAGGGCTTGAGATGTCATTCCATCTCAATGCCGGGTAAAAGTTCCACAAAATTGGAAGAAACGTCTCCAAAATGACCAATACAGTGTTGACGGGGACGTTAAACCTCAATAAAACAATAGTTCTGTTCAGCCTTTTCGACATGTGCTAATCACGCAGGCCATTCTTTTTCAACAATGCTTCCAATATCTTCTTCGATTAGAGCCTTTATTTATACATCTATATATCTGTCATGCGAAGCTGAAAATTTTCTTGGCCGATATAAAAATTTCCCCATATCATCATTTTGGCATTCAGATCAGGATAATATGGTGAAAGCCGCAGAACTGTGTGCCCGTGTCTCTTCAAAGCTGGTCATCTCGATAAGGAGGAGCTGGTTTATTTCGTTTGCAAAGTTCCAAAAGCTCAGGCTTGAACATTTCTTGCCACAGGCTGCATAAAACTGTATATTAAAGGAAACAAAAAGAACGAAAAATAAAAATGTTATTCAAAATTTGAGATTCGAACCTACGACCTTTGGATAACCAGGTCGTTAAAGTTTATGCTTCTAACCATTACCGCCACATCGTATTTCTGCAACGCTGTCATATCAGAATTGTATACAGCAAAGATTTGGTGAATTAAGCGAGGAAAAAAGTTGGTAACCCCCACATAACGGTTTCCGATGGAATGGTCCGTATGACGTAGGTGTTCAGTAAACAGTCATCGGTCTATAGTCGTAACAATCTGGAATTTACGGAACCCGGGAAGGGACGTGATTTTTTATTTTTATTATGTTGTGCGAACAAGATAATATCTTGAGCGGACAAGATATTATCTTGTTTGGACAACATATTATCTTGTGAAGACAAGATATAATCTTGTGCGCACAAGATATTATCTTGTCCGCACAACATAATATCTTATGCGCACAAGATATTATCTTGTTCGCACAACATATTATCTTGTTTGCACAACATAGATCTTGGGAAGTTGTGCGGACAAGATATTATCTTGTTCGGACAAGATATTATCTTGTGCGGACAAGATAATATCTTGTGCGGACAAGATCTATGTTGTGCAGACAAGATATTATCTTGTGCAGACAAGATAATATCTTGTTCGCACAACTTAATATCTTGTGCGGACAAGATAATATCTTGTCTGCACAAGATAATATGTTGTCCGCACAAGATATTATCTTGTGCGGACAGGATATTATGTTGTGCGGACAAGCTATTATCTTGTCCGCACAAGATGATATCTTGTCTGCACAAGATAATATGTTGTCCGCACAAGATAATATCTTGTCCGCACAAGATATTATCTTGTGCGCACAACTTATAAAATAAAAAAATCATGTCCCTTCCCGGGTTCCGTAGGAATTCGTGCAAACACAATATTTGAAAATAAAAATAAAAAAATAAACTTAGGGATAAAAGGTATCCGATACTTGCCTTCCATAAAAATAGTAATAGTCTGGTCACGCTTGAATGCAGCCGATACTGATACTGATACTTAACCCATTTAGTACCAGAAACCCCAAAACGGGTACCCTGGCAAACAGTGCGGGCCCAGATCAGACGCCGCAAAACGCGGCGTCTGATCAGGGCCTCCACTGTTTGCTAAAAGTTCAGTCATTTTCCAAATAAATTTTGATTAAAACACAATCTGACACCCCAAAATTTTTAAATGGACTCCTGCTATATATAAGGAGGAAGATTCCATTTGGTACAAAAAGGGTTAAACTACCTGCCAGACAAGCGAGTGTAAACTTCAAGCGAACAGCGAGTGCGCTGACCAGACTGCGCACACTGATGTAAGCATAACACAATGATTGCCAGCACATTTTCTAATGACGCACCTGGGTAATGTCTATTGTCTATGGGGTGCCGTTAACTATTTAAATCGTATTTATAGATATCCATAATTATTTATGGATATCCGTAATTAGAATTATGGATATCCATAATTCGAATTATGGATATCCATGAATCGAACTGAATTAATGATATCCATAAATCGATTAATTGATATCCATTATTTGATTTATTGATATCCATAAATCGAATTATGGATATCCATTATTCGGCTGATTTATGGATAGCCATAAATCGATTTATGGATATCCTTAATTCGAATTATGGATATCCATAGTTCTCCTCTGCAAATGAACCTAATCAATAATGACTGCTCCCTTTGCCAAAAAAAAAAAAAAAAAAAAAGAAAAAAAACCTCGACTATTCGCGTCAGGTTTCCGATTTAGGTGTGTAATTAAAGCCGGGATGGAGGCGGAGGTAAAGTAGATTAGGCTTAGTGGTGGCCTATGGTGTGGGAGAGATATGTTTTGTTTGATTTAAGGTTTAACGTCCCCTTCAATACTATTTAGGTCATTTTTGAGACCTTGCTTCCAATTATGTTGGGCATTAAGCCTTCATTTTGATGAAATGACATCTCAATTCCGCCGGCCTCGGTAGCTCAGTCGGATGCGCGTCTGATTGGTGATCTGGAGGACGCGGGTTCGATACCTGCCAGGGTCGGCAACATTCTTTCGTGGAGATTGATCATGAAATCTTTTCTAAGGTCATTCTCTCCCTTCCGCTGATTCAAGAAGGGAAGTTACGAAAGAATGTGCGCTGTACTGGTTAACTGCTTAGGTATAAGCCTGCCCAGGAAAGTGTGGATAGGTAAACTGACCGGTTCAAAAATGACATAAATTAGTGTTGACTTGTTAAACTCAAATACAAACAAACAAACATCTCAATCCCTGTCGCCCATTGACTCGCATGACTTTGTTTGGACAGGCTTAGACCTTCTGAACGGTTTATCCATGCGCATGCAGCCAAATCTTTTTCTACAAGACCCAATCGGCCAGGAGATATGTCTGAATCTGTGTGGTACTCCATATATCTCAAGCAGAGCATTATATGGATATATTTAATAACAATATAAATCTGCCTGGTACTCCATACATCTCAAGTAGAGTATTATATGGATATATGTTAATACTATATATAACGACCATGTGCATTTTTCTCCAGAAAGCATGCACGGATTGCCTGTTTGATCATTATAATTTTACGTCCGACTTTCAATGTCCTTGGGTGCGCAGTCCTCATAGAGGTGATTCCAGAGGGACAGGATGCGTTGGCCGGAATTTCCAGATCTTAGGCTGGTTCCGATATTTAACTGCACACATGGCGGGCGTTCAGGGTATGGCGTCCGTTGCTTTGGCAGCCTTACGGGCTGCTAAAGCTGCTTGGCAGAGCCAGCGATGATGAAGACCTCGAAGATTTTGAAGATTTTTACATTAAACAATCACGTGCCTTAGGGAGAAATCATTAAACCAAAAGCTTTGGTGGAGATTAATGGATATCCATAATTCGAATTATGGATATCCATAAATCAGAGGAATAATGGATATCCATAAATCGAATTATGGATACCCATAATTCGAATTATGGATATCCATAAATCGAATTATGGATATCCAAAAATCGATCTGAATTAATGATATGCATTAATCGAATTATGAATATCCATAATTCGATTTATGGCTATCCATAATTCGATTTATGGATATCCATTATACGGCTGATTTATGGATATTCATAAATCGAATTATCCATAATTCGATTTATGGATATCTATAAATACGGATTAAATAGTAAAACGGCGCCCCATAATTGTCAACACGTTGGCTGCGTATTGGATCACAATTGAAAAAAAAAGTGAAATTTCTCATGTCCCTACATCTTTGTGAATTACCCTCCAACCATTGAGAGCTCCTGGCATGCGAAGCAGCTTGTGGCCTCACAGCGCTCATTTACTAGAAGATGACATGTGTAAAGTCCGTAGAAAATAAGACTTGGCATCACATTTGAAAGGTGTGCCCAGCAGACATTTCTGTTCCAGAGTTTTGTGTGTTTGTGTGCGTGCGTGCGTGCGTGCGTGTGTGTGTGTGTGTCAGCATTTTATAATCAAGACGGCACTGCACTGTAAAAATTAGTGTAAGTTAGAAGTAATTTTCAGAGTAAAGTTTACTCTAAAACTGGTGTGAACTAGAATCCAACATCACTCTGGTGTAAAGTCTTACTTTTTAATAACAATACACAGATAAGCTGTATAATTTACTCGAAATTTGGTGTGGTGTTTAGTGTAAAAATTCTGCAAAACAAGAGTTACGTTTCACATATATCGGTAATATATAGCCTAATTTTAGTCAAACTACAGGTTTAAAATTTCTGAAGGGCTGTGTAACTGTGAACATTACACTGCACTTTTGTCTGTGTAATAGAATATCAGTGATATATTTCTTTGAACGACGGGTAATATTTTGCTATGTTCAGTTTAAACAAGAACATTACGATTAAACTCCCGTGCGACAAAGTGCATATTTTCACAGCTCCAAAATGGCTACCTTTCTGAAGAAAATTCGTGATAGTTTTCTTATTTATTCACCTTATTTGCATTATCTGCTGGTTCCTAGTCTGAAGGTCAGTGTTGGAAAAACAGATAATCCCCACCCCCCCCCCCTCACTGACCTTTCAAAGTCAGGCTTTCAAAGTCAGGGGGGTCTGGTTACCTGTTTTTCCAATATTGACAATGTGCAAGCTGGGGGCCAGCAAATAATGCAAATATGGGGAATACTGAGACGATGTGTCGCGCGCACATCACAGGTCCGTATCTCCAAGGTCAAGGTCATACTTAGAGGTCAAAGGTGAAAAAGGTGTCCAAAACTTAAACACAGTCAATATCTTTCCTATTTCTGAGTGGATTTAGAAATTACTTGGCAGACATGTTAACCATCATGAGACGATCTGTCTTGCATAAAACATAGGTCCGTACCTCCAAGGTCAGGGTCGTACTTAGAGGTCAAAGGTTAAAATAGGGTCTTAAACTTAAACACAGTCAATAACTTTAATATTTCTGGATGGATTTTGAAATTACTCGGAAGAAATGTTAACCATCATGAGACGATATATGGTGCCCAAGACCCAGGTTGTTACCTGCAAGGTCAATGATATAAGAGGATATACGTACTTAGAGAGCAAAAGTAAAGAAAAATATCTTTTGCTTGGGTCTGATTATTCTGAATGAATTTGGAAATTACTTGGTAGAAAAATTAACCATCATGAGTAGATTTGTCATGTGAACGACCCAGGTTGGGACGTCCAAGGTCAAGGTCATACTTAGACGTCAAAGGTAAATAGAAGTGTCTTTTTCTTGTGTCCGCTGAATATCTTTGTTGTTCCTGGATGGATTTGGAAATTACTTGGCAGAAATGTTAACCACCATGAGACAATTTGTTGCATGCAAGACCCAGATCCGTACCGTCATACTTTGCGGTCGAAGGTCAAATACTAACATCAACATATTTTCAGGCGGGGGCATCAGTTTCTAGTTTTAAAAAAAAGCGTAGGGATAATTAGGATAATTCATCAGTGTAATTTTGGGGCGTTCTTTAATGTCTCCAAAACCGACATTTTTCATATGCTTCTTTGCATGATACATACATCTTTTGCACAAATATTAATGGCAAAAATACAAATATCATACAAAGGGATTCCAAAAAAGGTCAAATGACTTATTCAAATCTATATCCCTTGATTACAATATCAATGTAGGCCTACTAATTATAGCTGTGATTGTCAGATTTGTTCGAATTTGCATGTAATTGTAAAACTTTTGCCAATACAATTAAATGATAAATGGTAGTGAAATAAAGCATAGATACGCTAGTAATGGAATCCACGGGGAATGAATTTAAAGATAGAGACTTTATTTCATTCACACTGAAGAATCACGTCTGAAGGCAAACATAATGGGAATGTGTCTCAAGAAATACAATGCAAGCACAATAGCGCTCTTCGAAACGTGATGGAACAAGGGCTGAAGATTGGTTGAAGATGGACGCCGCAGCTGCTTTACTTTGGCTCGAGTTACTGGATGTGCTTTACATACTATTTTTCTAGTATGTATGTGCAAGTATACGTGTGTAGATATATGTATGTACGCTCATGTAGGAGAAGTACATATGAGTCCCGCCAAGCGAATTTGTGTCTTCGAGCATTCCGTCATGACAAATTTTAACTGCGCATGCCCAGCCATTCAGAGGGGCCAGGGATATGGCTTTCTGTCTGAAGGTTCCTCTAGATTCACTGCTTGTATGAGCGAGCAGCGAAGGTTCTGGCGAGACTGCGCGGATGCGCAGGCTCGCCTGAACCTTCGCTGCTCGCATCGGAGATAAGTACCAAAATCGCTTGACGGGGCCCATATATCTATTCATTTATGAAAAATACCAGAGAGGCATTTATGATCTGTGATTATACATTGGTAATATGAGAATCTTTTAGACTTGGGAATAAAATATTTTACTGCTAAGAATTGTTGCTATCATTCAGAGAAATCAGTACTCCAGTATAGAAGAATGTTTAAGAAATGTTGGCAAATGGTTGATTTTGTCTTATGTCGGTGTACTGCTCGCAGACCAAGAGGCAGTGCTTCGTGTTCTCAACAGCTCCACAAGCACATAAGGATTTATTTAGAATACCTTTTTGAAAGAGGTGGTGAGGTAAAGAGCTGCAATTCAGTCTTAGTCTTGTCCAAGTCTTTTACCTGCACAAAAATATGTCTGTGGTTCTCTTTTGTTAGACTGTAGCTTGTGCTGCAACTGAGGATGCAGTTTTCTTGTCATCTGCAAATCGCTCCAGTTGCGAGTAGCCACTGGAGAAATGATGTATAATAAAGCCAGTCTGTAGATTGGCATTGTATCGCAATTCGTAAGCTGTGCTACTGCGTACCGTGAGGGATACTAATGAAAATAGGTTTTCAGGTGTGAGAGATTTCTACATTTTGTAACAGAGTACATGTTTGCGTTTTTGTCTCCGAGCTTCAAGAGATTCCCATCCAAGATCATAGAGAAGAGAGTTGAATGATATTAGTTTTGCTGCCCCAGGAACCATTCTTGTGGCCTGATTTTGATTTTTTTTTCTAGTACAATTATCCCAGATAAAATCGACATATTCGAGAAGTGGCCTTATAAAAGAAGTATATATTGTTATCGAGTGTGAATTTAAAAGTTTGCGCATTATATTTATCCGAACCATGCTTTCGTTTTGATGTTGTCTATGTGGTCATGCCAAAGAAATAAGGCCTAAATGCTTGTGACAGTGTACGTTAATGTGTTGCTGGTTCATTGATATGTGGTGAGAATATAAGAATCTTATATGGGTGTGAGGGGTGGATGGAAAAATCCGAGGGTCACTGGTCCGGCATCACTCGGCAAGCCACGTGATGCCGGAGAGTGATCCCGAGGGACGGATTTTCTATCCCCCCTCACACCCATATAGGATTCTTTTTCTTGCGCACCTTCCAGTTCTTAGCGCGGATTTTTAATGCTGCAGTCACTTCGGTTACCGTCGTCCGCCATATTGTGATGGAGGTATGTACGGAGATGGTTATTGGAATCAGTAACCATGCCAGTCACCATGCAATACGCATGCGCCGACTGGAGTGCTGGCTCCACGTTTTGCATTTCCGGCCTGATTTCCTACTTTCGATTTATTATTTACAACCAACTGACTGACAACCAGTTCACCTGAGAATACTAAGTCTTAGGTTTATCAATGTAATAATTAATTCTCATGATCCACACACACTAGAAAAAAGACTGTGTCATATGTTAATTCTTACACATGGTATTTGTAATCATACATCCTCTATCAGCTGAATTGTCCGCTGGAGAGAAAATTGTCAATAAATTCGTCATGGTCCTAGTACGGCAAATGTCACTGTGAAGGTAGGGTATTGTATCCCGTGGTGACTGGGAAGTATGGCAAGCCATTTTACTATTTATTATGGAGAGTGTGTGTGTGTGAATTCGGGTTTAACGTCGCTTTCAACAATTTTTCAGTCATATCACGACGGTGTCTGGTAGCGACAGGGAGCTCAATGCTCACTTTTATAGTGCTGCCTCACTGAAGTATAATGTCCCAGACACATTACATGA
Organism: Lucinisca nassula; assembly: GCA_963580285.1. Taxonomy (NCBI): domain Eukaryota; kingdom Metazoa; phylum Mollusca; class Bivalvia; order Lucinida; family Lucinidae; genus Lucinisca; species Lucinisca nassula. Next base: position 55,928,260 of record OY757013.1, read on the forward strand.
TACCACACCCAGTCACATTATCCTGACACTGGGTCGACCAGTCCTAGCTCAACCCCATAAATCTGAGTGCCAAGCGAGGAGCAGCTAGTACCATTCTTAGCGACTTTGGTATGTCGCGGCCCGGGATCAAACCCGTGACCCCCTGTTCCCCGGAGCGGTCACTCTACCAACTAAGCTATTGGGGTCAGTCTATTTATTATGAATTGTAGATATCTTATTTATTATAAAAGATATCATATATTATATTAGATATGTATTATATATGATATCTTACATATATAAGATATCTAATATAATAAATAAGATATCTTATATAGCATATAAGAATATGATATGTTATATAAGATATCTTATATGCTATATTAGATATCTTATATAGGATATAAGATATCTAATATAGGATATAAGATATCTAGTATGATATATAAGATATCTTATTTACCAAAATATATAAGCTATCTGATATGCTAAATAAGATATCTAATATAGCATATAAGATATCTTATATAACATATCAGATATCTTATATATTACATAAGATATCTTATGTAATATATAAGATATCTTATTTAATAAGGGAAATAAGATATCTTATATGATATATAAGATATCTCATATATTATATAAGATATCTTATATGTTATATTAGATATCTTATTTGGTATATTAGATATCTTATTTAGCATATCAGATATATATTCCAGTAAATAAGATATCTTATATCCCATATCAGATATCTTATTTAATATATTAGATATCTTATATAGCATAACAGATATCTTATATAAAATATAAGATATCTTATTTACCTAACTATTAACTACTTATATGACAAATAAGATATCTAATATATTTTACCAAAAAAATAATGAAGTCTCCCCGAAACTGCCAAGGAATGACTACCCCCATTTATGCCTAACATTCCAGAAACCCTGGCAAACAGTGCAGGCCCAGATCAGATCAGGGCCTACACTATTGATAAAATGTTCAGCTTTATTCAGATTACACAACCTCTCATCATGTGTCATACCTAATTTTCGAAATGGGCTCCTGTCATAAATAAGCAGGAAGATTCCATTTGGTAAAAAAAAGGATAAAAGGGACAAAGAAAAATTGAACTAATTATGCGAAAAGTAGAGGCAGAAACCAGGCTGAATATATGGACAGTCTGGTGAGAGTCTTTGTTTTTTTGTTTTTGTCAAAATACATGCAATGAGCAGTGCTTGGCATAACTCAAGTTTGAAGTTTATTTATACTTCCACTATCTTGTAAGGGAAGGTAATTAAATTATACAAACAAAAGCAAGCTGGATTTATGCTCTCTCTCTCTCTCTCTCAAAAAAGAAAGATGTTGTCTTTAATCTGATCGCACGTGTTTGGGAACCCCGTTTTATTTATAAACACATATGTACAATTACAGTTTATAATTAATAATTATAATTTCTCCAGTCCTCTGTAGCAGTCTAATGGAGAGGTAGTGACTATTATTTGTCATTTCTTTCCAATTTATATAATACATCTTATATGTCAATTAAGATATCTTATTTATCAAACTTATATAAGATATCTTATATGTTAAATTAAATATCTGATATACCAATTAAGATATTTTATATAAAAATATAAATAAGATATCTGATATGATATATCAGATATCTGATATGTTATATTAGATATTTTATATGCTATATAAGATATCTTATTTAGTATATTAGATATCTTATATAGCATATAAGATATCTTATATGTTTTAGTAAACAAGATATCTTATATGTTATATAAGATATCTTATATGTTTAATAAGATATCTTATATAACATATAAGATATCTTATTTACTAAAACATATATCATATCAGATATCTGAATTGCAGAATTAAATAAGATCTCTCATATAGGATATAAGGTATCTACTTTAGGATATAAGATATCTTAATTGTTATATCAGATATCTTATATAGGATATAAGATATCTTATATAAATTTTTTTACATTCCATAATAAATTCATAATTTCTTTGCATCAAACAAAGTATCCTTTAACAAATCCTTACCTACCTTCATTTATGAGGTGCCATTTTACTATTTAATTGAAATTCAAGATTTTGTTTGTTTGTATTGGAGTTAAACGGCCCAGTCCTAACTATTTAGGTCATTTTTAAGCCGGTCAGTTTACCATTCCACACTTTTAGTGGGCAAGCTTATACGTAAGCTGTTAACCACATTTCGAAAACACTGCCTATACAAATACATTGTAAAGTTTATCACCACAAAAAGGAAAATTTAAAGATGAAAAATTGATATTTTTCTTATTTCTGCTTAAAATAGAGATTCTGGTTACATGTAAGAACCGCTTCCCCGAGGCGGTTCTAACGAGTACCCACAATCTATATTTTGGAGCAGAAATAAGAAAAAAAAGGTTTACCCCTGCCAACCCAAGGTTTACTATATAAAAGTGGGGTTCAAGAGGGTCAAACGCTTTAAAGACGCGCTTCATGATAAGTACAGTGCACATTCTTTCACAGAAACGGACAACTGCCCTTCTTGAATCAGCAGAATGGAGAAAATGACTGTAAAATAGATTTCATGATCCATGTCCAGGAAAGAATGTTGCCGACACCGACATGACTCGAACACGTGTCCTTCTGATCACCAGTCAGACCTACATCTCACTGAGCTACCGAGGTCAGCTTGAATTTCAAGATATTTGTTAATAAATTTCGGATATCTATAATAAAATTATTGGATTGCAATAAATATTATTAGATATGTATAAATAATATTAGATATCTATTATCTATTTTATGATATACATAATGCATTTAGGGACATCTATAATTCGAATTATAGATATCTTTTATTCGATGGAAAGATGTTAAATATTTAAGAACATATAATTACATTTATTGATATCAATAATATAGTTTCTTTTATTCATTATTGAAAATTTTGACATCTATAATTCAGCCTTCTAAATGATATCTATAATTTGATTTTTAGATATCTATATATGCAAAGGAACTATATATGTATACAGGAAAAATAACTTTTATTCCATTGTTTCTTTAATTTTTTCATAGTTGTATATATCTATATATTGAAAAATAGAGAGCTATAATTTAAACATATATTAGATATCATTATTATAGATATTATTTATAGATATCATTATTATAGATATTATTTATAGATATCATTATTATAGATATTATTTATTGATATCTTGCAATAGTTTTTGATATACTATAGTTTATTACAGATATCTATAAATCAAATTATAATTATCAATAAATCAAATTATAGATATGAACAATTAACATTATTGATATCTATAATTATCTGTATTTTTGCTATCATAAAATGAAATTCATGATATGTTATATATATTTCTTGATATCAATAGATTTGTTTCCTGATATCGATAATTTCTTTGCATATATAAAATCTAAAAAATCAAATTATAGAGATCATTTAAAAGGCTGAATCATAGATATCAAAATTTTCAATAATGGATATCATAAAATACATTTTGGTCATGAATAAATGAAATTATTGATATTTTATAATATTTATGTATATATTGAAAAATAGATAGCTATAATTTAAACATATATTAGATATCATTATTATAGATATTATTTATAGATATCATTATAATAGATATTATTTATAGATATCATTATTATAGATATTATTTATTGATATCTTGCAATAATTATTGATATACTATAGTTTATTACAGATATCTATAAATCAAATTATAATTAAATAAATCAAATTATAGATATGAACAATTAACATTATTGATATCTATAATTTTCTGTATTTTTTGCTACCATAAAATGAAATTCATGATATGTTATATATATTTCTTGATATCAATAGATTTGTTTCCTGATATCAATAATTTCTTTGCATATGTAAATATCTAAAAATCAAATTATAGAGATCATTTAAAAGGCTGAATCATAGATATCACAATTTTCAATAATGGATATCATAAAATACATTTTGGTCATGAATAAATGAAACTATTGATATTTTATAATGCTCTTTAATATTTGGTATCCATATATCAAAATAAAAGATATCTACTATTGAAATTATTGATAACCATTTACTTACTATGGATATCATGAAAAAAAATATATCTAATATCAGTAATGTTAATTATCTATAATTTGATTTATAGATATCTACAAACTGATTTATAGATGTCATTATTACAGATGTTATTTATCGATATCTGACAATTATTATTATTAAACTGTAGTTTATTTCAGATATCTATTAATCAAATTATAGATATCAATAAATCAAATTATAGATATGTACAATTAACATTATTAATATTTATAATTATCTGTATGTTTTGCTTTCATAAAATGAAATCCGTGATATGTAATATATATTTCTTGATACCAATAGATTTGTTTCCTGATATCAATAATTTCTTTGCATAAATAAATATCTAAAAATCAAATTATAGAGATCATTTTAAAGGCTGAATCATAGATATCACAATTTTCAATAACGGATATCATAAAATACATTTTTGTAATGAATAAATGAAACTATTGATATTTTATAATGCTCTTCAATATTTGGTATCCATATACCAAAAATAGATATCTACTATTGAAATTATTGATAACCATTTACTTACTATGAATATCATGAAAAAAAATAAATATCTAATATCAGTAATGTTAATTATCTATAATTTGATTTATAGATATCTACAAACTGATTTATAGATGTCATTATTATAGATGTTATTTATCGATATCTGACAATAATTATTATTAAACTGTAGTTTATTTCAGATATCTATAAATCAAATTATAGATATCAATAAATCAAATTATAGATATGTACAATTAACATTATTAATATCTATAATTATCTGTATGTTTTGCTTTCATAAAATGAAATCCGTGATATGTAATATATATTTCTTGATACCAATAGATTTGTTACCTGATATCAATAATTTCTTTGCATATATAAATATCTAAAAATCAAATTATAGAGATCATTTAAAAGGCTGAATTATAGATATCACAATTTTCAATAAGGGATATCATAAAATATATTATGGTCATAAATAAGTGAAACTATTGATATTTTAAAATGCTCTTCAATATTTGTTATCCATATATCAAAATAATAGATATCTAATATTGAAATTATTGACAACCCTTTACGTATTATGGATATCATGAAATAAATAATAAATATCTAAAATCAATAATGTTAATTATCTATAATTTGATTTATAGATATCTACAAATTGATTTATAGGTGTCTATAACAAAGATATAGGATATCAATAAATATTATTACATATCTATAAATAATATTAGATATGTATTATTTATTTCATTATATCCATAATGTGTTAAGGGATATCTGTAGTTCCAATTATAGAATCTTTTATTCGATATAGAGATATCAAATATTGATGAACATTTCAGGATATCAAGAATTACATTTATTGATATCCTTCATATATTTTCTGATATCCATTATTGAAAACTTTGATATCTATTATCCAGCCTTGAAATGGTATCTTTAATTTGATTTTTAGATATCTATATATGTAAAGGAATCATGGATATCATTAGACAAATTTATAGATATCAAGAAATATATATTACATATCATTGATTACATTTGATGATGTCAAATTATTGATAATAATGTTAATCATACATATCTATAATTTGATTTATAGATATCTATAATTTGATATATAAATATCTAAAACACAATTACAGATTTCTTCGAATTGTATTAAATAGTAATATCGCATCATGCCTAATACACTTGTCATGATGACTCATACCGCTGTCATTATGACTCGCATAGCTGTCATGATTACTCATATACCTTTTGTCCTGACTCAAACACGTGCCACTCTCTATCACTTTGACTCGTTTAGCTCTTGCTATGACTCACTTTGACCCATACAGCTGTCACGGTGACTCATACTTCTGTAACCATTACTTATCATGCTGTCACGAGTTGCATACAGCATGGATCATACAGCTGTCACGACTACTTAAACACTTGTCAGCATGACTTATAAAGCTAATGACTAATACTGCTGTCACCATGAATCATACGCCACCATAAATCAAACAGCTGTCATCTTGACTCATACAGCTGTCAGTGATGCATGCATCTGGCATCATGGATTTTACAGCTGACACCATTACACATAGAGCTGTCACAATGACTTATGTAGCTATAACCGTGACCGGAAGCACAAAGCAGTAAATATTAACATTGCCACAGTTATGTTCTAACAATCTAATTAAAAATAGTACTGTTACTCTTCACAAACAATTATATTAAAAAAAAAGAGTTCAAATAATAGCTATATGAGTCCAAGTGGTAGCTTTATTAGTCATCGTAAAGTAAAACATGTATGAGTCATATTGACAGCTGTTGTAGACATGGTGACAGTTGTAGTAGTCATGGTGGCAGCTGTAGGAATCATGATGTGAGTCATGTTGACAGGTGTATAAGTGATGTTAACACTTTCTGTTCTAATTGGTTTCAAATACACATGTAAACTGATTTACTATGTTATTTTTCATATATATTGTGTAAGTCATGTATACTTTGCAATGTATGATTCCACTGATATTGTAATCAGTATTTCATAAATAAATAAAAGAACTATCAACAGGACTCACATAGCAAAAAACCTTCATTCCGACAGCTTTCACCATGAATCCCAAAGCTATCTCAATGACTCATATAACTGTCATCATGATTCGTGCATCTCTAAGCGTGATTCCTAAAACTATCCCCTTGATGAAAGCAGCTGTCACCATGGCACATACATCTGTCTCCGTAATTCATACAGCCATCGGTATGTCTCATCCAGCTATAAGCATGACTCATATAGCTGTCACCAGGGGTCAGTGACACCCACAGCTGTCTCCAAGGCTCATACAGCTATCACAATGACCCATATAGCTGTCATAATGACTCTCATACTGCTGTCACAATGACTCATGCAGTTGTAACAATGGTTCATACAGCTGTCTATATGGCACATACAACTATCACCATGACTCATTCAACTATCATCATGACTCGTACTGCTGCCACCATGACTGATAAAGCTGTCATCATCACTCATACAGCTATCGCCATGACGTATGCGGACATCACTTTCATAGCTGTTAGCATGGCTATTCCAGCTGTCTCTGTGGTTCTTACAGCAATCACCATGACTCATACCGCTGTCACCATTACTAATTCAGCGATTGTCATGACCTATTCAGCTATCACCATGAATACAGCAAACATCTATCTCCATATCTACTGTAGATATTGCGATGACTCATACAGCAATTACATCACTCACACAGCTGTTACCATAACTCATACAGTCAATAGTCTTTCTGTGCTAATTGGTTGCACATACACATGCCACTGATTTACTATTTTATTATTTCTATATATATTGTGTATACCATGTATGCTTTGCAGTGTATGATACCACTGATATTGTTTTCAGTATTTCATTTATAAATAACAGAAATATCAATATGACTAACACTGCTAATACCTTCATTCATACAGCTTTCACCGTGACTACGATAGCCATCACAATGCCTCATATAACTGTCATCATGATTCATGCATCTCTAAGCGTGATTCCTACAGCTATCACCGTGCTGAAAGCAGCTGTCACCATTGCATATACTTCTGTCTCCGTGACTCTTACAGCCATAAGTATGTCTCATACAGCTGTATGCCAGACTCATATAGCTGTCACCAGGAGTCATTGAGCTTTCACTTTGACACTTACAGCTGTCTCCAAGGCTTATGCAGCTATCATAATAACCCAATGACTCATACTGCTGTCATCATGACTGATACAGTTGTAACCATGGCTCAAACAACTATCACCATGACTGATACAACTATCATCATGACTCGTTCTGCTGCCAGCATGACTGATAAAGTCGTTATCGTCAGCCATACAGCTATCGCCATGACGATGCTGACAACACTATCATAGTGCTGTAAGCATAACCCATGGAGCTGTCATCATTGATCATACAGCTGTCTCTGTGGTTCTTACAACAATCACCATGACTCATACTGCTGTCGCTATTTCTAAAGTAAAGTAATTATCATGCCCCATTCAGCTGTTACCATGACTAACACAATGTCTCGGGTATCTTAATTTCACATACAGCTGCCACCAATACTTATTCTGTTTTCAACAGTTATAGCTTCTATAGCCATCAGCATGGAATATGCAGCTGTATCCATTGGTCATACATCACCTTAAAGGCTGTCACAATGACTCAAATAGCTTTCTTTACGACTTCTATAGCTCTTACAATCACTACTCCAGGTGTCAGCATGAATCTTACGAAGGTAACCAAGACACCTTGTCACCATGACTCATACAGTTACCACCATGACTCGCATCCCTTCCACTAAGACTTATATAGCCTTCATCGTGTCTAATACAGCAATCACTATAACTAATACAGCTGCCACGACAACTCATAGCATAACTCATACGGCAATCACGATAACTCGTACAGCTATCAACACGACACAAACAGCTATTACAATAACTCATAGAGCTATTTCCATGACTCGGATATCTCTCAGCACGACCTTTAAAGCTTTCACCAAGACACCTATAGCTACCACCTTTACTCATTCAGGTGTTATTTTGACTTTTTAGCTATCGTAAACACCTATACGGCTGTAACCATGACTAATACAGCTGTTAACATCACACATACAGCTGTCCCCATGGCTCACTAATCTTTCACCATGACTACTGCTACGAGTGTCAGTATAAGTACTACAGCTATCAATATGACTAATGCATCTTTAAAAATAGCTCATACGATCGTCATCATGGCTTATATAGCTATCGCCAATGCTTACAGCTTCCACATTAACTCTTACAACTGTCACCATAATTCATGCAGCTCTAAACGTGATCCCAACAGCTATCACCATGGCGAATGCAGCTGTCACCACAGCTCATACAGCTATCTCCATGACTCATAGAGCCACCAGTCTGTGCTCATACAGCTTAAAGCATCGCTCATATTGCTATCGGCAGGGTTCATACAGCAAACACTATGTCTAATACAGCTGTAACAATGAGCCAGATGACTACGCCTAAAGCTGTCTTATATAACCGCAATGACTTCAGCACCCAATTTCGTAAAATCATTCTTCGATATAAAAAGATTGGGTACAACATGGATATTATACGACAGACTGCATGCATGGTAGTTAACCCAATCACGGTTGGCAACTTTGCTTCCCTCTTTAATTGCACGCCGGTGGGTCAGGCCTCAGATTCTATGACGGCTCCAACGTAAAGGCTTATTGAAAATTAAAGAGATAATGTTGGTTGGTGCCTGATGCTCTGTCTCTGGTCGGGCTCATCGGAGTCTAACTGTTGGTTTTCTTTTGCTCCAGCATTTCAGTGGTTTCTTGCTGTCGAGTCCTCACCGTTGTCTCACCTCTGTGGTTCTTTGATTTCTGTGTTCACGGAGATGTTGCACTGATGAGTTAGGAGGCCTTCATGCGGACTGAACAAATTATTTGTCAAAATCGCGACGGAAGTAAAGCCGAGGATTGTGGCCACGTAAAATCGATTTAAGCCCCCCAGTGGAAATCTTCCACTGACCGTTCCAAGGCGGCACTTCTGTGGCGATTTATTTATGTTGTTGTTTGTTACTTACTGTGTGTATCACTTGTGTCTTTTAATTTTGGATGGCCATATGGCCATTTTGTGGGAAAGTAACTGTCCGTATGGCCTTCCTTTGTTTAGGTTTCCATTATGGTCTGGTCGCTTAATGTTTGTATTTCTTTCCCTTTGGTGTCTTTTATGGATGGAGTAAGTTAATTGTATCAATTCCTGATCTTTGTTTTACTTCTACTTTTCATGCCTGGATGACTCGAACGGCTGTAACAGTCACTCATTCATTGACCACCATGGCCCATATAGCTATCATAATGACTAATACAGCAAGCTCCCGCCCATCGGGACTTTGAGAAATAAATCGGTATGCAAAGTGCTTCCACGCAGAGCTGGAACCGACCGCACATGAGAAGTGGTATGCAGCATAGGTCTAAGCCTGTTCAGGCAAAACGGTGCGAGTCGGACCGTCCATGCATATAAACATTTTGATTTCAAAGGGCGACAGGGCTTGGGATTTCATTTCATCTCAATGTCGGGTAAAAGTCCCACAAAATTGAAAGCAACATTTCGAAAATGACCTAAATAGTGTTGACAGGGACTTTAAACCTCTATTCAAACAAACAAACAAACAAAGAAAAGACTAATAGAGCTATCTCAATCACTCAAACAGCTATCACCATGAGGGTTGTAGCTATTACCATCACTCATACAGCAATTAAGATGACTCATACAGCTGCCACCAGGACTCACATAGATATTACCACGACTTCTATAACTATCACCATGAATTATACAGCTACCACCATGATTCATACAGATATATTTATTCACATACAGCTGTCACCACGACACACAGCGCATTCAATAGCCATATCTCTAAAACTGTCACAAAGAACCATGCAGCTGAAACCAATCGCTCATACAGCTGTCCATATCAACATGACTCACACAGCTTTCCTCACGACTCCTACAGCTGTCACCATGACTTCTTCAGATGTCATCATGTCTCATACAGCGGTCCCCATGACACATACAGCTGCCATCATGACGCATACAGCTGCCAGCACGACTTCTACACGAATCATACGGCGCCCAAAATGACTCGGATATCTTAATTTCATATACAGCTGCCATAAAGACTTATTCCTTTTCAACAGTCGTATCTCCTGTAGCTATAAATTATGCAGCTGTAACCATTGTTCATGTAGCTATCAACATCGCTTATAAGGCTGTCAACATGACTCACACGGCTTTCTTTATGACTTCTACAGCTGACACTATGACTACTTTAGTTGTCACCATGACTCTAACAATGGAACCCATGACACCTATAGCTGTCACCATGACTCAAACAGCTGTCAACGTTGCTCGCATCCCTCTCACTAAGACTGATATAGCTTTTGTCGTGTCTAATTCAGCGATCACTATAACTTATACAGCTGACACGACGAGTCATATCATGACTTATACAGCCATCACGATTACTCATACAGCTATCAACACGCCGCCACGACACATACAGCTATGACCATAACTCAAACAGCTTTTACCATGACTCCGATATCTATTAGCACGCCTTTTAAGCTTTCACCAAGACACATACAGATATCGCAATTACACATTCAGATGTCACATTGACTTGTATAGCTATTGTTATGACCCATTACCAATTCAACTGTTAACATCACACATACCATGACTCACAAATATGTCATCATGGCAACTGCTGCTTTCAGTATGACTACTACAGCTGTCAATAGATCTTTCAAAATGGCTCATATGGCTGCCATCATGGCCTTTACAGCTATCACATGACAACAGCTTTCACCGTGACACTTAGAACTGTTACCATAATTCATGCAGCTCTCATCTTGATCACTACAGCTGTCACCATGATGAATACAGCTGTCATCTTAGTTCATGCAGCTATCTCCGTTACTCATACAGTCATCACTCCGTGCTCATACAGCTATGAGAATCGCTCATATTGCTTTCGTCAGGGGCCATAAAGCTTACACAGCTGTAACAATGAACCAAATGACTATGCCTAAAGCTGTCTTCATGCCTCATACAGCTATCAGCATGAATCAAACAGCTGTCACAGTGACTCATTTAGTGACCATTATGACTAATAAAGCTATCACTATGACTAATACAGCAAGCCCCGTAAACCTCTATTCAAATAAACAAAGGGAAGACTAATACAGCTATCACAATTACTCGTACATATAACACTTTGAAATTTTGATTCTTGTAGCTATTTCCATAACGCATACAGCTATTAAGATGACTCATACAGCTTTCACCGTGACTCACGCAGCTATCACCACGACTTCTATCACTATCACCATGATTCATACAGCTACCAACATGACTCATACAGATATTTTAATTTCAAACACAGCTGTCACCAAGACCCATAACACTTTCATCAGCCATATTATCTAATGTAATGTCACTATGATTTGTGCAGCTGCAACCATTGTTCATACAGCTGTCCATATCAACATGACTCACACAGCTATTCTCACGACTCCTACAGCTGTCACCATAACTGCTTCAGATGCCATTATGTCTCACACAGCGGTTGCCATGACACATACAGCTGTCATCATGACGCATACAGCTATCAACATGACTCGCATAAGTCTTCACAGTTGCTCACACAACTGTCAACATGACTAATACAGCTAGCCCCATGACTTACAATGCTATCATCATGACTCATTGAGCTGTGACCACCATTAAAGCCTCCGCGGGTGTAGTGGTTAAACTACTCGACTTAGAAACCATGTATCTTGGGGGTTCGATTTGAGCAGATAATGTTATCTTAGTGCAGATTATATTTTCCTTTCCTTTATGATCATACGCCTTGCAAACTATATTTCTGTGTATGAAGATACTCAATAAAACCGAGTCTCCGATTTTCGTTCTTTATGTGTTCTTTGTTTCCAAAGGCAACCTTTACCTCACTGCAGCTGTTGTTAAGTGCCGTGTGGCGGCCGTAAAAAGTCTCCCTGTGCTTCATCATAGGGCAGATTATATTTTCTTTTCCTCTGGGATCATTGAGCCTATTTTGTTTACTTTGAATATCGAATATCGCTTAAGCCGGTGCTAGGCATATGCAGCCTTGCAAACTATATTGCTGTGTATGAAGAGCCTCAATAAAACCGAGTCTCCAATTTTCGTTCTTGTTTGTGTTCTTTGTTTCCAAAGGCAACCATTTAGCTTTTTATTCTCCAGACTTTTGGATAAGTCTTTATACTGAGGTCAACTTTCTATATGATCTTAGTTGTTGGTGGGAGAAAACATGCCCCAGCACGCACACACACACACACACACACACACACACACACACACACACACACACACACACACACACACACACACACACACACACACAGAGCTGTCACCATGACTTACATGTATACTGCTTCCACCATGACGACTACAGCTGTCACTTCGACTGATAAATGTACGTATCACAACCATCGGGACACATTCATTTATTACCATGACTCTTTTAGCTATTACTAGGACTTAAACAGCTTCCACCATGACTCCTAAAGCTATTACCATTACTCATACTGATATTACTGTGACTAATACAGCAATCAGCACGACTCACGCTGCTAGTGCATTGACGACTAAAGTTATCACCATGACTCATACAGCTGTCACTTTGATTCATACAGCTGTCCCTATGACGTATAAAGCTGCCAGAAGACCAAAACAGTTGTCACAATGACTCTTTCAGCTGCTGTCATAATTCAGAGGTTGGTGCTATCGTTATTACTATACTACAGCTGTCACCATGACTCCTTCATGGGCCAGTCTGGCTTATACCACCATGACTCATACAGCTGTCCCTATGACGTATAAAGCTGCTACAAGACCTATACAGTTGTCACAATGACTCTTACAGCTGCTGTCATAATTCATAGGTTGCTGCTATCGCTATGACTACACTATAGCTGTCACCATGACTCCTTCATCGGCCACTCTGGCTCATATCACCATGACACATACAGCTGTCCGTATAAAGCTGCCACAAGACCCATACAATTGTCACAATGACTCTTACATCTGCTAAGCCCCGCCCATAGGGGCTTGAAGAAATATATGGGCTGCATGATGCGTCCAGGCAGAGCTGAATCCGGCCCGCACACTAGTACTGGTAAACCGCTTAGAGGATCTAAGCCTGTCCAGGAACCGCGGTGCGAGGCGGACCGTCCATGCTAATAAACCATATTGGTTTCATTGGGCGACAGGGCTTGAGATGTCATTTCATCTCAATGTCGGGTAAAAGTCCCACAAAATTGGAAGCAGCGTCTCCAAAATGACCTTTAGAGGGTTGACGGGGCCGTAAAACCTCAAATCAAACAAACTTACAGCTGCTGTCATAATTCAGAGGTTGCTGCTATCGCTATGTCTACCCTATAGTTGTCACCATGACTCCTTCATCGGCAACTCTGGCTCATATCACCATGACTCTTGCAGATGTCACTATGGTTCATAAAGCTAATATAGACTCATAGAGCTATCATCATGTCGCCTTAAGCTGTCACCATGGCTAATAAACTATCATCCTGATTCACACAGCTTTCATCATGACTCACACAGTTATAAGCATGGCTCATATAGCTTTCAACATAGGTCATACAACTATCACTATGACTATCCCCAACAATCACAAAGCCAAGATAATCCTGCACCCTACGATTTTCTGTTCCATGTTGTAGTACTTGCTTCCAAAAGATTATCCCTTATATATGACATTTTAACTTCAGCTGGTGTTTAGGGAATGTGTGGCGGCTGTCAAAAGTCTCCCTGCCCTTCGGCATAGTTTGGGTTATATTTTCTAGTCCTTTTCGATCATTGATTCCACTGCTTAAATTTTAGAATATTTGAGGGTCACTGGCAAGGCATAAATGCGGAAACTATCTAGTCCGTCCCATAAAAACTTGGTTCCGTATTGTAGCCCTTGGTTGCTTGCAAAGGATTGCCCATTATATAAAACATCATGCAGTTATTACCATGTATCAAATGGCTATCACCATGTCACCCGCAGCTGACTTCCTGACTCATACAGCTATCATCATGATTCATTTAGCTGTCATCATGACTCATTCAGCTATCCCCACAAATCATTTTGCTATCACTGTTACGCCTGTATTACCTTGGCACATACAACTATCACCATTACTCATACAGCTGTCACCATGACTAATACACCTACCACAAATACTTCTGCAGCTGTCAAGATTATTCATAAATGATTCAGATTCTGTCTCATGAATGAATCAGTGAAATTTGTTCAAACTTGGTACAATATATCATTGCGACCGACCTTAGTTTTTGATGACCTTGACCTTATTTCTAAGGTCAAAGGTCCCCAAAAACTGTCAATTTTGGCTTATCTACACAGGTGTCTTGAATGAATAGCTGTAATTTGGCCAGACTTTCTAGAACATTATTTGTACAATATGTCATTGTAACCTACCAAAGATTTGGTTTGCTTTTGGTGACCTTGACCTTGACCTTTTTTCAAGGTCATAGGCCCTCAAAAACTGTCAATTTTAGGTCAGAAATGGCTTACCAGCACCCTTTCACATGAGCGAATTGTGATATACTTTTATCTACTCTGTAAACAGTAGATATTTACCGTAAACTTCGCATAAATGTTACGTACCCTGAGTGGTTCTACAGAAAATAGGAATTGTAATTCTGGTTTACTTCCTTTCGGAGATATGGCCCCTTTGAACATTGAAAATAGTCACCTTATTCATGTATTAATGTCAACTTTATTAAGGGAAAGACTAATGCACCTTCACTTTGAATTCATTTTGACAGTGTTTATGGCAGCCCATCGGGGCTTGAAGAAATAGATGGGCTGCATGATGCTTCCAGAGCTGAAATCGACCACACACAAGTACTTGTAAACCGCTTAGAGGGTCTAAGCCTGCCCAGGCAAGGCGGGGTGAGTGGACCCATCCAAGGTTATAAACCCTATTGGTTTCATTGAGAAGTCATTTCATTTCAGTTTTGGGTAAAAGTCCCACAGAATTGGAAGCAACTTCTCGAGAATGACCTATACAGTGTTGACGGGGATACTTAACCTCAGATCAAACAAACAAGTGTTATGGCACTTGCTTGATGAAAATTAGTGGCAAGGCATAATGCATTGCTTTAATTTTTCTAATGGCATACGGCACTTGTTTTTTTTTTTTTTTTTTTTTTTTTTGATTTGAGGTTTAACATCCCCATCAACATTGTAAAGGTCATTGTTGGAGATGTTGCTTCTAGTTTTGTGGGACTTTTACAAGACATTGAGATGAAATGACATCTCAGGCCCTGCCGCCCAATGAAACCAATATATTTTATATGTATGACGGGCCCAACTCGCACCACTTTTTCCTGGTCAGGCTTAGAACCTCTAAGCAGTTTACCAGTACTCATGTGCCCTCTGTTTCAGCTCTGCGTGTAAGGATCATGAAGCCCAGTCTATTTCTTCAAGCCCCCATGTGTGGGGGCCAGTATACCTTTTGATTGTTTTCATACAGCATGCCTTTTTGATCTAATTTGTATAATTTCTACATTTAGGCATGATATAGTGAAGCTGGAGACTAAAGATCGCTGCCATGAGGAAGGTACAGTACAATATTTGAGGGACCAAAGGAATTTTGTAAGAACTTTTTACTCGAAATTAGGAAAGCTTTGAGTGAGTTGACTTAAGATTACAGTTTGCCAATTAGACGTGTGCCATTAATTGGTGTAGTCTCAAATATGTTATGCTATCCAATTGATAGGCGTCGTTTAGATGATTCCATTTAAATGCCAGTTAAAGTTAATGGGGCTTGACCAGAAAATATGCAAAAGTAGGATTGGCTCAGCCGTTACATATTTTAGGTGAAGCTTTAGACCTATGCTATAAAATAAAAGTGAATGCATTGATCTGGAATCGATACAATTGCCTCACACCTCCCATCATTGACAAGAAAGTGATGTTCCATGTATCATGTACTTGTAATAACAGGATTATACTAAATCGTTAAATACAGTTATAAAATCAGACTAAAGATTTTTAGCTCACCAGAGCCGAAGGCTGTGGCAAATCTTATAGGATAGGCAGTTGTCCGTCGTCTGCGTAGTATGTCTGGCATCAAAATTTACAGACAACATCTCTGCTGAAGCCACTGGTCCGATTGAGATCAGATTGTATCTGTAGCATCCTTGGGTTGTAGGATTTAAAGTTTATGTTTTTATGAAATAAGTGTGGTTGCTATAGCAACTTTGAGTTTCCATAGACTTCTGATGGGGAAAATTGAAAAATTGTATTAACTGCAAAGCTTTTGCAGATATTTTGACAAAACTTATGTTCCTCGTGTAGTCTAGCATGTGCCAACTGATTTTAGGCATACTGTTCCTTTTTAGCTCGCCTGTACTAAGTACATGGAGAGCTATTGTTGTCATCTCGGTCGTCTGCGTGCGCGTTTGCATTTTTATTTGTGTGATCCTTCCCGTCACACTTCTTAAAGTTATTCAAATGCTTAAAACTCAACAGCCACACATATTTGGAACTTAAGTACCTGGGAGGGTCTTCTGATGTTTAAAGAGAACCGACCGCTGGGTTTATGCCCCTGAGTGGGCCTAGGGGTCAAAATCTAGAACACCAATGTAATTCTGTGTTAAAGTTTTTGAAATGCTTATATCTCAACAGTCACTCATCACAAAACATTCATACTTACAACTTGGATACCTGGGAGTGTCTTCTGAGATTCCAAGACACCACACCCCTGTGTTCATGCCTGGAAATGGGGATGGGGTGGGGCTAGGGGTCAAAATCTAGGACACCTTTTTAATTTGTTGTATACGTTTCCATTATGCTAACAAGTTTTAGACACAATTGGTTATACATCAACCAATCAAGTGACATTGGTTCACGTGTAAAAGGGTGAGGGGATGATGACCTACATTTCACAGTCCAGTGATTTTGCCTTATACCTTGAAGACTATTTGTAGAAGAAATGTCATACCTGGGATATTAGTTCCATGTGACTCCATGATTGACCTCAAAATATATCTAGGCCACTGTGACCTATATATTTAATGGTTCAGTGATTTTGCCTATTATCTCGAATACTATTTGATGTAGAAATGTCATACCTGGATTATAAGTTCCAAGTGACCTGCTGATTGACCTCAAAATATATCTACATCAGTGTGACCTATATGTCATGGTTCAGTGATTTTGCCTATTATCTTGAATACTATCTGATGGAGAAATGTCATACCTGGATTATTAGTTCCATGTGACCCGATAATTGACCGCAAAATATATCTAGGTCATGGTGACCTACATTTCATGGTCTAGTGATTTTGCCTATTACTTTTAATATTATTTGATGGTTAAATGTCAAACCTGGGTTATTAGTTCCATATGATCCCATTATTGACCGCAAAATATATCTACGTCAGTGTGACCTATATTTCATGGTTCAGTGATTTTGCCTATTATCTTGAATACTTTTTGATGGAGAAATGTCATACCTGGATTATTAGTTCCATGTGACCCGATAATTGACCGCAAAATATATCAAGGTCAGTGTGACCTATATTTCATGATTCAGTGATTTTGTCTATTATCTTGAATACAATTTGATGGAGAAATGTCAAGCTTGGATTATTTATTCCAAGTGACCCCATGATTGAGCTTGAATTATATCTAGGTAAGTGTGACCTGTATTTCATGGTTCAGTGATTTTGCCTATTATCTTGAATACGATTTGATCGAGAAATGTCTCACCTGGATTATTAGTTCCATGTGACCAGATGATTGACTTAGAAATATATGTAGGTCATTATTAGCTATTTTCATGGTTAAATGATTTTGCCTTATATTCAGACACAATTTAATTCTGATATGTAATATCTGGAATTATGTTCCATGTGTCCCAGTTATTGATCTCAGAATATATCTAGGTGAGTGTGACCTATATTTCATGGTTCAGCAATTTTACCTTATATCTTGAAGGCGCGAAACAGGCGAGCTATGCTGTCATGTAACAGCTCTTGTTAGTTTTTGCCAAACCAAAATGCCAAAAAGAATTAACTAAAAAAATCATCTCCCCAGAAACTATATGCTCTATGAGGCTGAGGGTCAATGGACATATTCATCATATTTTCCCTTACATGTTTAGTGTTTTTCTTTTGTTTTTATTTTTCATGAAATTCTGCTCATTATTTTGGTTGCTATGGCATCTTAGAGGTTACATAGCCTTATGATGGTGAAAATAGAAAAATGGTAGTTACTGCCAAGTCCTGCAGACATTTTGACAAAACTTTCATATTAATATCCTTTTTGCTGTCATCTATCTGATTTTAGGCCTAATGATCACTTTTATTTGTTGCTTGGCTGCCATGGAAACCGAAATGCCAGAAAAATACTTAAAAAAAAAAACAACATCTTCTCAGAAACCATATGGGACTGAGACTTTATGGAAATATTCACAAAATTTGCCATATCATGTTTAATATATTTTATGAAATTCGGCTCTTTAGTTTGGTTGTTATGTCAGCTTAGAAGTTCAATAGACTTGTAATGTGGAAAATTGAAAACTGGAACTGACTGCCAAAATATAACTGAAGGCAATGATCAGGAATAGATGCAATCAACCCACAGCTCCCATCATAGACACCAAAGGGAAAGAAACACAAACATGAAACAACAGACCCTAATGGAAACATCAACCCAGAAAGCCAAAACGGACAGTTAATTTCTCACAAAATGGCCAACTGGCTATCCAAAACAAAATAATATACGCGACACAAACACTTGAGACAAACCATAACAAAAATAAACTGCGACAGAGGAACCACCTTGGAACTGTCAGTAAAATGAACCCCGCTCCGATGTGGGGTGGGGGGGGGGCTTGAATCAATTTTTCATGGCAACAATCCTCGCGAATACTTCCGTCGCGATTTAGACAAATACTTTGTTCAGTCCGCATGAAGGCTTTCTAACTCATCAGTGCAACATCCCATACCTATATTGTTAATACGTGAAAGTACATCAAGTACATGCTTTTGATGAAAAGTCATGCTTGAATGGCCCCCGGGATGTGGCCAGTTTAGACCCCAGGGACATGATTGGCACAATTTATGTAGGGGACCACTTGACATTGCTACATGCTTAATATATATGCTCTGCGCCTAGTGGTTTCAGAGAAGAAGAATTTTTAAGCTTTTTTCCATTATAAGTCTATGAGGGCTAAGGGGCCCGGGGAGTGGCCAGTTTAGACCCCAGAGGCATGAATGGCACAATTTATGTAGGGGACCACTTGACATTGCTACATGCTTCATATGTAAGCTCTGGGCCTAGTGGTTTCAGAGAAGTTTTTCTCAATGTAAGTCTATAGGAGCTATATGTTGCCATGCCAACAAGAGTTTCCATCTGATCTGCCCCAAAACATAATGCATCTTTTCCCCCAACCTGATAATGCCTCTCATAAAATTTAATCATGATTTGCCAACTGGCTTAATGTTTGTATTTCTTTCCCTTTGGTGTCTTTTATGGGTGGAGTAAGTTAATTGTATCAATTCCTGATCTTTGTTTTACTTCTACTTTTTAAAGATATACTTAGTTGAACATGTGAAAGGACGACGGACGACTGATACATGTACGTATCACTCATACAGGGACAGATTCATTTATTACCATGGATCTTATACTATTACCAAAGGACTTAAACAGCTTCCACCATGACTCTTATAGCTATTACCATTAATCATACTGGCATTACTATGACTAATACAGCAATCACCACGACTCACACAGCTAGCACATTGACTCCTAAAGTTATCACCATGACTCATACAGCTGCCATGATTCATACAGCTGTCCCTATGACGTATAAAGCTGTCACAATGACTCTTAAAGCTGCTGTCATAATTCAAAGGTTGCTGCTATCGCTATGTCTACACTACATCTGTCACCATGACTCCTTCATCGGCCACTCTGGCTCATATCACCATGTCTCGTGCATATGTCACTATGGTTCATAAAGCTATCACCATGGCTCATAGAGCTATCATCATGCCGCCTTAAGCTGTCACCATAGCTAATAAACTATCATCCTGATCCACACAGCTTTCATCCTGAAGCATGGCTCATATAGCTTTCCCCATAGGTCATGCAACTATCACTATGACTATCCCTAAGAATCACATAGCCCAGAAAATCCTGTACACTACTACAACCGGCCCCGATAGCTCAGTTGGTAGAGTGTCCGCTCCGGGGAACGGGAAGTCACGGGTTCGATCCCGGGCCGCGACATACCAAAGTCGTTAAAATGGTACTAGCTGCTCCTCGCTTGGCACTCAGATTTACGGGGTAGAGCTAGGACTGGTCGACCCAGTGTCAGGATAATGTGACTGGGTGTGGTATCATGTAATGTGTCTGGGACATGATACTTCAGTGAGGCAGCACTATAAAAAGTGAGCATTGAGCTCCCTGTCGCAACCAGACACCGTCGTGATATGACTGAAAAATTGTTGAAAGCGACGTTAAACCCGAATTCACACACACACTACGATTTTCGGTTCCGTGTTGTAGTCCTTGCTTCCAAAGGATTATCCCTTACATATGCTATTTTACCTTCACCACAGCTGGTGTTAAGGGAATATGTGGCGGCCGTTAAACGTCTCCCTGGCCTTCATCATAGTGTGGGTTATATTTTCTAGTCCTTTTGGATCATGGATTCCACTGCGAAAGTTTGAGAATATTTGAGAGTCACTGGCTAGGCCTAATTGCGGAAACTAGCTAGTCTGTCCCAGAAAGACTTGTACACTACGTTGCTATCACTATGTCAACCGCAGCTACCTTCATGACTCATACAGCTTTCATCATGATTCAGTTAGCTGTCATCATGACTCATGGAACTGTCACCATGAGTCAAACAGCTGTCATCATGACACATACAGCTATCCCCACGAATCATATAGCTACCGCGGATACGCCTGTATTACCTTGGCCCATACAGCAATCACCATAACTTATACAGCTATCAGCACGACTAATACAGCTACCACAACTACTCATGCAGCTGTCAAGATAAATCATCGAGCTCTCACTATAACTCACACAGCTATCACACAGCTTTCACCATGAATCATATTTTAGAATGATTACTCTTATAGCTATCACCATTTGTTATACAGCTATCACCATGATTCGTACTGTTGTAATTATGTGTCATACAGCTGTCCCCATGATTCATATACCGTAGCTACCATCATGAATCATATAACTACTCTTACTGCTGTCATCTTGGCTTATACAGATATCAGAGTGGCCCATGCAACTGTCAACAAGGCCATTAAACTGTAAAAATTGACTTATACAGCTATTACTATGACCAGTTAGTGTACTACATATATCTAACAATCTTCAAGCCAAATATTCATGTTGGAGAGGTACAGATAAACACCTCGTTTTTCATCACTATAAGAATATAAAAATATGCAAATATATATATAAATATATATGACTATATTGTGATGAATGTTACAAGTTTTAAAATGTCTGCAAAATGTACAGATCTGTCCATGTTCATTAAAGAAGTTGGAGGGGCATATTGCTTCTGCTTCGTTCGTCCGTCTGTCTGTCCGTTTTGATGCGTAACATATCCTAAGAACCGCGTATGCTAGCGTTTTGAAATTTTATATATGGATTCCTCGTGGACAATTAGGTGACGCGATTTTTTTTCTCATCCCCTTTCGAGAGTTATTGCCACTTGATTTTTTTTGTGGGGGGTGGATAAAATCTTGTCAGCAAAATATCTCAAAATTCATTGGAGCTAGAACATTGAAAGTTAGTGAATAGATTTGTGGTGATGAGTTATGACCCTTTGTCACTGGGTATTTGTACATTGTACCTCTGTATGTTTTGTGATACAAAGCATAACTTAAGAATTGCGTGTGCTAGGGTTTTGAAATTTCATATATGATCTTATCCGGAGAATGCCCTTTTCAGGAGTTATTGCCCTTTGATTTTTTTTATAAAATCTTGTCAGTAAAATATCTCAAAGACTATAAGAGCTAGAGCCTTGAAAGTTGGTAAATAGATTGGTTATGATGAGTAGATGACCGGATGAACTTTTGATTAAATTCCGAAAAATACTTCATGAGTTATGGCCTTTTGTCACTTTGGGTATTTGTACATTGTATGTTTTGTGATGCATGACATAACTTAAGAATCGTGTGCCAGTGTAGTTCATAGAGTGCTGGACTACTAATCAGATTGTCGATTCTGAATCAGAGGGTTCAAATGTTCAAGAGTTCAAATGCCGGTGGAGGAATGGAAATTTGTTCTCTTTTGTTCTTATTTTCTTTTTTC
The DNA here is from genome assembly GCA_963580285.1 of Lucinisca nassula. Classification (NCBI taxonomy): domain Eukaryota; kingdom Metazoa; phylum Mollusca; class Bivalvia; order Lucinida; family Lucinidae; genus Lucinisca; species Lucinisca nassula. The sequence goes on from OY757013.1 coordinate 55,951,362, forward strand.
TTCATATATGCACATTAACAGTTATCATCTCCCTCGCACAGTGAGTGAGTGTTTGGGTTTTACGTCTCACCAACAGCTTAGGTCATACGGGGAAGGGACCTCGGTTTAAAGACTCGTCCGAAAGCCCGGGATCGATCCAATCTCTGTCCCTCGCACAACCAAATTAGAAGTGGCGGCAATGATCAGGAATCGATACAATCAACCCACAGCTCCCATCAGAGACACCAAAGGGAAAGAAACACAAACATGCAACAACAGATCCCGATGGAAACATCAATAGCGGAAAGCCAAATGGACAGTTACTTTCCCTCAACATGGGCAATAGGCTATCCAAAATAAAATAATATAAGCGGCACAAACACCAAAAGACAAACCATAACAAAAATAAACCGCGACAGAAGAACCGCCTTGGAACGGTCAGCGGAAACGAATTCCACTGGTGGGGGTATTAAATCGATTTTACGTGGCAACAATCCTCGCCCTTACTCCCGTCGCGATTTAGACATAATTTGTTCAGTCTGTAAGAAGACCTCCTAACTTATCAGTGCAACATATCCGTGAACACAAAAATCAAACAACCACAGAGATGAAACAACGGTGAGGACTCACAGCAAGAAACCACTGAAATGCTGGAGCAAAAGAAAACCAACAGTTAGATTCTGATGGCCAAGTTGTTAGGGAATGGGGATATTGCATTATCCATGCATGCACGAGTGTGTGTGTGTGTGTGTGTGTGTGTGTGTGTGTGTGTGTGTGTGTGTGTGTGTGTGCATTTGTGTGCATGTATGCATGCATGTGTGAGTGCATGCATGCATGTATGTGTGCATGCAAGTCTACATTAGTGTGTGTGCATGCTTGCATGAGTGTGTGTGCATGCATGTGTGCTTGCATGCATGCTTGCTTGTTTGCACACGCATATGCATTCATGTATGTATGTGTGCATGCATGATGGCATACATGTGTGTGTGCGCATGCACACGTGTGTGTGCATGCATGTGTATGTGCATGCATGCATGTGTGTGAGTGTGCATGCATATGTGCATGTCTGCATGTGTACATGTGTGCATGTTTGCATGACTCGCATCCCTCTAAAAAATGTCCATAAGTATCTGTCAATCTTTTATATTTAAATTGCGATGAACTTTTCCTTGTGTTTCAGAATCAACATGGAGGGGAAGAACAACAGTTACAGACGCTAAAAGCAGGAAGAAGTGAAATGAATTATAAATAAAAAATAAATAAAATACTGTCTGCCAACAAAATTCAGTTGTTTTCTTGCTTACTATCAGTTTTTGTTTTGTGTGTGTGTTTTTTTTTTTTTTTTTTTTTTTTTTTTTGACATGCCTGCTTTTAACATGGCACGACTTAGGGACCTATTTTTCTGTCCATTTGTTTGTTCACCCACCAGCCATCAAAATAGATGTGAAGGCAATGATCAGGAATCGATAAATAAAACCACAGCTCCCACTATCTAGAGACACCAAAGGGATCGAAACACAAACATGAAACAACTAGACCCTAATTGAAATATCAATTAACACAGAATGGCCAATTGGCTATCCAAAATAAAACAATATAAGCGACACAAATACTCAAAGACAAGCCAAAAAAAATAAAATAAACCGCGACAGAAGAACCGCCTTGGAACGGTCAGAGAAACGAATTCCACTGGGGGTTTAAACTGTGTTTTGTACAAATAATTTTGCAGTGTAACGTTCTTATAAAATTGGGACATAGCGAGTTCACAGGACTCATAAGAAAAAAAAATGTAAATAGATCACCAATATGCTGATAACCAGTGCAAGTATAGTGCGCATTCAGCTTTTAGAAACGGACAAACAGAAGAGGGCGAAATACCATAGAATATAGTCCGTGATCATTCTCACTCGCAAGAAACATCCTCAGTCTAGAGATGATCAATCCCTCGAGCTTGCGCATTCAATTGAGCCGCTGGGATACTTTATGGACACAAAGCTGCTGTTGAAATAAATTATGCCTATACTGTTAAAACAAATTAACAAGTCCGGGAAATACATACCCATTTAGACCCCACTTCATACATATGAAAGTAGGGGTTGGCAAGGGTATTCATTTTTACCATATTCTTACCCACAGCATAGACGTATATACTCATTAAAATTGCATCGAACAGTCTGTTCTAATGAGCACTAACAATCTAAATTTGAACCAGAAATAGGAAAAGTGCCACAAACTTCAATAGATGAAGAACAACTGACAGAAAGCAGTGTAAGATGTGTGTGTTATAATGGGTCCCATTGACAGAAGTACTGAATTGAAGAGCTTATACATTTTCCAATTTTTTACAATGTCATTAACATGCTCATTAAAGCATCAAAAATAACATTGATGAAATTATTCGGAAATGTAAGCAGAGAAACGTTTGTTAAATGCATTGCCAAAATATTCGCACAATAAAATGACGTCTGTAAACGTGTTAGAAATGTTAATTAAATCGTACTGAAGGCAATGATCAGGAATCGATACAATTACGGCTTACAGCTTATAAGAAATAAGCCTTCCCAGGATAATGTGGTGCGAGACGAACCGTTTTTTAGTTCACCTGAGCCAAAGGCCCAGGGTGAGCTATTGTGATCATTCACCGTCCGTCGGCGTCGTCGTCCGTCCGTCCGTTTACAATTTCTTTAAACATCATCTCCTCCTTAACCACTGAACAGATTCTGACCAAACTTGGCAGAAAAGATCCATATGTGGTCCTCTCTCAAAGTTGTTCAAAGAATTCAATTCCATGCTTAACTCTGGTTGCCATGGCAACGAAAAGGGGAAAATAAGAAAAAATCTTTAAAAATCTTCTACTCTGAAACCAGAAGGCATAGGTCTTTGATATTTGGTATGAAGCTTCATCTAGTGGACCTCTACCAAGATTGTTCAAATTATAGCACTGGGGCCAAAATGCCTCCATGCCGTGGCCCACTGTTTTTACATAGGCTAATATAAGGAAAACCTTTAAAAATCTTCTTATCTGAAATCCAAAAGCCGCGTCTTTGATATTTGGTATGAAGCTTCATCTAGTGGACCTCTACCAAGATTGTTCAAATTATAGCCCTGGGGCCAAAAATGGCCCCGCCTCGGGGCACACTTGTTTTATAAAGGCTGATATAGGGAAAACATACAATATAAAAATCTTCTTGTCTGAAACCAGAAGGCCCAGGTACTGAACCTCTACCAAGATTGTTCAAATTATAGCCCTGGGGCCAAAAACGCCCCCCCCCCCCCCGCGCCAGGACCCACTGGTTTTATATAGGCTGATATAGGGAAAACATATAAAATCTTTTTGTCTGAGTACAGAAGGCCGAGGTCTTTGATATTTGGTATGAAGCTTCATCTAGTGAACCTCTGCCAAGATTGTTCAAATTATAGCCCTGGGGCCAAAAACGCCCCCGCACCGGGGCCCACTCGTTTCACATAGGCTTATATAGGGAAAACATATAAAAATCATCTTGTCTGAAACTTGAAGGTCCAGGTCTTTGATATTTAGTATGAAGCTTCATCTAGTGAACCTCTACCAAAAATTGTTCAAATTATAGCCCTGTGGCCAAAAACGCCCCCCGCGCCGGGGCCCACTGGTTTTACATATGCTTATATAGGGAAAATTTTAAAAATCTTCTTTGGTATGAAGCTCCATCTAGTGGACCTCTACCTAGATTGTTCAAATTATAGCCCTGGGGCCAAAAACGACCCTGACCCGTGGCCAACTGGTTTTACATAAGCTTATATAGGGAAAACCGTTAAAAAATCTTCTTCTCTGAAACCAGAAGGCCCAGGTCTTTGAAATTTGGTTTGAAGCTTCATCTAATGGACCTCTACCATGATCGTTCCAATCATAGCATGGGGGCCAAAAATGGCCCCGCCCTTGGGTCCACTGGTTTTACATAGACTTATAAAGAGAAAACTTTTGAATAATCTTATTGTCCAAAACCAGAAGGCCATGCCTTTTATATTCGATGTTTAGCTTCATTCAGTGGACCTCTGCTTAGGTTGTTCAAAATATAGACCTGGGTCCAAAAAAAATTGCACCGCCCTGGGGCCTACATGTTAATCTCTTAGCTCATGTGAGCGATATAGGACCATCATGGTCCTCTTGGTTAAACCCTTGCGGTTTCTTTGGGTGGTAGGCCTTGAGATGTCAGTTTATCTCAGTGTCGGGTAAAAGTCCCTCAAAATCTAAAGCAACCTCCAAATATCCAAAATGGTATTGCCTGGGAAGTAAAAACTATTGACAAACAAATCTTAGCTATCACCACAGTTAATATGGCTGTCATCTTAGTAGCACAGCTATCATCAGAGGAAGAACGACTGTCAACTGGGTCATATATGTCTACACGGGTAAGTTTCACAGTTATCACCACAGGTGATGAGGCTGTTACCTGAGTTATACGCATGTCACCACAGGTTGAATTGCCAGGTAGAATGGCTATCACAACTGATGCCGCACACACCTTTTACCATTAATATTTTGGCTTGTATGGCTTTGAACTTATTCTCACATATATCACCACAGGTAATATGGCGATCACCTAAGTTTCACTGCCATCACCACAGGTAGTATGGCTAACTCTTCAGTTTTACAACTGTCACCACGGGTTGTTAATCTGTCTCACAAAAGTCACAATAAGTAGTATGGTTAAAGGAGTTTAACAACTATCAACAAAGTCAACATTGGTATCACCCAAATTTTTCAGCTACCACCAAAACACCGCAGTTAATATGGCTATCACCTCAGTTTCACAGCTGTCACCACATATATTATAGCAATCACTTCAGTTTCACCGCTGTCACTATAGGTATTATGATTATCACCTTAGTTTCACAGCTATCACCACAATATGGCTAAGACCCGACATTCTCAGCTTTCCTTCACAGCAGGTAATATGGCTATCACCAGAATATTCACATATATCACCAAAGGTTATTTCGCTATCACCTCAGGTTTACATCTGTCACCATAGGTAATAATTATACTAATCAACTATGCTTCACAATTGTCACAACATGCAGTATGATTATCGGACGAGTTTCAAAGCTATCACTGCAGGTAACATGGCTATCACCTCAGTTTGACAGCTGTCACCACAGTTCATATTGTTTTCAACAGAGTTTCACAGCTATCACCTTAGGTAATATGGCTATCACCTCCGTTTCATAGCGGTCATCTCAGGAAATACAGCTATCGCCTGAGCTTCACAACAAGAAATATGACTATCACCTGATTTTCACAGCTATCATCGCAGGTAATACGGTTCTTGCCTGTATTTTACAGCAATCGCCTCTGTTTCATAGCTATTACTAAATTGAGTATGGATATCACCTGAGTTTCTCAGCTGTCACCACGGGTAGTAAGGCTATCATCTGAGCAGGTAATATGGCTTTAACAGCTACCACCACAGGTAATATGGCTGCCACCTCAGTTTAATATCTTTCACCTCAGGCAATATGGCTGTCACCTGTATTTCACAAGAAGTAGTATGACTATCATCTGATTTTTACACATGCCATTATAGGTAATATACATATCACCTCGGTTTAGCAGCTGTCACCACAGGTAATGCAGCACTCACCTCTATCACCGCAGGCTATATATGGCCACACCTGAATAACAGTTGCCATTATATATAATATGGCTATCACCTCAGTTTCACAGCTGTCAGTCCAGGTAATAAAACAGAAGTGGAGGCAATGATCAGGAATCGATACAAATAACCCACAGCTCCCATCAGAGACACCAAAGAGAAAGAAAGACAAACATGTAACAACAGCTCCAATGGAAACATCAACAGCGGAAAGCCAAAAGGACAGATACTTTCCCACAAAATGGCCAATAGGCTATCCAAAATAAAATAATATGAGCAACGCAAACACCCAAAACAAATCATAACAAAAATAAACCGCGACAGAAGAACGTATTGGAAAGGTCAGTGGAAACGAATTTCACTTGTGTGTGTGTGTGGGGGGAGGGGCTTAAATCGATTTTACGTGGTCACAATACTCGCCTTTCCGTCGCGATTTAGACGAATAATTTGTTCAGTCCGCATGAAGGCCTCCTAACTCATCAGTGCAACATCTCTGTGAACACAAAAGCTCAAACAACCATAGAGATGAAACAACGGTGAGGACTCGAAAGCAATAAACCAATGAAATGCCGGAGCAAAAGAAAACCAACAGTTAGACTCCGGGGTAAGGCTTTCAAATTAGTCTTATAGATATCGCCACGGGTAATATGGCTATCTCCTGAGTTTCCAGTTTTACAGCTGTCAACACATGTGATGTGACTTTATGCGGACTTTAACAATTATTTGTCTAAACCATAAAAGAACCAAGGACGATGACTGAGGCCATCGAAAATCGATTTAAGCCCCTGAGTTGAATACTTTTTGCTGGCCATTCCAAGGCGGTTCTTGTGTTGATATTTATTATTGTTACAGTGCGTCTTTGCATGTATGTATTGCTTATGTCTTTTTATTTTCGATCGCTGTTTGGCCTTTTTGTGTGAAAGTAAAAGTCCTTTTGGCTATCCGCTTGTCGTGTTTTCATTAGGATTTAGTTATTTCAATTTCGAATTATTTCCCATTGTTGTCTCTGTTAGGAGATTAGGGGTAATTGAATCCATTCCTGATCACTGTCTTCACCTCTAGTTTTAAACCCTGTTTCACAGCTATCACCAAAGGTGGTATGACAAACACCTCAGTTTCACAACTGTCACCTCAGGTTATTAAGCAATGACCTCCGTTTCACAAATGTCAGAACAGGTAGTTTGGTTATCACCAGAGTTTCACAGCTTTCAGCAGGTAATATCGCCATTACCTCAGTTTCTTAGCTATCATCACATCACCACAGGTAATATGGCTATCACATCAATTTCACAGCTGTCATAACATAATATATAGCAATCATTTTACCATGTATGGTACTATGGCTGTCACCTTCATTTCACAGCTATCACCACAAGTAATATGGTATCATCTGAATATCTCAGCTTTCCTTCAAAGCAGGTAGTATGGTTATCACCTGACTTTTACATCTATCACCAAAGATCATATCGCTATCACCTCAGACTGACAGCTGTCACCACAAGTAATACAGCAATCCACTATGTTTCACACTTGTCACAACAGGTAGAATGGTTTATCACCTGAGTTTCAGAGCTATCACTCCAGGTAACATGGCTGTCACCTTAGTTTGACAGCTGTAACCACAGGTTATATTGCTGTCAACTGAGTTTCACAGCTATCACCAGAGCTAATATGGATATCACCTCCATTTCACAGCTGTCACCACAGGAAGTATAGCTATCATCTGAGCTTCCCACAAACATAATCACCTGAATTTCAGAGCTATCATTACAGATAATACGGCTGTTATCTTGGTTGACAGCTGTCACAACATGTTATACAACAATCACCTCTGTTTCACAACAGTCACTAAAACTCGTACGGTTAACGCCATGTTTTCCCAGCTGTCACCACAGGTAGTAATGCTATCACATGAGTTCACAGGTTTTTTTTTTTTTTCATTGATTGCAGTTTAATGGCCCAGTCAACACTATGTAATTTTTGAGCCTGTCAGTTTACCTATCCACACGTTTCATGGGCTGTCTTGTACATAAGTGGTTGACCAGTACAGTGTACATTCTTTCGCCAGAAACTGACAACTGCCCTTCTTGAATCAGCGGAAGGGAAAGAATGATGATAGAAACGATATAATGATCAATCTCCACGAAAAAATACTGCCAACCCCGGCAAGTATTGAATCCGCGTACTTCTGATCACCAGTCAGACGCATCACCGCCGGTAATATGGCTATAAACTCAGTTTTACAGCTACCACCACAGTTAATATGGCTGTCACCTCAGTTTCGCATTTTACACCTCAGGTCATATGGTTATCACCTGAGTTTCACAAGAAGCAGTATGACTATCATCTGTAATATGCCTGTCACCTCGGTTTGACAGCTGCCACAGGTAATACAGCAATCAAGTCTGTTTCACAGCTATTCCCATAGCTTGTTTGGCTATCCCCTTAGCTTGACAGCTATCACTACAGGCTATATGGCCATCACCTGAGTAGTATGGTTATCACCAGAGTTAAACAGCCATCGCCAAAGGTAATATCGCCATCACCTCAGTTTCACAGCTGTCACCATATATTATATAGCAATCGTTTAACTATAGGTAGTATGGCTATCGTTTTAGTTTCACAGCTATCACAACAAGTAATATGGCTATCACCTGACTTTCTCAGCTTTCCTTCACAAAAGTTAGATTGCTATCACCTTAGTTTGACAGTCGTTACCACAGATAGTATAGCAGTCAACTATGATACATAATTGTCAAACAGTTAGTAAGGTTATCACCTGAGTTTCAGATGTATTCCTACAGGTAACAACGATATCCCCTCAGGTTATATTGCTATCATCTGGGTTCCATAGCTATAAATGCATGTAATATGGCTATCACCTCCATTTCACAGCTGTCACCTCAGAAAATATGGCTATCACTTGAGCTTCACAACAAGAAATATGACTATGACTTGAATTTCACAGCTATAATCACAAGTAAAACGGTTATGACATCGGCTGACAGCTGTCACAAGAGGTAATGCAGAAATAACATCTGTTTTACAACTGTCGCTACAACTAGTATGGTTATCACCTGGCTTCATTGCTATCACAGATGGTAATGTGGCTATAACCTCAATTTTACAGCTACAACCACAGGTAATATGGCTGTCACCTCAGCTTCACATATTTCGCCTGAGTTTCACTATGCTTAGTATAACTATCATCTGAATTCCACAACTATCATTATAGGTAATATGCCTATCGCTTCGGCTTGTCACCACCGGTAGTACAGCTGTCACCTCTGTTTCACAACTGTTTGCAGAGTTAGTATGGCTATCCCCTTAGTTTCACAGTTATCGCCACAGTTAATATGGCCATTACTTGAGTAATAGTTGCCCAAATATGTAATAAAGCTATCAACTAAGTTTCACAGTCTATCACCTGAATTTCACAACTATCTCCAAAGGTATTATGGCTATCACCTTAATTTGACAGCTGTCACCACAGTTTTTCACCTACATTTTATAGCTATCACCACAGGTAATATGGCTATCACCACGGGTAGCATGGCTATCATCGCATATCTGCGAATTTGTTGTGAGTTGTTGTTTAGTGTTTTCTAATGGTCTGATCACCCCCTGTGGGGAAGAGAGGGCTGATTGTTCCGTTTCATAAACACTCGTATTTTTTCTTGTTTTGTGTATGTTTCCTCTTCCTGTCGTGAGTGGGCTGTGTCTTGTGACTGTGGCGCTCCCTGGGTCTTTCTTTTAAATTTTTACAGCTGTCGCTAAAGATAGTATTTAGCACCCAATTTCGTAAAATCATTCTTCGATATAAAAAGATTGGGTACAACATGGATATTATACGACAGACTGCATGCATGGTAGTTAACCCAATCACGGTTGGCAACTTTGCTTCCCTCTTTAATGGCACGCCGGTGGATCAGGCCTCAGATTCTATGACGGTTCCAACGTAAAGGCTTATTGAGAGTTAGAGAGATCTAATTCAAGGTAATGTTGGTTGGTGCCTGATGCTCTTTCTCTGGTCGGGCCCATCGAAGTATAATTGTTGGTTTTCTTTTGCTCCAGCATTTCAGTGCTTTCTTGCTGTCGAGTCCTCACCGTTGTCTCACCTCTGTGTTTCTTTGATTATTTGTGTTCACGGAGATGTTGCACTGATTAGTTAGGAGGCTTTCATGCGGACTGAACAAATTATTTGTCTAAATCGCGACGGAAGTAAGGGCGAGGATTGTGGCCACGTAAAATCGATTTAAGCCCCCAGTGGAAATCTTTCCACTGACCGTTCCAAGGCGGTTCTTCTGTGGCGATTTATTTATGTTGTTATTTGTTACTTACTGTGTTTATCACTTGTGACTTTTTATTTTGGATGCCCATATGGCCATTTTGTGGGAAAGTAACTGTCCTTATGGTCTTCCTTTGTTTAGGTTTCCATTATGGTCTGGTCGCTTAATGTTTGTGTTTCTTTCCCTTTGGTGTCTTTGATGGGTGGAGTAAGTTAACTGTATCGATTCCTGAACTTTGTTTTACTTCTACTTTGCTGTCACCCCAGTTTCACACACAAAACCTATCATCTCATTTTTCACAACTGTCGTAAAAGAAAGGTAATACAGTAAACACCTCTTATTTACAGCTGTCACCAGAGGTAGTCACAGCTATCACCACAGGTAATATGGCTGCCACCTGAGGTGCACAGCTGTCATCACAGGTTATATAACAATCACCTCAGTTTCACAGCTGGCAATATAGGTAGTATGGCTATCACATGATTTTCACAGCAATCAAATCAGGTAACATGGCTGTCGCTTTAGTTTTACAGCTTCTACCACAGATTACATCATTTTTAGCTGAGTTTCTCAGCTTTCTTAATTGATAGTTTGATATTCACAGGTAATATGGCTATCACATTACTTTCTCAGCTGTCACCAAAGATGGTATACATATGACATCAGACTTACAGCTGTTACTATAAGATATATAGCTATCATCTGTGTTTCACATCTGTCGTCCATAGGTAATATAGCAATCACATGTGTTTCATCATTGTCACCAGAGGTAGTATGGCTATTACTTGAGTTTCACAGCTATCACTTCAGCATCACACTTATTACCACAGGTAGTATGGCTATAGCCTCAGTTTCACAGACGTCACCACAGGTAATCTTGCTATAATCTGACATTTACAGTTGTCACCTCGGGTGATATGCTATCACCTCGTATTCACAGCTATCACCACAGGAAAACAGCTTTCACCACATGTAATATAGCATTCACCTGTGTTTCAAAATTGTCACCACCTGCAGAATGGTTATCACCTGGGTTTCACAGCTACCACCACAGGGAATAAAGCTATCACATTAGTTTCACAGCTGGATTTTACATCAGAGTTACAGCTGTCACCACAGAAATATGTCTATCACCTCAGTTTCACAGCTATCGCCAGAGACAGAATAGAAGTTACTTGTGTTTCACATTTTTCACCAGAGGTAGTATGGCTATCACTTGAGTTTCACAGCTATCACCTCAGCATTACATTTATCACCAAATGTAGAATGGCTATCGCATCGTTTCACGGCTTTCAACATTGGTAATATGACTGCAATCTGAGTTTTACTTTATCACCGCAGGTAAGATGCTATCACCTCGGTGTCACAGCTATCACCATAGGAAGTTTAGCTATCACATCAGTTTCACAGCTGTCATCAATGTTATATAGCAGTGACCTTTGTATCTCCATTATCGCAACAGGTAGAATGTCCATCAACTGAGTGAGTGGGTGTTTGAGTTATACATCCCACCAAAGCTAAGGTCATACGGAGACGAGACCTTGGTTTAAGACACATCCGAAAGTCTGGAGAAGCCCGGGATCGATTCTGCGATCCCTGGTTTACAAGGCGACTATCGTAACCACTACACCACGGAGGCTTCTATCCATCACCCGAGTTTCACAGCTATCAGCACATATGACATGACAATCACTTCACTTTCAAATCTGTTAGCACGATAAATAAATAATCCTCAGATAATAAGGCTATAACGTGAGTTTCTCATCTATAACCACAGGTAGTATAGCTATCACATCCGTTTTATAGATATCACCACGGGTAATATGGCTATCCCCTAAGATTTTAAAGTGGTCACCACAGATTATGTAGCAGTAATATTAGTTTCACAGCTGGCACCATAGGTGGTATGGCTATCACATGGATTTCGCAGCAAACAAAACAGGTAAAACAGGTAAAATGGCTTTCACATTAGTTTCGCAGCTATCACCATAGCTAATATGGCTATCGTATGGCTTTCAGAGCTTTCCCTACTGGTAGTATGGCTATCTCCTCGGTTTCACAGCGGTCACCACAGGTGTTATGGCCATCGTGTGAATTTCACAGCGTTCACCACAGATTATATAGCGTGAGTTAAACAGCAATCATAACAGGTTATATTGTTTCTCCTCAGTTTAGCTGTCACCACAAATAATATGGTTATCACCTGGGTTATATACTATAGGAAATATGGCTATGACATTAGTTTCACATTTGTAATCACAGGAAGTGCGGATATCACATCAGACTTGCAGTTGTCGCAACAGGTCTTTTGGCTTTCACCCCAGTCTAACAGCTTTCAACACAGGAAGTATAGATACACCTTACTTTTACAGCCTTTCACCAAAGGGCATACGGCTATCACCTCATTTTCACAGCTGTCCCAACAGGTTATATAGCAAACATCTCTGTTTCACAACTATCACCTGAATTTCTCAGCTATCACCAAAGGTTATATCGCTATCACCTCAGTTTCACAGCTTGCGGTTAAACATTAAAATTGATCTTTAGTTTAACGCTGCAGCATATATCCAAGCGAAAGTTACCTGACGTCCCTTCTGACGTTTTGAAAACGTTTATAAAACACAACTGTTAGCTGGGTATCACCACAGTTGCACAGCTGTCACCACAAAATAGAAGTGAAGGCAATCACCAGGAATCGATACAATTATCTCACAACCCCCATCCAAGACACCAAAGAGAAAGAAACATAATCATAACATTCACCACAATGAAAACGCCACAATCGGAAAGACCAAAGGACAATTACTTTCCCACAAAATGACTGTCCAAAATAAAAAGATACTGTAACAATAATAAACCACAACAGAAGAATCGCCTTGGAACGGTCAGTATTTTTACTGGAGGGTGAAATCGAGTCTAACTGTTGCTTTTCTTTTTGCTGTCGAGTCATCAGCGTTGTTTCATCTCTGTGCTTATTTGATTATTTGTGTTCACGGAGATGTTGCACTGATGAGTTAGGAGGCCTTCATGCGGACTGAACAAATTATTTGTCTAAATCGCGACGGAAGTAATGGAGAGGAGTGTAGCCACGTAAAATTGATTTAAGCCCCCTAAATGGAATTCGTTTCCGCTGACCGTTCCAAGGCGGATCTTCTGTCGCGGTTTATTTTTGCTATGGTTTGTCTTTGGGTGTTTGTGTCGCTTATGTTATTTATTTTGGATAGCCTATTGGCCATTTTGTGGGAAAGTAACTGTCCTTTTGGCTTTCCGCTGTTGGTGTTTCCATTAGGGTCTGTTGTTTCATGCGTGTTAATCCATCCCTTTGGTGTCTCTGATGGGAGCTGTGGGTTGATTGTGTCGATTCCTGATCATTGCCTCCACTTCTATTTTACATGGCTATCGAATGTTTTACAGCTGTTTTTTTTTTCCATGAATTATGGTTATCAACACAGTTTACCAATTATCACCACAGGTTATATGCCAATGTACAGTTTAACAGCTATAACCACATACTATGTGGATGCCACTACAATTTCGCTGCTATTGATTGATTGTGTTTGGGTTTAACGACATGTCAACTCTTGTGGGTCACTTTGTGTCGTCTCCCAGATAAAAGGAGAAAAGAGAGAGAAGAAGTAGTAGAGATGAATGAGAGTGGGCAGAGACAGCGCTAAATATATGAAAGTGAAGAAATAGAAGAAATACCTGCTTTACCTTCTATCCTTAACTGCTGCTAGGCCAGCAAGCCTTGCCTAACTGTAAGCCAATATCACTTGGCGCCCAGTTGATGCAACACCTTCGCCTCACCCCCCCCCCCCCTATTTTGCAGCTATATGTAATCTGTCACGACAAGTTATGTGGCCACTACTACTGAAACATAACTATTACAACAGGTTATGTGACTAACACTTACTTCACAGCTGCCACCACAAGATATTTGGCTATAACACGACATGTTTACTTTACTATCACTACTATGTCCAGCGGTCACCTTAAGAGATATGGCTATTATAACAGTTTCAAGGCAGTCACATCGGGAATATGAAATTAACTCGATTACAAAACTGTTACCACATAGTTTAAGGTTATCATTACAGCTTTACAGCACCATCTCAGGTTCAAAATACCATTGTTTCTAATCTGTCACTACATGTTATATTACTATCACTGCAGTTTCTCATATGCAACCACATTTTATATGACTTTCGCAACATATTCACTGCTATCACCATACACTAAATATCTATTACCACAGCTTCATAAGTGTCTCCACATAGTGTAGTGGTTTTGCTACTCGTCTCATAAACCATGGATCGCAGCTTATAAACGTGTCGCCACCGTTTCTGTCATCGAAATATCAACACAGGCTATATAGCTATTTACACAGTTTCAGCGCTGTCGCCGCTGGTTATTTTGATAATCAGCACAGTTTCCATGACTATCACCACAGGTCACATGTGTAATATTACTTTCACAACAGTTTCACGGCTATAACCATAGGTAAAAAATAACGACACTATCACAGCGCTCACGACAGATTACATGGCTATTATAGCAGCTCACAGTTATCCCCGAAGCTATATTGCTATCACAACAGTTTTGCTCTTTCACCACCCGTTATATGGTTATCAAGCCAATATCACAGCTAAAATCACACTGTCATTTAGATTTAAACACAGTCTCATACGTGGCTTTCGCCACAGTATAACAACTATCACCACATGTTTATTAGGTTTCAGCACCTTTTTACAGCAGCTGTCACCATGGGGTTATTTAAATTTCATTACACTTGCACCTTTACCATAGGTTGCGTCGCTTTAACCACAAATTCGAAGCTATGACCACAGGTTATATGGATTTCAGCAGAGCTTCACAGCTGCCACCAAAGGTTATGTGGCTATCAGCGCAGTTTTACAGCTATCACCACATGTAATTTAGATTTTAGCACAGTTTCACAGCTATCATCACAGTTTCACAGTTATCACCGCAAAATATATAGATTTGTTTGTGTTTCTTTCCCTTAGGTGTCTCTAATGGGAGCTGTGTGTTAATTGTATCGATTCCTGGTCAATGCCTTCACTTCTATAAAATACATTTACATGGATGTCGCAGTCCAAAAGTTTATTTGACTATCACCACAGTTTCATAGCTGTCGACGTAGGTTACGTTGGTATCACCACAGTGTTACATCTATCACTACATATTATTTAGATTTCATCATAGTTTGACAGCTGTCACCATTGGTTATGTGATAATCCCTGCAGTTCCACGGTTCATTAAGGTTTTAGCACAGTTCCAAAGCTGACATCACAGGTTACATGGCCATCATCACAGTTTCACAGATATCACCACAGAATTTAAAGATTTCAGCACAGTTTCACAGCTGACACCAAATGCTTTTATAGATTTCAGCACAGTTTCAGAGCTGTTACCAAAGGTAACGCAATAATCAGCACAGAGCAAAGCTTTCCTCACACGTTGTTGAGTTTTTAGCTCAGATTCATAGCTGTCATCACACGTTACTAGGGTGTCATCACCGTTTAACAGCTATGACTACAGATTATATAGGTTTTAGCAGCACAGATTATATAGGTTTTAGCAGCACAATTTCACAGCTGTCACCACCGGTCACACCAATTCCACAGCTTTTCCCCACAGATTATATAGATTTCAGCAGTTTCATAGCTGTCACGTGTGCACAGGTAATGTGTATATCGCCAAAGCTTCACAGCTATTACCACGGGTTATTTATAAATTTTAGCGCAGTTCATAGCTGTCACTGCATGTTACGTGGCTATCACCACAGTTTAACAGCTATCACCATAGGTTATCTCGATTTCAGCACAGTTTAACCTCATCATCACAGGTTATTTGGATTTCAGAACAGCTTCACAGTAGTCACCACAGTTACGTGGCTATCGCGGCAGTTTTACAGCTTTCACCACATGTAATTTATATTTCAGCACAGTTTTACAGCTCCCACCACAAATAATATTGATTTCAGCACACTTTCACAGCTGTCACCACTCGCAAAGGTTATTTGTCTATAACAATAGTTTCACAGCTGTTGTCGCCATAGATTACATGACTTTTACGACAGGGTCACAGCTATCACCACAGGTAAATTATATTTCAGCACAGATTCACAGATGTAATCACCTCACAGTTTCACAGCTCCCATCATAGATAATATAGATTTCAGTGCACTTTCACAGCTTTCACAACTCTCAAAGTTTATTTGGCTATAACTATAGTTTCACAACTGTTGTCGCCACATATTATATGTTTTTTTTTGCGACAGTGTCACAGCTATCACCACAGTGAAGAGCTTATTAGAGGAGAGCACCAAACCCCTCTATTAAATACATACGGACAGTTGTTTCCGTGGATTTGTATCTGCTTGTTTAAAAGGCAGCCAGTTAACAGTTTCTGCCAAGGGCCATAAGTGTCAGATTCTGAAACCACAAAGTGTTTTATTACCCAGTAATCTGGAGTTTATATCACAGCCAGTGAATCAGACAATGTATTTGAAATGTATTGATGATCAGTTTATATAAAAGTGCTTTAGTGTTATGCAATTAATGGTCAGTTCTTCATTTATATATATGTGTTTTGTTTTGTTTTTCAAGGAATGAATCGTATTTTATTAAATGGACTGGCGGTAAGTTTTTACCTGATGCGACTTCAGTTTGAAGTAAAAATTGATATAGATAAAAGGGTATTTTATTATACGATTAAAGGATAATTAATTAAAGGATACTTTTCTCCATACTTGGATATTCATTATAATCGCGAAGGCGATTCTAAAGAGTGCAGGGGAAACAATGACAGTTATCCCTTTCAACAAATACTCAATGGAAAAAGGAAAATGTCCCTTGTAGGGACAATGTTCCAGATAAGGCCGGTTGCTTAAGTTAATTTTCAAAATGTTTTTACTCCTTAAGTTTGTTTTTTGTTGCTGTATTTTTTGGGCCAAGACATTTCAGCTTTTCCTTTAATTTTGACGACATCCTTAGCTATCAACAAGAATAAAGACTGTGTAAATTCAAGAAAGCATAGCCCATCTGCATCTCGGTTTCAAATGATAAAGCTCGTTAACAGAAATATGACTTCTGACATTAAAGTCTCACCACACTGTAATGATAACTAAAGATCATATTTGAACTTTTCTGTTTGAACCTAACCAATCAGATCAGTTTTCCGGAAATGGCAGGCTGAAGAGTTAACAGCTCTAGTATTATGTACCACTTGCCACATGCTATTTAGATTTCTGCATAGTTTCACAGCTGTCACCACAGGCAACATAATAATCACTGCAGTTTCACAGCTGTCATCAGCTGGTTTAGTTTCAAGCATAGTTCCATAGCTGTCATCACAGGGTACGTGGTCATCACCACATTTTCACAGCTATCACCACATATTTTGGAGATTACAGCACAGTTTCACAACTGTCATCGCAGATTACGTGGCTATCACACCAGCTGCAGAGCTATAACCACAGTTTCCCATTTATCACCACAGGTTATCTAGATTTCAGTACAGTTTCACAGCTCTAACGCCAGGTTATTTAGCACAGATCACAGCTGTCACCACTGATTACGTGACCATCGCCAGTTCCACAGTTTTTATTACAATATTTCAGAATCCTGATGCGATAATTGGTCGAAACTAGAAAGTTCGGCCAAAACATGTACTTTCCATGCTTTTCAGTTCTGTTGTTTTGCTCTTCCAAATGATAAACCTTTCATAGAACATATTTGATGTGGCTATAGCAGGCGTTAATGGAGTGTGTGGCGGTCGTAAAATGTCCCCCCGCCTTTCGTCATAATGTAGTTTATATTTTCTTGTCCTTCGGGATCATTGGTTTATAGTGGAATTTTGAAAATATTTCAGGGCCACTGATGAGGCCTTATTGGCCGAAACTAGCTGCTCTGGCCAAGTAACCTTTTGCGCTTCATGCTTTTCGGATTTGTTGTTTATTCCTTGCTTTCAAAGGATAACTCTTTTATAGAACATATTTCACAGTAGGTTATTTTGAATTCAACAGTTCCACAGCCGTCACCATAGGCTACGTAACTAGCACCACAGTTTCACAGCTATCACCACAGGTTATTTATAATTCAGCATCGTTTCATAGCTGCCACCATAGGTCAAATTGCCATCACCGATGTTTCACAGATATCACCACAGGTTATTTAGTCTTCAGTATAGTTTTATAGCTGTCACAACAGAAAACTCGCAGTCACAACAGGCAACTCGGCATCACAAGAGTTTCACAGCTTTCACAATAAGTTATTTTAATTTCAGCATAGTTGTCATCACAGTTTCACAGCTGTCACCATAAATTATACAGATTTCAGTAGATTTTCACTGCTGTCACACAGATACTTGGCTCTCACCAAACTTTCGCAGGTATCACCACAGGTTATTCCGATTTCATCACAGTTTCACATCTGTCACCACAGGTTATGTGGTTATCACCACAGTTTCGCAGGTATAACCCCAGGTTATTCAGAATTCAGCACAATTTCACATCTGTTACAACAGGTTATGTGGTCCAGCTGTCACCACATATTACGTGGCTATCGCACCAGCTGTAGAGCTATAACCACAATTACCCATCTATCACCACAGGTTATTTAAATTTCTGTAGAGTTTCACAACCCTTGCGCCAGGTTATTTAGCACAGATCACAACTGTCACCAGCTGTCACCAGGGGTTACGTGACCATCGCCAGTATCACAGTTGTTAAATAATATTTCTGAGTCCTGATATGATAATTGGTCGAAACTAGAAAGTTTAGCCAACACGTGTACACTCCATGCTTTTCAGTTCTAATGTGACTACAGCTGGCGTTAAGGGAATGTGTGGCGGCCGCAAATTGTCTCCCCGCCTTTCGTCATAATGTAGTTTATATTTTCTTGTCCTTCGGGATCATTGGTTTCTTGTGGAATTTTTAAAATAAATTCAGGCCTTATTGACAAAAACTAGCTGCTCTGGCACAGTAAACGTTTGTACTCAAAGCTTTTCGGATCTATTATTAATTCCTTGCTACCAAAGGATAACTCTTATAGAACATACTATTTTGAATTCAGCAGT
Organism: Lucinisca nassula; assembly: GCA_963580285.1. Classification (NCBI taxonomy): domain Eukaryota; kingdom Metazoa; phylum Mollusca; class Bivalvia; order Lucinida; family Lucinidae; genus Lucinisca; species Lucinisca nassula. The sequence goes on from OY757013.1 coordinate 55,970,359, forward strand.
TTCACAGCTGTCAGGGTACGTGACTATCACCACAGTTTCACAGTTATCACCACTGGTAATTTAAAGTTTAGCGCTGTTTCACAGCTGTCACCATAGAGTAAATAGCCATCATCGCTGTTTCATAGATATTACCACAGGTCATTTAGTTTTCAGTATAGTTTTATAGCTGTCACGAAAAACAACTCGGCATCACAACAGGTAACTCGGCATCACCACAGTTTCACAGCTTTCTCAATATGTTATTTTGATTTCAGCACAGTTTCACAGCTTCACAACAAATATGTTATTTGTTATCAGCTGTCACCACAGTTTCACAGCATCGTTTCATAGCTGCCACCATAGGTCAAATTGCCATCACCGATGTTTCACAGATATCACCACAGGTTATTTAGTCTTCAGTATAGTTTTATAGCTGTCACAACAGAAAACTCGCAGTCACAACAGGCAACTCGGCATCACAAGAGTTTCACAGCTTTCACAATAAGTTATTTTAATTTCAGCACAGTTTCACAATAAATAACATAGTTGTCATCACAGTTTCACAGCTGTCACCATAAATTATACAGATTTCAGTAGATACTTGGCTATCACCAAACTTTCGCAGGTATCGCCACAGGTTATTCCGATTTCATTACAGTTTGATCTGTCACCACAGGTTATGTGGTTATCACCACAGTTTGCCATCAATTACTACAGGCTTTTAGGTTTCAGTGTAGTTTCACAGCTGACGCCAAGGTTATTTAGATTTTAGCACAGATGACAGCTGTCACCACTGGTTGCCTGGCCATCGTAACAGTTTCACTGTTTGTTTTACTATATAAGGATCATTATGAGGCTCATTGGACGAAACTAGTTAGTTTTGCCCAAGAAAACTTGTACACTCCATGCTTTCAGCTCTGTTGTATATTCCTTGCTTCCAAATGATAAGCCTTTCACAGAACATATTTGCTGTGACTATAGCTGGCGTTAATGGAGTGTGTGGCGGCCGTAAACTGTCTCCCCGCCTTTCGTCACAATGTAGTTTATATTTTCTTGTCCTTCGGGATCATTGATGGAATTTTGAAAATATTTCAGGGCCACTGATGAGACCTATTTGGCCGAAACTAGCTGCTCTGGCCCAGAAAACTTGTGCACTCCATGCTTTACGGATCTGTTGTTTATTCCTTGCTGCCAAAGGATAACTCTTTTATGGAACATATATCACAGTAAGTTATTTTGAATTCAGCAGTTTCACTGCTGTCACCACAGGCTATGTAACTAGCACCACTTTTTCACAGCTATCATCACAGGTTATTTATAATTCAGCATCGCTTCATAGCTGTCACCATAGGTTAAATGGCCATCATCGCTGTTTCGGATATATCACCCCAGGTCTTTTAGTTTTCAGTATAGTTTTATAGCTGTCACAGCAGACAACTCGGCATCACAACAGGTAAATCGGCATCACCACAGTTTCACAGCTTTCTCAATATGTTATTTTGATTTCAACACAGTTTTACAGCTTCACATCAGATAACATAGCTGTCACCACAGTTTCACAGCTGTCTCCACAAAGTATACAGCTTTCAGTACATTTTCACAGCTGTCTCACAGATACTTGGCTATCACCAAACTTTGGCAGGTATCACCACAGGTTATTCAGATTTCAGCACAGTTTCACAGCTGTCACCACAGGTTAAGTGGCTATCCCCACAGTGTGCCATCAATCACCACGGACCTGTACATTCCATGCTTTTAGGCTCTGTTGTATATTCCTTGCTTCCAAATGATAAGCCTTTCATAGAGCATATTTGCTGTGACTATAGCTGGCGTTAATGGAGTTTGTGGCGGCCGTACACTTTCTCCCCGCCTTTCGTCAAAATGTAGTTTCTATTTTCTTGTCCTTCGGGATCATTGGTGGAATTTTCAAAATATTTCAGTGCCACTGATGAGACCTATTTGCCCGAAACTAGCTGTTCTGGCCCAGAAAATTTGTGCATTCCATGCTTTATGGATTAGTGTTTATTCCTTGCTTCCAAAGAATAACTCTTTTATGGAACATATTTCACAGTAACTTATTTTGAATTCAGCAGTTTCACTGCTGTCACCACAAGCTACGTGACTAGCACCACTATTTCACAGCTATCATCACAGGTTATTTATAATTCAGCATCGCTTCATAGCTGCCACCATAGGTTAAATGGCCATCATCGCTGTTTCACAGATATCACCACAGGTCATTTAGTTTTCAGTATATTTTTATAGCTGTCACAACAGACAACTTGGCATCACAATAGGTAAATCGGCATCACCACGGTTTCACAGCTTTCTCAATATGTTATTTTGATTTCAACACAGTTTTACAGCTTCACATCAGATAACATAGCTTCCACCACAGTTTCATAGCTGTCACAACAAAATTATACAGATTTCAGTACATTTCCACAGCTGTCACACAGATACTTGGCTATCACCAAACTTTCGCAGGTATCACCACAGGTTATTCCGATTTCGGCACAGTTTCACGGCTGTCACCACAGGTTAAGTGGCTATCACCACAGTTTGCCATCAATCACCACGGACTTGTACATGCCATGCTTTTAGGCTCTGTTGTATATTCCTTGCTTACAAACGATAAACCTTTCATAGAACATATCTGATGTGAATATAGCTGGCGTTAAGGGAGTCTTTGGCTGCCGTAAAATGTCTCTTCGCCTTTCGTCATTATGCTGTCAATAATTTCTTGTCCTTCGCGATCTTTGGTTTATTTTGGAGTTTTCAAAATATTTCAGGGTCAATGATGAGGCTGAATTGGCCAAAACCAGCTGCTCTGGTCCAGAAAACTTGTGCACTCCATGCTTTTCTGATCTGTTGTTTATGCCTTGCTTCCAAAGGATAACTCCTTTATAGAACATATTTCACAGTAGGCTATTTGAATTCAGCAGTTTCACAGCTGTCACCACAAGCTACGTAACTAACACCCACTATCATAGCTATCACCACAGATATTCATAATTCTGCCTCATTTCACAGCTGCCACCATAGGTTAAATGGCCATCACCGCTGTTTCACAGATATCACCACAGGTTATTTAGTTTTGAGTATAGTTTTATAGCTGTCACAACAGACAACTCAGCATCACAACAGGAAACTCGGCATCAGAGCTTTCTCAATGTGTATTTCAGCACAGTTTTACAGCTTCACAACAGATAACATAGCTGTCAACATTGTTTCACAGCTATCACCACAAATTATACAGATTTCAGCACAGTTTAACAGCTTCACAACAGATAACATAGCTGTCAACACAGTTTTACAGCTTCACATCTGATAACATAGCTGTCACCACAGTTTCACAGCTGTCACCACAATTTTATGCAGATTTCAGTACATTTTCACAGCTGTCACACAGATACTTGGCCATCACCAAACTTTGGCAGGTATCACCACAGGTTATTCAGATTTCAGCACAGTTTCACAGCTGTCACCACAGGTTAAGTGGCTATCCCCAAAGTTTGCCATCGATCACCACGGACTTGTACATTCCATGCTTTTAGGCTCTGTTGAATATTCCCTGCTTCCAAATGATAAGCCTTTCATAGAACGTATTTGCTGTGACTATAGCTGGCGTTAATGGAGTGTGTGGCGGCCGTAAACTGTCTCCCCGCCTTTCGTCTCAATGTAGTTTAAATTTTCTTGTCCTTCGGGATCATTGCTGGAATTTTGAAAATATTGCAGGGCCACTGATGAGACCTATTTGGCCGAAACTAGCTGCTCTGGCCCAGAAAACTTGTGCAGTCCATGCTTTACGGATCTGTTCTTTATTCCTTGCTTCCAAACGATAACTCTTTCATGGAACATATTTCAAAGTAAGTTATTTTGAATTCAGCAGTTTCACTGCTGTCACCACAGGCTACGTGACTAGCACCACTGTTTCAAAGCTATCATCACAGGTTATTTATAATTCATCATCAATTCATAGCTGTCACCATAGTTTAAATGGCCATCATCGCTGTTTCACAGATATCACCACAGGTCATTTAGTTTTCAGTATAGTTTTATAGCTGTCACAACAGACAACTCGGCATCACAACAGGTAAATCGGCATCACCACAGTTTCGCAGCTTTCTCAATATGTTATTTTGATTTCAACACAGTTTTACAGCTTCACATCAGATAACATAGCTTCCACCACAGTTTCATAGCTGTCACCACAAATTATACAGATTTCAGTACATTTCCACAGTTGTCACACAGATACTTGGTTATCACCAAACTTTCGCAAGTATCACCACAGGTTATTCCGATTTCAGCACAGTTTCATAGCTGTCACCACAGGTTAAAGTCTTTCGCTGCAGTAAAATGTCTCCCGCCTTTCGTCATAATGATGTCTATAATTTCTTGTCCTTCGGGATCATTGGTTTATTGTGGAATTTTTAAAATATTTCAGGGCCAATGATGAGGCCAAATTGGCCGAAACCAGCTGCTCTGGTCCAGAAAACTTGTGCACTCCATGCTTTTCTGATCTGTTGGGTATGCCTTGCTTCCAAAGGATAATTCCTTTATAGAACATATTTCACAGTAGGCTATTTGAATTCAGCAGTTTCACAGCTGTCACCACAAGCTACGTAACTAACACCCACTATCATAGCTATCACCACAGATATTCATAATTCTGCCTCATTTCACAGCTGCCACCATAGGTTAAATGGCCATCACCGCTGTTTCACAGATATCACCACAGGTTATTTAGTTTTCAGTATAGTTTTGTAGCTGTCACAACAGACAACTCAGCATCACAACAGGAAACACGGCATCAGAGCTTTCTCAATGTGTTATTTTGATTTCAGCACAGTTTTACAGCTTCACAACAGATAACATAGCTGTCAACATAGTTTCACAACTATCACCACAAAGTATACAGATTTCAGCACAGTTTTACAGCTTCACAACAGATAACATAGCTGTCCACACAGTTTTACAGCTTCACATCAGATAACATAGCTGTCGCCACAGTTTCACAGCTGTCACCATAAATTATACAGATTTCAGTACATTTTCACAGCTGTCACACAAATACTTGGCCATTACCAAACTTTGGCACGTATCACCACAGGTTATTCAGATTTCAGCACAGTTTCACAGCTGTCACCACAGGTTAAGTGGCTATCCCCACAGTTTGCCATCAATCACCACGGACTTGTACATTCCATACTTTTAGGCTCTGTTGTATATTCCCTGCTTCCAAATGATAAGCCTTTCATAGAACATATTTGCTGTGACTATAGCTGTCGTTAATGGGGTGTGTGGCGGCCGTTAACATGACCACAGGCTATTTATAATTCAGCATCGCTTCATAGCTGTCACCATAGGTTAAATGGCCATCATCGCTGTTTCACAGATATCACCACAGGTCATTTAGTTTTCAGTATAGTTTTATAGCTGTCACAACAGACAACTCGGTATCAGAACAGGTAAATCGGCATCACCGCAGTCTCACAGCTTTCTCAATATGTTATTTTGATTTCAACACAGTTTTACAGCTTCACATCAGATAACATAGCTTCCACCACTGTTTCACAGCTGTCACCACAAATTATACAGATTTCAGTACATTTCCACAGCTGTCACACAGATACTTGGTTATCACCAAACTTTCGCAGGTATCACCACAGGTTATTCCGATTCCAGCACAGTTTCACAGCTGTCACCACAGGTTAAGTGGCCATCTCCACAGTTTGCCATCAATCACTACGGACTTGTACATTCCATGCTTTTAGGCTCTGTTGTATATTCCTTGCTTACAAATGATAAACCTTTCATAGAACATATTTGCTGTGACTATAGCTGGCGTTAAGGAATCTTTGGCTGCCGGGAAATGCCTCTCCGCCTTTCGTCATAATGTTGTCTATAATTTCTTGTCCTTCGGGATCATTGGTTTATTGTGGAATTTTTAAAATATTTCAGGGCCAATGATGAGGCTGAATTGGCCGAAACCAGCTGCTCTGGTCCAGAAAACTTGTGCACTCCATGCTTTTCTGATCTGTTGTTTATGCCTTGCTTCCAAAGGATAACTCCTTTATAGAACATATTTCACAGTAGGCTATTTGAATTCAGCAGTTTCACAGCTGTCACCACAAGCTACGTAACTAACACCCACTATCATAGCTATCACCACAGATATTCATAATTCTGCCTCATTTCACAGCTGCCACCATAGGTTAAATGGCCATCACCGCTGTTTCACAGATATCACCACAGGTTATTTAGTTTTGAGTATAGTTTTATAGCTGTCACAACAGACAACTCAGCATCACAACAGGAAACTCGGCATCAGAGCTTTCTCAATGTGTATTTCAGCACAGTTTTACAGCTTCACAACAGATAACATAGCTGTCAACATTGTTTCACAGCTATCACCACAAATTATACAGATTTCAGCACAGTTTAACAGCTTCACAACAGATAACATAGCTGTCAACACAGTTTTACAGCTTCACATCTGATAACATAGCTGTCACCACAGTTTCACAGCTGTCACCACAATTTTATGCAGATTTCAGTACATTTTCACAGCTGTCACACAGATACTTGGCCATCACCAAACTTTGGCAGGTATCACCACAGGTTATTCAGATTTCAGCACAGTTTCACAGCTGTCACCACAGGTTAAGTGGCTATCCCCAAAGTTTGCCATCGATCACCACGGACTTGTACATTCCATGCTTTTAGGCTCTGTTGAATATTCCCTGCTTCCAAATGATAAGCCTTTCATAGAACGTATTTGCTGTGACTATAGCTGGCGTTAATGGAGTGTGTGGCGGCCGTAAACTGTCTCCCCGCCTTTCGTCTCAATGTAGTTTAAATTTTCTTGTCCTTCGGGATCATTGCTGGAATTTTGAAAATATTGCAGGGCCACTGATGAGACCTATTTGGCCGAAACTAGCTGCTCTGGCCCAGAAAACTTGTGCAGTCCATGCTTTACGGATCTGTTCTTTATTCCTTGCTTCCAAACGATAACTCTTTCATGGAACATATTTCAAAGTAAGTTATTTTGAATTCAGCAGTTTCACTGCTGTCACCACAGGCTACGTGACTAGCACCACTGTTTCAAAGCTATCATCACAGGTTATTTATAATTCATCATCAATTCATAGCTGTCACCATAGTTTAAATGGCCATCATCGCTGTTTCACAGATATCACCACAGGTCATTTAGTTTTCAGTATAGTTTTATAGCTGTCACAACAGACAACTCGGCATCACAACAGGTAAATCGGCATCACCACAGTTTCGCAGCTTTCTCAATATGTTATTTTGATTTCAACACAGTTTTACAGCTTCACATCAGATAACATAGCTTCCACCACAGTTTCATAGCTGTCACCACAAATTATACAGATTTCAGTACATTTCCACAGTTGTCACACAGATACTTGGTTATCACCAAACTTTCGCAAGTATCACCACAGGTTATTCCGATTTCAGCACAGTTTCATAGCTGTCACCACAGGTTAAAGTCTTTCGCTGCAGTAAAATGTCTCCCGCCTTTCGTCATAATGATGTCTATAATTTCTTGTCCTTCGGGATCATTGGTTTATTGTGGAATTTTTAAAATATTTCAGGGCCAATGTTGAGGCCAAATTGGCCGAAACCAGCTGCTCTGGTCCAGAAAACTTGTGCACTCCATGCTTTTCTGATCTGTTGGGTATGCCTTGCTTCCAAAGGATAATTCCTTTATAGAACATATTTCACAGTAGGCTATTTGAATTCAGCAGTTTCACAGCTGTCACCACAAGCTACGTAACTAACACCCACTATCATAGCTATCACCACAGATATTCATAATTCTGCCTCATTTCACAGCTGCCACCATAGGTTAAATGGCCATCACCGCTGTTTCACAGATATCACCACAGGTTATTTAGTTTTCAGTATAGTTTTGTAGCTGTCACAACAGACAACTCAGCATCACAACAGGAAACACGGCATCAGAGCTTTCTCAATGTGTTATTTTGATTTCAGCACAGTTTTACAGCTTCACAACAGATAACATAGCTGTCAACATAGTTTCACAACTATCACCACAAAGTATACAGATTTCAGCACAGTTTTACAGCTTCACAACAGATAACATAGCTGTCCACACAGTTTTACAGCTTCACATCAGATAACATAGCTGTCGCCACAGTTTCACAGCTGTCACCATAAATTATACAGATTTCAGTACATTTTCACAGCTGTCACACAAATACTTGGCCATTACCAAACTTTGGCACGTATCACCACAGGTTATTCAGATTTCAGCACAGTTTCACAGCTGTCACCACAGGTTAAGTGGCTATCCCCACAGTTTGCCATCAATCACCACGGACTTGTACATTCCATACTTTTAGGCTCTGTTGTATATTCCCTGCTTCCAAATGATAAGCCTTTCATAGAACATATTTGCTGTGACTATAGCTGTCGTTAATGGGGTGTGTGGCGGCCGTTAACATGACCACAGGCTATTTATAATTCAGCATCGCTTCATAGCTGTCACCATAGGTTAAATGGCCATCATCGCTGTTTCACAGATATCACCACAGGTCATTTAGTTTTCAGTATAGTTTTATAGCTGTCACAACAGACAACTCGGTATCAGAACAGGTAAATCGGCATCACCGCAGTCTCACAGCTTTCTCAATATGTTATTTTGATTTCAACACAGTTTTACAGCTTCACATCAGATAACATAGCTTCCACCACTGTTTCACAGCTGTCACCACAAATTATACAGATTTCAGTACATTTCCACAGCTGTCACACAGATACTTGGTTATCACCAAACTTTCGCAGGTATCACCACAGGTTATTCCGATTCCAGCACAGTTTCACAGCTGTCACCACAGGTTAAGTGGCCATCTCCACAGTTTGCCATCAATCACTACGGACTTGTACATTCCATGCTTTTAGGCTCTGTTGTATATTCCTTGCTTACAAATGATAAACCTTTCATAGAACATATTTGCTGTGACTATAGCTGGCGTTAAGGAATCTTTGGCTGCCGGGAAATGCCTCTCCGCCTTTCGTCATAATGTTGTCTATAATTTCTTGTCCTTCGGGATCATTGGTTTATTGTGGAATTTTTAAAATATTTCAGGGCCAATGATGAGGCTGAATTGGCCGAAACCAGCTGCTCTGGTCCAGAAAACTTGTGCACTCCATGCTTTTCTGATCTGTTGTTTATGCCTTGCTTCCAAAGGATAACTCCTTTATAGCATATATTTCACAGTAGGCTATTTGAATTCAGCAATATCACAGCTGTCACCACAAGCTACGTAACTAACACCCACTATCATAGCTATCACCACAGGTATTCATAACTCTGCCTCATTTCACAGCTGTCACCATAGGTTGAATGGCCATCACCGCTGTTTCACAGATATCACCACAGGTTATTTAGTTTTCAGTATAGTTTTATAGCTGTCACAACAGGCAACTCAGCATCACAACAGGAAACTCGGTATCACAGCTTTCTCGATGTGTTATTTTGATTTCAGCACAGTTTTACAACAGATAACACAGCTGTAAACATAGTTTCACAGCTGTCTCCACAAATTATACAGATTTCAGTACATTTTCACAGCTGTCACACAGATATTTGGTTATCACCAAACATTGGCAGGTATCTCCACAGGTTATTCAGATTTCAGCACAGTTTCACAGCTGTCACAACAGGTTAAGTGGCTATCCCCACGGTTTGCCATCAATCACCACGGACTTGTACATTCCATGCTTTTAGGCTCTGTTGTATATTCCTTGCTTCCAAATGATAAGCCTTTAATAGAACATATTTGCTGTGACTATAGCTGGCGTTAATGGTGTGTGTGGCGGCCGTAAACTGTCTCCCCGCCATTCGTCACAATGTAGTTTATATTTTCTTGTCCTTCGGGTTCATTGGTGGAATTTTTAAAATATTTCAGGCCCACTGATGAGACCTATTTGGCCGAAACTAGCTGCTCTGGCCCAGAAAACTTGTGCACTCCATGCTTTACGGATCTGTTGTTTATTCCTTGCTTCCAAATGATAACTCTTTTATGGAACATATTTCGCAGTAAGTTAGTTTGAATTCAGCAGTTTCACTGCTGTCACCACAGGCTACGTGACTAGCACCACTGTTTCACAGCTATCATCACATGTTATTTATAATTCAGCATCACTTCATAGCTGTCACCATAGGTTAAATGGCCATCATCGCTGTTTCACAGATATCACCACAGGTCATTTAGTTTTCAGTACAGTTTTATAGCTGTCACAACAGACAACTCGGCATCACAACAGGTAAATCGGCACCACCACAGTTTCGCAGCTTTCTCAATATGTTATTTTGAATTCAACACAGTTTTACAAATTCACATCAGATAACATAGCTTCCGCCACAGTTTCACAGCTGTAACCACAAATTATACAGATTTCAGTACATTTCCGCAGCTGTCACAAAGATACTTGGTTATCACCAAACTTTCGCAGGTATCACCACAGGTTATTCCGATTTCAGCACAGTTTCACAGCTGTCACCACAGGTTAAGTGGCTATCACCACAGTTTGCCATCAATCACCACGAACTTGTACATTCCATTCTTTTAGGCTCTGTTGTATATTCCTTGCTTACAAACGATAAACCTTTGATAGAACATATTTGATGTAAATATAGCTGGCGTTAAGGGAGTCTTTGGCTGCCATAAAATGTCTCTCCGCCTTTCGTCACAATGCTGTCTATAATTTTTTGTCCTTCGGGATCATTGGTTTATTGTGGAATTTTTAAAATATTTCAGGGCCAATGATGAGGCTGAATTGGCCAAAACCAGCTGCTCTGGTCCAGAAAACTTGTGCACTCCTTGCTTTTCTGATCTGTTGTTTATGCCTTGCTTCCAAAGGAAAACTCCTTTATAGAACATATTTCACAGTAGGCTATTTGAATTCAGCAGTTTCACAGCTGTCACCACAAGCTAGGTAACTAACACCCACTATCATAGCTATCACCACAGGTATTCATAATTCTGACTCATTTCACAGCTGTCACCACAGGTTAAATGGCCATCACCGCTGTTTCACAATTTTCACCACAGGTTATTTAGTTTTCAGTATAGTTTTATAGCTGTCACAACAGACAACTCAGCATAACAACAGGAAACTCGGTATCACAGCTTTCTAAATGTGTTATTTTGATTTCAGCACAGTTTTACTGCTTCAAAACAGATAACATAGCTGTCAACATGGTTTCACAGCTATCACCACAAATTATACAGATTTCAGCACAGTTTTACATCTTCCCAACAGATAACATAGCTGTCAACACAGTTCTACAGCTTCACATCAGATAACATAGCTGTTACCACAGTTTCACAGCTGTCACCACAAATTATACAGATTTCAGTACATTTTCACAGCTGTCACACAGATACTTGGCTACCACAAAACTTTGGCAGGTATCACCACAGGTTATTTAGATTTCAGCACAGTTTCACAGCTGTCACTGTTACATGTGGGTTTACGGCGTTCCGCAAACCCCCATGCTGACAAGACAACCGAGCGTGATCTCTGACAGGTGTACGGGCAGCTGTGGGGTAAGGCACAAGAAAGATGTTAAATGAATGACATGAATTATTTACAGTATCTACATACAACACTTACTAACACAAATTATCACAATTTGTTGCTTCTGTAGCCAACTCACGACGTCCGCTCCGAAGGCAAAACACTGTTCTGTGCTCGGAACGGGTGACGTGAATACCTACAGAAGCAAACAACCAAAACAACAACAAAAACAAAAAAAGAAACAACATAAGACGCGACTGGCCAGTTTATAACTTACGGTGAATCCCCCACTCGCGTGAAACTTCCTCTCGCGAACTAGCAGAACTAGTCTATCAACATAGTTGATAATCCTAGGTTTAGCGATCACGTTTGCCGATCAGGGGTTTAGCGATCGTCCAAATAACCTGCAGGTAAGTTGACCTCTTCCATGGTCTCACATTTGTTTACAACGAACAATGATTTAGATTCTGCTTCTACCCTGGTAGGCGCTGATTACGGCGGTCTGTCCGCCCTTGCTGGACCCTAACGCCTAGCGTCGTACCAGTACCTGCTGCTATGAAGCAGGGAGCAGCAGGTCACACATTGTTGTGCCTGCAAATTACGATAACGGGACTAGAAACGAGTCACAAAACATACATGCTATATCATGATCCCCCTCCCGGAGAAGTAAGAATATGTTCATGCATATACAGTTATTGCGCATGCGCCGACCAGACATACAGGCTGATTAGTGCATGCGACAAATAACCGTACAGCAGAACTCAACTTGACTGTGCATCAAATTATCAGCACCCAGCGCTTGACACAATAATACTCAAAGTTCATGTTTCCTTACTGAGCACTACAGAAATCAATTAATGCTCACTACTACTGAGCATAATACTCATCAAATTTGTGCTCACTACATTATCACAAGTAAGAGGCAATTGAACAGACCACGCCTTTGCGCTACCTGGTCAGCCGCCAATTACAGGAAACATAACAATCTCTATTCCATATCCTTCTCCGCAACACGGCTCACAAATATAGCTATTCACAAATTCATTACATTAATAACAGATAGAAACTACAAACAGAAGATTTTCATCTATAATCCACAACATTTGTTAGTGTCTCATAAGGGCCAACACTGTTTGCCGTAAATTCACTCTGTATTTGGTAGGCACCCCGTCACAACCGTCCTCGCGACGCCGATGACGCAGCTGACGTCATCCCCGCCGCTCAGGCCGTTATGACGTGTGGCGACCAAATACTCCCACTTAGCATCATCACGTTCTTTATATGTACATACATGCACAAACTGAGTTATCAGACAAAAACGGCATCATTACAAAATGAACTCGTAATTCTTCTTGAACAAAATTATTTCTAATCAACGTGAACATGCTTGTAAAATAAAATTCATTACGGTTCATCATCACGGATAACCCAAGAGGCTCTTGTAAGAGTTTGCCCTGATGATGAAGATATGGTTAAACCCGTCTTAAGTTTACGTCCCCTCTACACCTAATATCATATTGGGACGGTACCACGGTTTTCTAACCACAGCTAGTCAAAAGTCATGGATCAAACAAGTGACCCGGCGTTTATTAATTACATTCTACAAAAGGGGTGTAAAAGCCTAAATGAATCTAGAATGAGCGGGTGTCCAAACTTTACGTCTCACCAACATCTAGGGTCAGCATGAGACAGGACCTCACTTAGAAAGACTCATTCTACTACTGGAGAAGCCTGGGATCAATTCTGCGACGTCCAGCTGGCAAAGCTAGTAGCCTAATCACTACAGGCCACAACAGTGAATTCAGAATAGGCTTCAGAAAGTTGGGGTATACTAGAAGTAAACCCCTCCAAAACCTACAAGCATGTTCATACAAAAATAATACTAAACATAGATTTAACATACCTTTCAATATACTTTCTATTTCCCCGTCACAATGTTGTGTTCACTCTTACAACTTGACCTGCTGCTCAAGTGTCCGCTTTTTTCAGGGTTTATATATCTATGAATACTACCGGAAAATCATGCCTACTCATATTACCTTGCTCAATTCGTGGCGAGGTGGAGATACCGGCCACAAACAAAGCCAGATAGCAAAATCGAGTAGATAATGGATTTGCGTTCAAATAGTATATTTCCCATAGGAAAAATTGATGAAACGACCCTATAATCAATGACATGACTCCTGTCAAAACGAACGTCCACACAACACGTGACGGGAATAAAAATCATATATGGCACAATTTGGCGGTTGGCGATTTTTAGGCAAATTCTATAGGACTCGGCCTTTTAGCGGCCCCCTGTATTGTAAAAACAGCTCTCTATAAACCACTCATGCATACATCGTATGATATGTGCATGACTTGTTCATGGAGCCGCACAGTTTGCGTACCATATTTCACCTAAAATATTTCACTCGCACCGCCCTACCATATATCTACTAAAATAATTTAGATGTGCATAAGCACCAGAGAGGTTTCCTATTCCATCTCGTAACAAAGGTTTCCCCTTTTGGAGAAAAAACAATCAGAAATGTTTTTTTCTTTGTGTATAGAGATGGAATAGGATGAACCTATCTAAACAAGACAGCTATTTACACAACAACCGTGCGAAGAATTACCTACTAAGGTAGTCTGCCCCCAAATTTTCTTAAGTAAAATTTAGCTAGTAAGCCATTCATTTAACATCTTTCTTGTGCCTTATCCCATTTCTGACACCAAATGTTACATGTGGGTTTACGGCGTCCCGCAAACCCCCATGCTGACAAGACAACCGAGCGTGATCTCTGACAGGTGTACGGGCAGCTGTGGGGTAAGGCACAAGAAAGATGTTAAATGAATGACATGAATTATTTACAGTATCTACATACAACACTTACTAACACAAATTATCACAATTTGTTGCTTCTGTAGCCAACTCACGACGTCCGCTCCGAAGGCAAAACACTGTTCTGTGCTCGGAACGGGTGACGTGAATACCTACAGAAGCAAACAACCAAAACAACAACAAAACAAAAAAAGAAACAACATAAGACGCGACTGGCCAGTTTATAACTTACGGTGAATCCCCCACTCGCGTGAAACTTCCTCTCGCGAACTAGCAGAACTAGTCTATCAACATAGTTGATAATCCTAGGTTTAGCGATCACGTTTGCCGATCAGGGGTTTAGCGATCGTCCAAATAACCTGCAGGTAAGTTGACCTCTTCCATGGTCTCACATTTGTTTACAACGAACAATGATTTAGATTCTGCTTCTACCCTGGTAGGCGCTGATTACGGCGGTCTGTCCGCCCTTGCTGGACCCTAACGCCTAGCGTCGTACCAGTACCTGCTGCTATGAAGCAGGGAGCAGCAGGTCACACATTGTTGTGCCTGCAAATTACGATAACGGGACTAGAAACGAGTCACAAAACATACATGCTATATCATGATCCCCCTCCCGGAGAAGTAAGAATATGTTCATGCATATACAGTTATTGCGCATGCGCCGACCAGACATACAGGCTGATTAGTGCATGCGACAAATAACCGTACAGCAGAACTCAACTTGACTGTGCATCAAATTATCAGCACCCAGCGCTTGACACAATAATACTCAAAGTTCATGTTTCCTTACTGAGCACTACAGAAATCAATTAATGCTCACTACTACTGAGCATAATACTCATCAAATTTGTGCTCACTACATTATCACAAGTAAGAGGCAATTGAACAGACCACGCCTTTGCGCTACCTGGTCAGCCGCCAATTACAGGAAACATAACAATCTCTATTCCATATCCTTCTCCGCAACACGGCTCACAAATATAGCTATTCACAAATTCATTACATTAATAACAGATAGAAACTACAAACAGAAGATTTTCATCTATAATCCACAACATTTGTTAGTGTCTCATAAGGGCCAACACTGTTTGCCGTAAATTCACTCTGTATTTGGTAGGCACCCCGTCACAACCGTCCTCGCGACGCCGATGACGCAGCTGACGTCATCCCCGCCGCTCAGGCCGTTATGACGTGTGGCGACCAAATACTCCCACTTAGCATCATCACGTTCTTTATATGTACATACATGCACAAACTGAGTTATCAGACAAAAACGGCATCATTACAAAATGAACTCGTAATTCTTCTTGAACAAAATTATTTCTAATCAACGTGAACATGCTTGTAAAATAAAATTCATTACGGTTCATCATCACGGATAACCCAAGAGGCTCTTGTAAGAGTTTGCCCTGATGATGAAGATATGGTTAAACCCGTCTTAAGTTTACGTCCCCTCTACACCTAATATCATATTGGGACGGTACCACGGTTTTCTAACCACAGCTAGTCAAAAGTCATGGATCAAACAAGTGACCCGGCGTTTATTAATTACATTCTACAAAAGGGGTGTAAAAGCCTAAATGAATCTAGAATGAGCGGGTGTCCAAACTTTACGTCTCACCAACATCTAGGGTCAGCATGAGACAGGACCTCACTTAGAAAGACTCATTCTACTACTGGAGAAGCCTGGGATCAATTCTGCGACGTCCAGCTGGCAAAGCTAGTAGCCTAATCACTACAGGCCACAACAGTGAATTCAGAATAGGCTTCAGAAAGTTGGGGTATACTAGAAGTAAACCCCTCCAAAACCTACAAGCATGTTCATACAAAAATAATACTAAACATAGATTTAACATACCTTTCAATATACTTTCTATTTCCCCGTCACAATGTTGTGTTCACTCTTACAACTTGACCTGCTGCTCAAGTGTCCGCTTTTTTCAGGGTTTATATATCTATGAATACTACCGGAAAATCATGCCTACTCATATTACCTTGCTCAATTCGTGGCGAGGTGGAGATACCGGCCACAAACAAAGCCAGATAGCAAAATCGAGTAGATAATGGATTTGCGTTCAAATAGTATATTTCCCATAGGAAAAATTGATGAAACGACCCTATAATCAATGACATGACTCCTGTCAAAACGAACACCCACACAACACGTGACGGGAATAAAAATCATATATGGCACAATTTGGCGGTTGGCGATTTTTAGGCAAATTCTATAGGACTCGGCCTTTTAGCGGCCCCCTGTATTGTAAAAACAGCTCTCTATAAACCACTCATGCATACATCGTATGATATGTGCATGACTTGTTCATGGAGCCGCACAGTTTGCGTACCATATTTCACCTAAAATATTTCACTCGCACCGCCCTACCATATATCTACTAAAATAATTTAGATGTGCATAAGCACCAGAGAGGTTTCCTATTCCATCTCGTAACAGTCACCACAGGTTAAGTGGCTATCCCCACAGTTTGCCATCAATCACCACGGACGTGTACATTCCATGCTTTTAGGCTCTGTTGTATATTCCTTGCTTACAAATGATAAACCTTACATAGAATATATTTGATGTGAATATAGCTGGCGTTAAGGTAGTCTTTGGCTGCCGTAAAATGTCTCTCCGCCTTTCGTCATTATGTTGTCTATAATTTCTTGTCCTTCGGGATCATTGGTTTATTGTGGAATTTTTAAAAATATTTCAGGGTCAATGATGAGGCTGAATTGGCCGAAACCAGCTGCTCTGGTCCAGAAAACTTGTGCACTCCATGCTTTTCTGATCTGTTGTTTATGCCTTGCTTCCAAAGAGTAACTCCTTTATAGGACATATTTCACAGTAGGCTATTTGAATTCAGCAGTTTCACAGCTTTCACCACAAGCTACGTAACTAACACCTACTATCATAGCTATCACCACAGGTATTCATAGTTCTGCCTCATTTCACAGCTGTCACCATAGGTTAAATGGCCATCATCGCTGTTTCACAGATAATACCACAGGTTATTTAGTTTTTAGTATAGTTTTATAACTCTCACAACAGGAAACTCGGTATCACAGCTTTCTCAATGTGTTATTTTGATTTCAGCACAGTTTTACAGCTGCACAACAGATAACATAGCTGTCAACATAGTTTCACAGCTATTACCACAAATTATACAGATTTCAGTATATTTTCACAGCTGTCATACAGATACTTGGCTATCACCAAACTTTCGCAGGTATCACCTCAGGTTATTCAGATTTCAGCACAGTTTCACAGCAGTCACCACAGGTTAATATGCGGCTATCACCACAGTTTGCCATCAATCACCACGGGCTATTTAGATTTCAATACAGTTTCACAGCTGTCACCCTATATTATTTAGATTTTAGCACAGGTCAAAACTGTCACCACTGGTCGCCTGGCCATCGCAACTGTTTCACATTTTTTTTGTTTGTTTGTTTTTTGTACTATTTCAGGGGCCTGATGAGGGTCATTGGACGAAACAAGTTAGTTTGGCCAAGGAATACATGTATACTTTATGCATTTCATAGAACATATTTGATGTGACTATAGCTGGCATTAAGGGAGTGTGTGGCGGCCGTAAATTGTATCCCCGCCTTTCGTCATAGGTAGTTTATATGTTCTTCTCCTTCGGGATCATTGGTTTATTGTGGAAATTTTGAAATTATTTCAGGGCCACTGATGAGGCCTAATTGGCCGAAACTAGCTGTTCTGGGCCAGAAAACTTGTGCACTCCATGCTTTTAGGATCTGTTGTTTATTCCTTGCTTCCAAAGGATAACTCTTTTATAGAACATATTTCCGGTTGGTGTTTTTGAATTCAGCAGTTCCACAGCTGCCACCACATGCTACGTGACTAGCACCACAGTTTCACAGCTTTCACCACAGGTTATTTATAATTCTGCATCGTTTAATAGCTGTCACCATAGATTAAATTGCCATCACCGCTGTTTGACAGATATCACCATAGGTTATTTAGTCTTCAGTATAGTTTTATAACTGTCACAACGGAAAACTCGCAATCACAACAGATAACTCGGCATCACCACAGGTTTACAACTTTTTTTTATTTCAGCACAGTTTCACCGCTTCACAACAGATAACATAGCTGTCACCACAGTTTCACAGCTGTCACCACAGATTAAAGATTTCAGCACTTTTTCACAGCTGTAACACAGATACTTGGCTCTCACCAAACTTTGGCAGGTATCACCACAGGTTAATCAGATTTCAGCACAATTTCGCAGCTG
This sequence comes from Lucinisca nassula, assembly GCA_963580285.1. Classification (NCBI taxonomy): domain Eukaryota; kingdom Metazoa; phylum Mollusca; class Bivalvia; order Lucinida; family Lucinidae; genus Lucinisca; species Lucinisca nassula. The sequence continues at coordinate 55,989,004 of OY757013.1, forward strand.
TAACCGAAGAATATGTGGCTATGACCACCGTCTTATAGCTACCACCACATGTTATTTATAATTCAGCACCGTTTCACAGCTGTCCAAATGTCCATCACCGCTGTTACACAGATTATCACCGCAGGTTATAGTGTCAACTCGGCATCACAACAGGTAACTCAGCATCACCACAGTTTATCAGCTTTTCCATATGTGCTGTTGATGTCAGCACAATTTCACATTTCGTGTTGTGAAGCTCTAGTGATAGCCATTTTTTCTGAGGTGACAGTGTGAAATGGGGGTGATAGCCATATTACATACATTAATGGCTATGGGACTCAGATGATAGCAATACAACCTGAGGTGATATCGTTGTTACCTGTAGGGACAGCTCTGAAACTCGGGTGATAACCATTCTAACTGTTGTGACAATTATTAATCATAGTTGACTGCTGTATTACCCGTGGTGACGACTGTCAAACTTAGGTGATAGCGATCTTACTTTTGTGAAGGAAAGCTGAGAAAGTCAGGTGATAGCCATATTTCTTGCTGTGATAGCTGAAAACTAAAATGATAGCCATACTACCTATAGTGACAGCGGTGAAACTGAAATTATTGCTATATAATATGTGTCGACAGCTGTGAAACTAAAGTGATAACCTGTGGTGATGTGATGAAAGCTAAGAAATTGAGGTGATGGCGATATTACCTTTGGCGATGGCTGTTAAACTCTGGCGATAACCATACTACCTGGGGTTATAGCCATATTACCTGTGATGATAGCTGTGAAACTTGAAAAATCACGTGATAACCATATTACTTGTGGTGATATCTGTGAGACTTATTTGAAGCCTTACCACCTACGGCGACATTTGTGAAACTGAAACGATAGCCATAATACCGTAGTGGTAACTGCTACTCAGGTAATGACAATATAGCCTCTGGGAATAGCTGTCAAGCTAAGGGGATAGCCAAACAAGCTATGGGAATAGCTGTGAAACAGACTTGACTGCTGTATTACCTGTGGTGGCAGCTGTCCAACTGAGGTGACAGGCATATAACCTGTAATGCTAGCTGTGCAATTCAGATGATAGTCATACTGCTTCTTGTGAAACTCAGGTGATAGCCATATTACCTGAGGTGTAAGATGCGAAACTGAGGTGACAGCCTTATAACCTGTGGTGGTAGCTGCAAAACGGAGGTTATAGCCATATTACCTGCGGTGATGCGTCTGACTGGCGATCAGAAGTACGCGGGTTCGATGCTTGCCGGGGTTGGCAGTATTCTTTCGTGGAGATTGATTATGAAATCTTTTCTACGGTCATTCTTTCCAGGAAAATTCTGGATAGGTAACCTGACTGGCTCAAAAATGACAACATAGTGTTGATTTGGCCATTAAACTCAAATGCAAACAAAAAACTGTGAACTCCTGTGATAGCATTAATTACTACCTGTTGTGACAGCGGGGAAAATCAGGTGTTAACCATCCTAGTTGAAGTGACAGTTGTGAAACAGAGGTGATTGTTGTATCACCTGTTGTGACTGATGTCAACCGAGATGATAGCCGTATTGCCTGTAACGATAGCTCTGAAATTCAGGTGATACTTATTTTTGTGGGAAGCTCAGATGATAGTCATAGTTCCTGTCGTAAAAGCTGTGAAATGGAGGTAATATCCATATTACCTCTGATGATAGCTGTGAAACTCAGTTGGCAGCAATATAACCTGTGGTTACATCTGTCAAACTGAGGTGACAGCCATGTTACCTGTAGTGATAGCTGTGAAACTCAGGTGATAACCATTCTACATGTTGTGTCAAGTGTGAAACACAGTGGATTGCTATATTACCTTTGGTGATAGCTATCAGTCTGATGTGATAGCGATACGGCCAGGTGATAACCATACTACCTGCGATAACCACACTACCTGTTCTGAGATTTGTGAAACGGAGGTCATTGCTTAATAATCTGTGGTGACAGCCGTAAAACTGAGGTGTTTGCACACCACCTATGGTGATAGCTGTGAAATTTGGTTTAAAAATAGAGGTGAAGGCAATGATCAGGAACGAATACAATTACCCAAAATCTCCTAACAGAGACACCAATGGGAAAGAAATACGAACATAAAATAGCTAAACCCTAATGAAAACACCACCAGCGGATAGCCAAAATCACAAATAGTTTCACACAAAATGGCCAAACAGCTGTAGAAAATAAAAAGACATAAGCAATACATACATGCGAAGATGCAATATAACAAAAATAAACCACAACAGAAGAACCGCCTTGGAACGGTCAGCAAAAGTCTTCCACTCGGGGGCTTAAATCGATTGTACATGGTTTTGGTTCTTTTATGGTTTAGACAAATAATCGTTTAAGTCCGCATTAGGTCACATCACATGTGATGACAGCTGTTTAACTGGAAACTCAGGTGATGGCCATATTACCTGTGGTGATATCTGTAAGACTAATCTGAAAGCCTTTACTACCTGGGGTGACAGCTGTGAAACTGCGGTGATAGCCATATTTTATATAGTGGTAACTGTTATTCAGGTGGCGGCCATATATAGCCTGCGGTGATAGAGGTGACCGCTGCACTACCTGTGGTGACAGCTGCCAAACCGAGGTGATATGTATATTACCGTTAATGACAGGTGTAAAATTCAGGTGATAGTCCTACTACTTCTTGTGTAATACAGGTGACAGCCATATTACCCGAGGTGAAAGATATGAAACTGAGTTGACAGCCATATTACCCGTGGTGGCAGCTGTTAAAGCCATATTACCTGCTCAGGTCTAATAGCCTTACTACCTGTGGTGACAGCTGGGAAACTCAGGTGATATCCATACTCAATTTAGTGACAGCTATGAACAGAGGCGATTGCTATATTACCTTTGTTGACAGCTGTAAAACACAGGCGATAACCGTATTACCTGCGATGATAGCTGTGAAAATCAGGTGATAGTCATATTTCTTGTTGTGAAGCTCAGGCGATAGCCATATTTCCTGAGATGACAGCTATGAAACGGAGGTGATGGCCATATTACCTATGGTGATAGCTGTGAACTCTGGTGAAAACAATATGAACTGTGGTGACAACTATTAAACTTAGGTGATAGCCTTGTTACCTGCAGTGATAGCTTTGAAATTCGTCCGATAACCATACTTCCTGTTGTGAAAAGGTGAAACATAATTGATTGCTATAATTATTACCTATGGTGACAGCTGTAAACTGATGTGATAGCGAAATAACCTTTGGCGATATATATGAATATTCTGGTGATAGCCATACTACCTGCTGTGAAGGAAAGCTGAGAAAGTCAGGTGTTAGTCATATTACTTGTGGTGATAGCTGTGAAACTAAGGTGATAATCATAATACCTCTAGTGACAGCGGTGAAACTGAAGTTATTGCTATAATATACAAGGTGACATTGTGGAACTGAGGTGATAGCCATATTACCTGCCGTGTTGTGGTGATCCCTGAAAAACTCGGGTGATAGCGATATTGACTTTGTTGGTAGTTGTGAAACTCTAGGAACCATACTACCCATTGCGACTTTTGTGAGACAGAGGCCATTGATCAATAACATGTGGTGACATTTGTAAAACTGAATAGTTAGCCATATAACCTGTGGTGATAGCAGTGAAACTTGGGTTCCAGTCATATCACCTGTGGTGATAGCTGTGAAACTCAGTTGATAGCCATATTTCATGCGGTGATATCTGTGAGAATAAGTTCAAAGCCATACAAGCCAAAATATTAATGGTAAAAGCTGTGTACGGCATCAGTTGTGATAGCCATTCTACCTGGCCATTCAACCTGTGGTGACAGCCGTATAACTCAGGGAACAGCCTCATTACCTGTGGTGATAGCTGTGAAACTCACCCGTGTAGACATACATGTATATGACTCAGTTGACAGTCATTCTTGCTGTGATGATAGCTGTGCGCTAAGATCATAGCCATATTAACTGTGGCAATAGCTGAGATTTGTTTGTCTTTGGTTGTTACGTCCAAGGCAACACCATTTAGGAGATTTAGGGGTTGCTTTCTGTTTTGAGGGATTTTTAACTGACACTGAGATAAACTGACATCTAAAGGCCTACCGCCCAAAGAAACCGCAAGGGTTTAAAAGACGGTCCGTCTCGCACCACTTTTCCTGGAAAGAACTGAACAAATTATTTGTCTAAATCGCGACGGAAGTAAGGGCGAGGATTGTGGCCACGTAAAATCGATTTAAGCCCCCCCCCCCCCCCCGGTGGAAATCTTCCACTGACCGTTCCAAGGCGGCTCTTCTGTGGCGATTTATTTATGTTGTTGTTTGTTGCTTACTGTGTGTATCACTTGTGTCTTTTAATTTTGGATGGCCATATGGCCATTTTGTGGGAAAGTAACTGTCCTTATGGCCTTCCTTTGTTTAGGTTTCCATAATGGTCTGGTCGCTTAATGTTTGTATTTCTTTCCCTTTGGTGTCTTTTATGGGTGGAGTAAGTTAATTGTATCAATTCCTGATCTTGGTTTTACTTTTACTTTTTAGATCTTCTAAGCGGTAAGCCGTAATTGCATCGATTCCTGATCATTGCCTTCAGTTCGATTCCATTAACGTTTCTAACACGTTTACAGACGTCATTTTATTGTGCGAATATTTCGGCAATGTTTCAAAAACGTCATTTATCAAGGGCGTCTCTTGCCTGATGCCTCCAGTTGACCTGTCTCACGAGCTACGTCGGTCGGTGTGTGCTGGGAGGGGGATGTGCTGTGTTTGCCGGATCTTGTCCATCATCCGTTTCGGTTTCAGAACTTTGGGGTTGAGACACACTGATGAAGATTAAATATCAGAAAGGCCTCTGTGTCACTAAATTAGGTATAATTACGCCTTAATTATCAAACGTTTCTCTGCTTACATTTGCGAATGATTTCATCAATGTTATTATACCCGCTTTTTTAAAGAAAAATCGGGTATATTGTTTTCGTACCAGAGTTGAGTGAGCGTCTGTCCGTCCGTCTGTCTGTCTGTCCGTCACGTTTCTTGTAAATGGATCTCCTCTGCAACCACTGAAGTTACACTTTCGAAACTTTGCATGTGGATAGTTCATGGTATGTAGATGGCAGTGGGTTACTTTTTGTGACATTGAACCCAACGTGGCCCAAAGGTCAAAAGTCAGAAAGTAGGACATTATCATATCTTCTAAACTGTTGGGATTGCACTTCCGAAACTTGATTATTGGATAGCCCTTGGAATGTAGAACATATTGGAATACTTTTCGTGTGACCTTGACCCCAACATGACCCCTGGGTCAAAGGTCAAAAAGTATGACTTTATCATATCTTCTAACCTGTTGGGATTGCACTGCCGAAAATTGATTATTGGATAACCCTTGGAAGTTGAACATATTGGAATACTTTTCGTGTGACCGTGACGACAACATGGCCCCAGGGTCAAAGGTAAAAAATATGACATTGCCATATCTTTAGTGTTATTCACAGAAAAATCGGGTATTTGCGATGGTATACCATCGACTGCGCCATCTAGTTTTGATGCTTTAATCACAATTTTAATGACATTATAAAACATTGGAAAATGCATTAGCGCTTCAATTCAGTACTTCTTTCAATGGGGCCCATTGTGAAAACACACACATCTTACACTGCTATCTGTCAATTTTTCTCCATCTATGGAAGTTTGTGAAACTTTTCTGAATTCTGGTTCAAATTTAGATAAATGGTGTTCATTAGAACAGACTCTTCGAAGCAGTTAGAAAAAAACGACCAGTGGGTCACGTATACCCCAGGCCAGCGCCACCCTCTAATATAGCTTTTGAGCTGGTATGTAATATGAATGAAGAAGTCAAGAAGCTATAAGAATCTATATATGTGCTTGTAAGAGCTAAACCAAACATAAAAATTCTAAATGGACCACCGAGTGAGGGCATCAAAGTTACTGAAGGGTTGGGGGCATCAATGTTACTGAAGCAGCAGGGTGGGATATGCATCAATAAAATCTTTGGACTGCTAAGCAAACTCGATGCAAGTATAAATTGGATTTGTCTTAGAGTTAAGAACATACAGGCATCTATAAACTTTGTCATAAAACTTTAAACAAATGTAAAATTTCTAAGTCTGTGACCTTCAGATCACCTTGGGTGGGGGAAGGACAAACATAACGAAATCTTTGGACTGGTTTGCAACATTGATGCAAGTATCAACTGAATTTGTGTTAGAGTTTAGAACATACAGGCATCTATAAACTTTGTCATAAAACTTTGACCAAATATAATTTTTTAAGTCTTTGACCTTGACCTCAAGGTCACTGTGGGGCTAGGACATGCATCAATGATATCTTTAGACCAGTATGTAACTTCAGTGTAAGTATCAACTAAATCTATCAAAAGGTTCAGAAGATATAATCTCTTAGAAACTTTGACGCAAAACTTTAACCACAATGTTAACGGACGGAAGAAGGATGGACGGACATCGGGCGGACAGATGGACGGACGGACGTTCTCACAAATGGATAGTTATGTGGCTATTTTTGGCAGGATCGATACTTAAGTGGCTACTTTTAGCCACAGAAAAGAAGTAATTTCTGTGTCTAACGGAATAAATCCTATTGACTTACATTGATTCTGTCCATTTACATAGCCACCTAACTATCCATTTGTTGGTGCGGACAGACGGAAAGACGGACGGAAGAACGGCAGGACGAAAGCATTATACCCCATAGCATACCTCGTATACCGGGGGTATAATGAGTACATAGTACGTCTATGCTGTGGATAAGATTATGGTAAAAATGTATGCCCTTGCCAACCCTACTTTCATCTATATGAAGTGGGGTCTAAATGGGTATGCATTTCCCGGACTTGTTAGTTTGTTTTAACAGTATAGGCATAATTTATTTCAACAGCAGCTTTGTGACCATAAAGTATCTCAGTGGCTCAGTTGAATGCGCAAGTTGCTAATGATCAGCTCGTGCGATTGATCCTCTCTAGGCTGAGGATGTTTCTTGCAAGTGATCTTGATCACGAACTATGTTCTATAGCATCTCGACCTCTTCTGCTTATCTAAAGACCGTTGTCAGTTTCTAAAAGACGAATGTGCACTATACTTGCACTTATTATCAGCATATTGATGATCTATTTACATTTTTCTAATGAGTCCTGTGAACTCGCTATGTCCCAATCTATAAGTTCCACTGCAAAATTATTTGTACAAAACACAGTTTTCCTAAGTATTTCGAAATAATGGTGAGTCTTGGGACTTGCAAAATTTAATTTGTAAGTCCCTCGGAGAAATTATGAGTTGTTTGTTTGATTTGAGGTTTAACGTCCCCGTCAACACTGTAAAGATAATTTTGGAGACGTTGCCTCCAATTTTGTGGGTTTATTTGTCGATTCCTGATCATTGCCTTCACATCTATTTTGTGTGCTGGTGGATGAACAAACAAATGGACAGAAAAATAGGTCCCTAAGTCGTGCCATGTTAAAAGCAGGCATGACAAAAAAAAAACTGAAAGTAAGCAAGAAAACAACTGAATTTCGTTGCCAGACAATATTTCATTTATTTCTTAATTATAATTCATTTCAATGCTTCCAGCCTTTAGCGTCTTTTACTGTCCTTCTTCCCCTCGATGTTGATTCTGAAACACAAGGAAAATTCCATCACAATTTAAATATAAAAGACTGACAGATACTAATGGTCATTTTTGAGAGGGATGCGAGTCATGCAAACGTGCACACATGTACACATGCACATATGTATGCATGCACAAACACATGCACACAAACATGCATGCATGCACAAACACATGTGCATGCACACACACGCTTGCATGCGCACACACAAATGCATGCATGCACTCTTGCATGCACACATACATACAGCATGTACATGAGTGTGCACACACGCAAGCATGCATACAAGCACACATGCATGCACACATACACTCATGCAAGCATGCATACACACACTCATGCAAGCATGCACACATACATGCATGTATGCACTCACATATGCAGGCACGCATACATGCACACATGCATGCATGCACACGCACACACAGGTATGCATGTATAAATGCAATATCCCCACCCCTAACAGCTTGGTTGTGCGAGGGAGATGATAACTGTTTATGTCTGTTTATGAAGAAAAAAAGAAAAGAAAAAAAAAACAAATTTCCATTCCTCCACCGGCGTTTGAACTCACGACCCTCTGATTCATAATCGACAATCTGATTCGTAGTCCAGCACTCTATCGACTCCACTGGCACACGTTTCTTACGCTATGCTATGCATCACAAAACATACAATGTACAAATACCCAAAGTGAGAAAAGGCCATAACTCATGAATTATTTTTTCGGAGTTTAGTCAAAAGTTCATCAGGTCATCTACTCATCACAACCAATCTATTTACCAACTTTCAAGGCTCTAGCTCTTATAGTTTTTGAGATATTTTGCTGACAAGATTTTATAAAAAACAAAAACAAAGGGCAATAACACTTGAAAATGGCATAATCTGGATGAGAAAAAAACACGTGTCTGCTAATTTTACATGAGAAGATTATATATGAAATTTCAAAACCCTAGCATACACGGTTCTTAAGTTATGCTATGCATCACAAAATTTACAGAGGAACAATGTACAAATGTCCAAAGTGACAACGGATCATAACTCATCACCACAAATCTATTCACCAACTTTCAAGGCTCTAGCTTCAATGGATTTTGAGATATTTTGCTGACAAAATTTTATCAAAATAAAAATCAAGGCAATAACTCTTGAAAAGGGCATAATCCGAATGAGAAAAAAGATCGTGTCTCCTAATTTTCCATGAGGAATCCATATATTACATTTCAAAGCCCTAGCATACATGGTTCTTAAGTTATGCTATGTATCACAAAGCATACAATGTACAAATACCCAAAGTAACAAAGGGTCATTACTCATGAAGTTTTTTTCGGAATTTAGTCAAAAATTAATGAAGTCATCTAATCATCACCACCAAATTATTCACAAATTTTCAAGGCTCTAACTCTACTAGGTTTTGAGATATTCTGCTGAAAAGATTTTATCAAAAAGAAAAATTCAAACTCTTGATAGGGATGAGAAAATAATACGTGTCACCTAATTTTCTATGAGGTATCCATATATGAAATTTCAAAACCCTAGCATATAGGTTCTTAGGTTATGTTATGCATAAAAAGCGTAACGGACGGACGGACAGACGGACGAACGAAGCAGAATCAATATGTCCTTCCAACTTCTTTGAAGTTGGGGGCATAATGAACATGGACAGATCTATACATTTTACAGAAATTTTAAAATTTGTAACATTCATCACAATAGAGCTAAAGTTATACCTATATACTTGCATATTTTTATATTCTAAAAGTGACGAAAAACTAATATGTGTTTATCTATACCTCTCAAACATGCATATTTGGCTTGAAGATTGTTAGATACATGTAGTACACTAGCTGGTCATAATAATGTAGAAGGCGAGGCAATGATCAGGAATCGATACCATTAACCTACAACTCCCATCAGAGACACCAAAGGGAAAGAAACGCAAACATGAAACAACAGACCCTAATGGAAACATCAATAGCGGATAGCCAAAAGGACAGTTACTTTCCCACAAAATAGCCAATAGGCTATCCAAAATAAAATGATATAAGCGACACAAACACCCAAAGACAAACCATAACGAAAATAAACCACGACAGAAGAACCGCCTTGAATAAGTAATGTTTACAGATTCATGGCCTTGTTGACAGTTGCATGGGCAATGCTGATATCTGTATGAGCCAAGATGGCAGCTATAAGAGTAGTTATATGATTCATGATGGTAGCGACGGTATATGAATCATGGGGACAGCTGTATGACACACAATTACAGCAGTACGAATCATGGCGATAGCTGTATAACAAATGGTGATAGCTATAAGAGTAATTATAAGAGTAAGACTAAAATATGATTCATGGTGAAAGCTGTATGAGTCATGGTGATGGCTTTTTGAGTTATAGTGAGAGTTTGAAGATTAATCATAACAGCTGCATGAGTATTTGTGGTAACTGCATGAGTCATGTTGACAGTTGTATGAGTCATGGTGATAGCTGTATGTGCAAAGGTAATACAGGCGTAATCGTGATAGCAATATGATTCGTGGGGATAGCTGAATGAGTCATGATGACAGCTAAATGAATCATGATGATAGTTGTATGAGTTATGAAGGCAGCTAAGGGTGACATCTTGATAGCCATTTGATACATGGTAATAACTGTATGATGTTCTATATACTGGGCAATCCTGTGGAAGCAAGGGCTCCAATACGGAACCGAAACCCGTAGTATACAAGTTTTTTCTGGGACAGACTAGCTAGTTTCCACAATTAGGCCTAGCCAGTGACCCTCAACTATTCTCAAATTTTCGCAGTGGAATCAATGATCCAAAATGACTTGAAAATATAACCCACGCTATGATCAAGGGCAGGGAGACGTTTGACGGCCGCCACACATTCCCTAAATACAAGCTGTGGTGAAGTCATATATAATAATCCTTTGGAAGCAAGGACTACAACACGGAACAGAAAATCATAGTGTACAGGGTTATCTGGGCTATGTGATTCTTGTGATAGTCATTGTGACAACTGTATTGGTCTTGTGACAGCTTTATACGTCATAGGGACAGCTGTATGAATCATAGTGGCAGCTTTATGAGTCATGGTGATAACTTTAGGAGTCAATGTGCTAGCTGTGTGAGTTGTGGTGATGGCTGTATAAGTCATATTAACACCAGTATGAGTAATGGGAATAGCTATAGGAGTAATGTTGGAAGCTGTTTAAGTCCTCGTAATAGCTACCAGAGCCATGACAATAAATGAATGTGTCCCTGTGGTAGTGATACATACATGTACCAGTCGTAGTGATTGCTGTAGTCGTCGCGGTGGCAGCGGTTTAAGTCATGGTGACAGCTCTGTGTATGTGTGTGCGTGCGTGCTGGGGCATGTTTCGTCCCACCAACAGCTAAGATCAGATAGAAACGGGACCTCGGTTTAAAGATTTATCCGAAAGTCTGCAGAATAAAAAGCTGAGAGGTTGCCTTTGGAAATAAAGAACACATACAAGAACGAATATCGGAGACTCGGTTTTATTGAGTCTCTTCATACACAGCAATATAGTTTGCAAGGCTGCATACGCCTCCTACCACCGGCTTAAGCAATATTCGATTTTCAAACGCAATGATCCCAGAGGCTAAGAAAATATAATCTGCACTATGATGAAGGACGGGTAGACTTTTTACGGCCGCCACACGGCACTTAACACCAGCTGCAGTGAGGTAAGGGTTGCCTTTGGAAACAAATCAAATAAAAGAACTAAAATCGGAGACTCGGTTTTATTGAGTACCTTCAGAAACAGCAATATAGTTTGCAAGGCGTATGATTCCAAAGGAAAAGGAAATATAATCTGCACTAAGAAAATATGATCTGCCCAAATCGAACCCAAGATACCTGGTTTCTAAGACGAGTAGCTTAACCGCTACACCCGCGGAGGCTTTAATGGTGGTGACAGCTGAATGAGTCATGGTGATAACATTGTAAGTCATGGGGCTAGCTGTATTAGTCATGGGGACAGTTGTGTGAGCAATGGTGAGAGCTATGCGAGTCATGCTGATAGCTGTATGCGTCATGATGACAGCTGTATGTGTCATGGCGACCGCTGTGTGAGACATGATGACACCTGAAGTAGTCATGGTGACAGTTGGAGTCGTGAGGACAGCAGCTGTGTGCATCATGTTGATATAGACAGCTGTACGACCAATGGTTACAGCTGCACGAATCATAGTGACAGTACATGAGATAAAATGGCTGATGAAAGTGTTATGGGTCTTGGTGATAGCTGTATTTGAAATTAAGATATCGTTATAGTCATGCTGGTAACTGTATGAATCATGGTGATGGTTGGAGAAGTCGTGGTGGTAGCTGCGTGAGTCACGTTTACAGCTGTATGAGCCATCTTAATAGCAGTATGAGTTATGGTAATAGCTACAAGAATCATGGTGATAGATGTATGCGTGACTGCGATAGCTGTATTAGTCTTTCCCTTTGCTGATCTGAATAGAGGTTTACGGGGCTTGCTGTATTAGTCATGGTGATAGCTATATTGACCATGGTGGTCACAAAATGAGTCATTGTGACAGCTGTTTGATTCATGCTGATAGCTGTATGAGGCGTGAAGACAGCTTTAGATATACTCATGTTATTCAATCATGTTCTTCAATGCATCAGGCATAGTGTAAGCTTTATGGCACCTGACGAAATATAAGCGATGCTTAAAGCTGTATGAGCACGGAGTGATGGCTGTATGAGTAACGGAGATAGCTGCATGAACCAAGATGACAATTGTATTCATAACGGTGATAGCTGTATTGATAACGGTTAGAGCTGCATGAATTATGGTGACAGTTGTAAGCGTCACGGTGAAATCTGTTGTCATGGTGATAGCTGTGTAAGCCATGCTGACAGCCGTATGAGCCATTTTGAAAGGTGTATTAATTATATTGACAGCTGTAGTAGTCATACTGAAGACAGCATTTGCCATGATGACAGATGTGTGAGTCATGGTATGATTGATGTTAACAGCTGAATTGGAAATGGTGGCAGCTGTATTGGTCATGGCAATAGCTTTAAAAGTCAAGGTGACATCTAAATGTTTAATAGCGGTATATGTATGTGTCTCAGTGAAAGATTAAAAAGGCGTGCTGATAGATATCAGAGTCATGGTAAAAGCTGTATGAGTTACGGTAATAGCTGTATGTGTCGTGGTGGCACCTGTATGAGTCATGTTGACAGCTGTATGAGTCATCGTGATGGCTGTATTAGTCATTATATGACTCGTCGTGGCAGCTGTATTAGTTATAGTGATCGCTGTATTAGACACGATAAAAGCTATATTAGTCTTGGTGAGAGGGATGCGAGCAATGGTGATAGCTGTATGAGTCATGGTGACAGCTATAAGTGTCATGGGTACCATTGTAAGAGTCATGGTGACACCTGAAGTAATCATGGTGACAGCTGTAGAAGTCGTAAAGAAAGCCGTGTGAGTCATGTTGACAGGCTTATAAGCGATGTTGATTGCTACATGAACAATGGTTACAGCTGCATAATTTATGCTAATAGCTACAGGAGATATGACTGTTGAAAACGAAATAAGTTTTGATGGCAGCTATATATGAAATTAAGATATCCGAGTCATTTTGGGCGCCCTATGATTCGTCTAGAAGTCGTGCTGATAGCTGTATGAGTCATGATAACAGCTGTATGTGTCATGGCGACCGCTGTACGAGACATGATGGCATCTGAAGAAGTCATGGTGGCAGCTGTAGGAGTCATGAGGAAAGCTATGTGAGTCATATTGATATGGACAGCAGTATGAGCAATGGTTCATAGTGACAATACTGGAGATATGGCTTATGAGAGCGCTATGGGTCGTGGTGACAGTTGTATGTGAATTAAGATATCTGTATGAATCGTGGTGGTAGCTGTATGATTCATGGTGATAGTTATAGATGTCGTGGTGATAGCTGTGTGAGTCCTAGGGACAGCTGTATGAGTCATCTTAATACGAGGGTAGGCTGGGAAGTTCTGAGCCTGACCAAGAAGCAGGCATCGAATAGCCATGAAATTTTGTATTCATTAAATCCAAACCTTTATTTCTTGATTTGACTCAAATGAGTTCAAGTTTACCTGCAATAACGTAGAAGTTCTAGACTTTGAAAATTGATACTAACACGTTTTTGAGAAAATGGACAAAATCTGGCATCGTGCTGTCATCAAGTACCTCCATAAAAAGGGGTTAGCTCCTAAGGACATTCATACCCATATGGTTGCTACATTAGGGAATGATGCTCCTTCGTATGCAACCGTAAAAAGGTGGGCAGGAAATTTTAAGATGGGCAAGGACAGCCTTGAAGATGATGACCGGTGTGGACGACCCACGACGGCAACAACTGAGGAAACCATCAGCCAAGAGCACACGGCCGTGATGGATGACAGGCGTTTAACTGTGAATCAGTAAGCTAACACTGTTGGCATCTCCCGTGAACGAGTAGAGAACATTCTACACAGTGAGTTAGGAATGTCGAAGGTTTCCGCCAGATGGGTGCCACGGCTTTTGACGCCTGACCAGACTGAACCTGTCACAAGCCAACTTGGCTATTTTTGAAGCAGACCAAGATGGTTTTCTTGACCGTTTTGTCACTCAGGATGAGTGTTGGGTTCATCACTTTGAGTCAAAGACCAAAAGACAATCCATGCAATGGAAGCACCCTGGCTCACCCCCTCCAAAGAAGGCAAAGGTCGTCTCCTCTGCAGGGAAGGTGATGACATCAGTGTTCTGGGATGCCAAGCGTATAATATTCATAGATTACATTCAAAAGGGCAGATCAATTAATGGGGAGTATTATGCAGATCTGCTAAAACAAATGCGAAAAGCAATTAAGCCTAAACGACCCGGAAAATTGACAAAAGGGGTCTTGTTCCATCAGGACAATGCGCCTGCTCAGAAATCGGTTGTCGCAATGGCTGGTGTGCATGACTGTGGCTTCACACTTGTCGATCACCCTACGTATTCACCTGATCTAGCTCCATCAGATTATTTCCTGTTTCCAAACATGAAAACGCACTTGGCTTGGCAGTATTATCGGTCAGACGAGGAGGTGATAGCTACTGTGGAGGAGTTTTTCAGGGACCAAGATGAGACCTTCTATACCACTGGGATCCAAGGACTCCAGCATCGCTGGAGGAAGTGTGTGGACAGGAAGGGAGACTATGTTGAAAAATAAGGCACTTTCAGCATGGACAAACCATTGGATCTTGGTCAGGCTCAGAACTTTTTAGCCTACCCTCGTAGCTGTATGAGTTACGGTAATAGCTACAACCCTCATGGTGATAGCTGTATGAGTGATTGAGATAGCTGTATTGGTTTTTTGTTTGTTTGTTTGAATAGAGGTTTAACGTCCTCGTCAATACTATTTAGGTCATTTTCGAGACGTTGCTTTCAATTTTGTGGGCCTTTACCCGACATTGAGATGAAATGAAAAGTAGAAGTAAAACAAAGATCAGGAATTGATACAATTAACTTACTCCACCCATAAAAGACACCAAAGGGAAAGAAATACAAACATTAAGCGACCAGACCATAATGGAAACCTAAACAAAGGAAGGCCATAAGGACAGTTTCTTTCCCACAAAATGGCCATATGGCCATCCAAAACCAAAAGACACAAGTGAAACACACAGTAAGTAACAAACAACAACATAAATAAATCGTCACAGAAGAGCCGCCTTGGAACGGTCAGTGGAAGATTTTCACTGGGGGGCTTAAATCGATTTTACGTGGCCACAATCCTCGCCCTAAAATCGCATGCCCTGCCGCCCTATGAAACCAAAAGGTTTATATGCATGAACGGTCCGACTCGCACCACTTTGCCTGAACAGGCTTAAACCTATGCTGTATACTAGTACTCGAGTGCGGTCGGTTTCAGCTATGCGTAGAAACACTTTGCATCTTAATTTGATTCTCCAAGTCCCGATGGGCTGGAGCTTGCTGTATTGGTGATGGTGATAGCTATATGGCTCATTGTGGTCACTGAATGAGTGATTGTGACAGCAGTTCGAGTCATCCTGATAGCTGTATGAGGCATGAAGACAGCTTTAGACGTAGTCATCTGGTTCATTGTTACAGCTGTATTAGACATAGTGTTTGCAGTATGAACCCTGTCGACAGCAATATGTGCGAAGCTTTAAGCTGTATGAGCACAGAGTGATGGCTGTATGAGTCACGGAGATAGCTGTACGAGCTGTGGTGACAGCTGTATTCGTCATGGTGATAGCTGTCGGGATCACGATTAGAGCTGCATGAATTTTGGTGACAGTTGTAAGAGTCTCTGTGAAAGCTGTAAGCATTGGCGATAGCTGTATAAGCCATACTGACGGTCGTATAAGCCATTTTTAAAGATGCATTAGTCATATTGATAGCTGTAGTAGTTATACTGACAACAGCAGTAGTCATGATGATAGATTAGTGAGTCATGGTGACAGCTGTATGAGTAGTGTTAACAGCTGTATTGGTCATGGTTACAGTCGCTTAGGTCATGACGATAGCTATAAAAGTCAAGGTAACACATGAATGAGTAAAGGTGGTAGCTATATGTGTCTTGGTGAAAGCTTTAAAAGTCGTGCTGATAGATATCCGAGTCATGGTAATAGCTGCATGAGTTATGGTAATAGCTGTTTGTGTCGTGTTGACATCTGTATGAGTTATCGTGATGGCTGTATTAGTCATAATATGGATCGTCGTGGCAGCTGTATTAGTTATTGTGATCGCTGTATTAGACATGATGAAAGCTATATAAGTCCTAGTGGAAGGGATACGAGTCATGGTGGTAGCTCTATGAGTCATGGTGACAAGGTGTCATGGTTATCTTCGTAAGATTCATGCTCACACCTGAAGAAGTGATTGTGAGAGCTATAGAAGTCGTAAAGAAAGCTGTGTGAGTCATGTTGACAGCCTTATAGGTAATGGTGACAGCTGTATGAACAATGGTTAGAGCTGTAAAATCCATGCTGATAGTTATAGGAGATATGACTGTTGAAAAAGGAATAAGTCTTGGTGGCAGCTGTATATGAAATTAAGATAATCAAGACATTGTGGGCGCTGTATGATTCATGGTGATGGCTATAGAAGTCGTGGTGATAACTGTATGAGTTATGGTGACAGTTGTGTGAGTGTCCTTATTGCTGTATGAGTCATTGCAATAGCTACAGAAGACATAGTGTATGAGAGACTTTGTGACAGCTGTATGGGTCATTGTGATAGCTGTATGAGCTTTGGAGACAGCTGTAGGTGTCAAGTGAAGGCTCAATGACCAATGGCGGCAGCTATATGAGTCATGCATATAGCTGTATGAGACATACTTATGGCTGTAAGAGTCACGGAGACAGATGTATGTGCGAGGGTGACAGCTGCTTTCGTCACGGTGATAGCTGTAGGAATCACGCTTAGAGATACATGAATCATGATGACAGTTATATGAGCCATTGTGATAGCTTTGGGATTCATGGTGAATTCGGTAGGAATGAAGGTATTAACTGTGTGAGTCATCTTGATAATTCTATTATTTATAAAGAAATACTGAATGCAATATCAGTGGTATCACTCACTGCAAAGCATACATGGCATACACTATATATATGAAATAATAGCATAGTAAATCAGTGACATGTGTATGTGCAACCAATTAGCACAGAAAGACTATTTAAACTACAATGGGCCAAAGAAGCACAAAGTTGTAAATATTATATGTAAATATTACCACAGTTATTTCTAACATTTCAATTAAAATAGTACTGTTGCTCTTCTGGGACATTTATATTTTACAAACATATACTGAGAGGCAAAAGTAAGTATACAGGTTACTGAACGCTGATTTGCGTCCCAATGTCTCCCTCTCTACATACATATGTGGCATCATAAATAAGAACAACCACTTCTGCGTGATTTGCAGCAGTTTCCGTTAAAATTGATTAAAGGATAATGAAATTTCGTCACTTGAAATGGACAGGGGGGCTCTCATCCAATATTTTGTCTTGAGTAGTTTCCCTTTAAACATGTGTTTCGAATAAGTGTTATTCAATAAATGATTTTTTTCTGCAACAGATTCAAAGAAGGGGAACTGATTGGCAAGAATATATCCCATATTTAAATTAAACACAAGGTAAAATGCAACATTTTTTGTCAAAGAAAATGTCATTTCGCCTTTTACGTTCTTCCTTTGATTAAATGCTTTATGTTACTTTGGGATTTGTTTGTACTGGTGATTAACTTTTCTTTGAGTAATTTTCGAGGCATCACTATGGAGTAAGTATAAAAATGCCGAGGAAAACAAAAATTATGTGAACGTTTCAAATGAATATCTTACACGATTTGAAAAAAAGACTCATTTCATTCACTATGATTTTAATTGAAAGGGAGATAATTCGGAACAGGCAGAAATTACAATTGAGTTTGAAGCTGTTTGTTTGGGTTTAATGGCAAAGTAATGATGGCGTCTTATCGATAAACGTTCGTACATGACTTGTGCGATGCGCATAAGTTTGAACGTCATGTACAACACGAGATTTTGTTGGAAATATTGATTATCAATTAAGGGCAACAACTCCATCATGGATGACTGCAACAGGAAAAGAATTGGACTTCTACAAACTCAGACGTTTGGGAAAAACGGACATAGGCATATTTTATGACAGACAGCAATATAAGACCCGGTATTCCAAATCAAAAACTGTTTACTTTTTATTGCCTCTGAGTATATTTAAAATAATACCTATATGAATCCTAGTGATAGATTTATTAGTCATCGTCATACATGTATGAGTCATACTGACAGCTGTTGCAGTCATGGTGACAGTTGTAGTAGTCATGGTGGCAGCTGTAGGAGTCATGATGATAGCTGTGTGAGTCATGATGACAGGTGTAAAATTGATATTAACAGCTATATTGGTCATGATGACAGCTGTATAGGTCATGGCGGTAGTTATAGGTGTCATGTTAACAGATGTACAAGTCATGACAGTAGCAATAAGAGCCTTGGTAAAAGCTACAGAAGTCGTGCTGATAGATATAGGCGTCATGGTGACAGATGTATGGTTATAGCTATGTAGGTCATGGTGACAACTGCATGAGTCAGTTGTATGAGCCATCATGATAGCTGTATAAGTAATGTTATGAGTCTTCGTTAGAGCTGTATTAGTCGATGTGATAGCTGTATTAGTCACGGTTATAGCTATATGATAAGTAATTGTGAAAGCTTTATGAGTCATTGTGTCAACTGTATAAGCCATGGTACCAGCTGAATGCATCATCGTGACAGCCGTATGAGCTAAGATGACTGCTGTTTGATTTACGGTGTTGTATAATGGTAGTAGTAATTAGCTTCATGGGTTTTGCTGACAACTGTTTGAGGCGTCGTCATAGCTGTAGGAGTCATGCCGTCTGCAACTCGTGACAACATGATGAGTCACGGTTACAGAAGTACGAGTCATCGTGACAGCTGTATTGGTCAGTGTGACAGTTGTGTGAGTCATAGCATGGGTAAACGAGTCAAAGTGACAGGGAGTGATATGTGATAGAGTCATGATGACAGGTGTATGAGTCATAATGATAGTTGTGTGTGCTAGTGATAGCCGTATGAGTCATCATGACATGTGTATGGGGCGAGGTGATACCTGTATACCTGTACAGCTAAATCAGTCATGGTGATAGCTGTATGCATCATGGTAGTGGTAGTCATGGTCATGGCTGTATATGAGTCGTGATTTGTGACAGATGTATTAGCCATCATGTCATGCAGCTGTATGAATCATCGCGACAGCTGTTCGAGCCATGATACATGCCGATAGCTGTATGAATCATGTTGATATCTGTATATGAGTCATGGTTAAAGCTGTACGGATCATGGTGACTGCTGTGTGTGCCATGTTAACTGTTCTATGAGTTATGGTGACAGCTGAAAGGCATCGTGACAGTCCTATGAGTCGTCGTGACAGGTATATGAACAATGGTTACAGTCGCATAATTCATGCTGAGAGCTATAGGATATACATGTATGACTGTTGCAAACGGAATATATCTTGGTGGCAGTTGTATTTGAAAATAAGATATCCGAGTCATTGTGGGCGCTGTATGATTCCTGGTGATAGCTGTAGATGTCGTCCTGATAGCTGAATGAATTATAGTGACAGCTGTGTGAGTGATCAAATTGCTGTATGAGTCAATGCAATAGCTACAGGATACATGGTGGTAGATGTTTGCTGTATTCATGGTGATAGCTGAATAGGCCATGACAATCGCTGTATTAGTAATGGTGGCAGCAATATGAGTCGTGGTGATTGCTGTAAGAACCACAGAGACAGCTGGAAGAGCCATGATAATAGCTATATGAGTTATGCTGGCAGCACTATGATAGTGTTGTCAGCATACGTCATGGCGATAGCTGTTTGAGTGATGATGACGGCTTAATCAGTCACACTGGCAGCAGTTCGAGTCATGATGATAGTTGTAGGAGTCATGGAGACAGTTGTATGAGCCATGGTTACAACTGTATTAGTCATATTTGCAGCTCTATGGGTCATTGCGACAGCTGTATGGACCTTGGAGACAGCTGTAGGTGTAACGGTGAATGCTCAATGACCCATGACGACAGCTATATGTATGAGTCATGCTTATAGCCGTACGAGACATACTGATGGTTGTATGAATCACGGAGACAGATGTATGTGCCGTGGTGACAGCTGCTTTCCTCAAGGTGATAGTTGTAGGAATCACGCTTAGAGATGCGTGAATCATGATGACAGTTATATGAGCCATTGTGATAGCTGTGAGATTCATTGTCAAAGCTGTAGGAATGGAGGTATTAGCTGTGTGAGTCATGTTGATAGTTTTATCATTTATCAATGAAATACTGATTTACGGTGTCGTATAATTCATCTCTGTAGTTTTTTTATTTGTATGTTCTCGGAGATGTTACACTGATGAGTTAGGAAGCCTTCGTGTGGACTACACAAAATTAGTGTATACCGCGACAGAGGTAAGGGCGAGGATTATGGCCATGTAAAATCGGTTAAAGCCCCCCCCCCCAGTGGAATTCTTTCCACTGATCGTTCCAAGGCGGTTCTTCTGTGGCGGTTTATTTATGTTGTTGTTTGTTACTTACTGTGTGTATCACTTGTGTCTTTTTATTTTAGATGGCCATTTGGCCATTTTATGGGAAAGTAACTGTCCTTATGGCCTTCCTTTGTTTAGGTTTCCACTTTTGTCTGGTCGCTTCATGTTAGTGTTTCTTTCCCTTTGTTGTCTTTGGTGGGTGGAGTAAGTTAATTGTATCGATTCCTGACCTTTGTTTTACTTCTACTTTACAATATCAGTGGTACCATACATTGCAAAGCATATATGACACACACAATATATATGAAAAATAACAGGACTCTTGCATTATCAGGGGTAGTCCTAGGAAGATAAATGAATATGGGGTGCCGAATTACTATTTAATACAATTGGGAGATATCTATAATTTTACTCTAGGTATCTATATATCAAATTCTAATTAACATTATTATCAATATTTTGGTATCATAAAATGTAATCATTGATATGTAATAAATATTTCTTGGTGTCTATAAATTTGTTTAATGATATCCATTATTCCTTTACATATAACGATATCTAAAATCCAATTATAGATACCATTTAAAGGCTGGATAATAGATATCACAGATTTGAATAATGGATATCAAAACATATATTATGGATATCAATAAATGTAATTATTGATATCCTGATATGTTCATCCATATTTGATATCTATATATTGAAAAAAAGATATCTATAACTTGAATTATAGATATCCCTTAACTCATTATGGATAAAATGAAATAAATAATACATATCTAATATTATTTATAGATATAAAATAATATTTGTTGATATCCTATATTTTTATTACAGACATCTATATATCAATTTGTAGATATTTATAAATCAAATTATAGATATCTATAAATCAAATTATAGACATTTATAATTAAAATTATTGATATTGGATATTTATTATTTATTTCATGATATCTATAATATGTAAAGGGTTACCAATAATTCCAATTGTAAATATCTTTTACTTGATATATAGATACCAAAGATTGAAGAGCATTTGAGGATAACAATATTTTCATTTATTGATGTCAATAATGTATTTTATGATATCCATTATTGAAAATTGTGATATCCATAATTCAGCCTTTTAAATGATTTCTATAATTTGATTTTAGATATTTATATATGCAAAGAAATAATTGATATCATAAAACAAATATATTAATATCAAGAAATATATATAACATACTTGGATTTCATTTTATGATATCAAAAAATACAGATAATTATAGATATCAATAATGTTAATTGTACATATCTGTAATTTGTTTTAATGATACTTATAATTTGATTTATAGATATCTGTAATTAAATATAGGATATCAATCATTATTATTAACTATCTATGAATAATATTAGATATCTATTATTTATTTTATGATATTTGAAATATGTTTAAGGATATCTATAATTCAAATTATAGATATCTATTATTCTATATATAGATAGCAAATATAGAAGAACATTTTAGGATATCATAAATATCATTTATTGATATCCATAAAATATTTTCTGACATTCATATCTAAAAAATAATATTAGATTTCTATTATATATTTTATGATATCTAAAATATGTTAAGACATATCTATAATTCAGTTATAGATATCTTTTATTCGATATATAGATATCAAATATTGAAGAACATTTTAGGATATCGATAATTACATTTATTGATATCGAAAATATATTTTCTGCTATCAATTACTGAAAATTGTGATATCTATAATTCAGCCTTTGAAATGATAACTATAATTGGATTTTTTTTTTTGGATATCTATATATGCAATGGAATAATTGATATCATAAAATAAATTTATAGATATCAAGAAATATATTTTACATATCATTGGTTACCTTTTTTATGATATCAAAAAATAATGATAATTGCAGATATAAAAAATGTTACTCTTAGTTATCTATAATTTGACTAAAAGATATCTTGGTAGGTCAGTCAGATGCAGGTCTGACTGGTGATCAGAAGGACACGTGTTCGATTCCTGTTGGAGTCGGCAACATTCCTTCCTATCTTTTCTATTTTCATTTTCTCCCTTCTGCTGATTCAAGAAGGGCAGTTGTCAGTTTCTGTGAAAGAATGTGCACTGTATTAGTTAACCGCTAACGTATAAGCTTGCCCAGGAAAAGTGTGGATAAGTTAACTGACCGATTCAAAAATGTCGTAAATGGGGATTCCTGGGCCTTTAAACTCCAATACAAGCAAATAACAAAATCTTGAAATTCAATAAAATAGTAAAACAGCACCTCATAAATGAAGGTAGGTAAGTATTTGTTGAAGGATACTTTGTTTGTCGCAAAGAGCTTATGAATGCAACGTTGCTACACAATGGCAAGCCATTTTACTATTTATTATGGAATGTAGATATCTTATTTATTATATAAGATATCTTATTTATTACATAAGATATCTCATATAGGATATAAGATACCTTATATCCTAAAGTAGATATCTTATATCCTATATGATATATCTTATTTAATTCAGCAATGCAGATATCTGATATGATATATAAGTTATCTTATATCTTAAAAAAGATATCTTATATAACATAGATATCTTATATAAATAAGATATCTGATTGTCTTAATGACTAAAACATATAAGATATCTTATATGCTATATAAGATATCTAATATACTAAATAAGATATCTAATATAGCATATAAGATATATGCTATATAAGATATCTAATATACTAAATAAGATATCTTATATAGCATATAAGATATCTTATATAACATATCAGATATCTTATATATTATATAAGATATCTTATTTATATTGGTATATAAGATATCTTAATTGGTATATCAGATATCTTATTCAACATATAAGATATCTTATAAAGCGTATAAGATATCTTATTTAACATACGATATATAAAGCGTATAAGATATCTTATTTAAAATATAATATCTTATATATGTTTGATAAATAAGATATCTTAATCAACATATAAGACATCTATGTAAATTCGAAAGAAATAAATAATAGTCGCTCCCTCTCGTACCTATATGCACAAAAGACTGCTACACAGACAGAGAACTGGAGAAAATTGATTATAAATGCATTCTTGAAGTGTGGGTGTGATACATCTTTTTTTTTTTTTTTTTTTTTTTTTAAGGGAGAGAGAGAGAGAGAGGGGGGGAGAGAGGGATATATAGATAATAAATCCAGCTTGCTTTTGTTTGTATAATTTAATAATCCTCCCTTACAAAAATTCTTCAGCTAGTAGAAGTCTTAATTTAACTTCAAACTCTGAGTTATGCCAAGCGCTGCTCGCTGCATGTATTTTGAAAAAAAAAAAAAACAAAGCCTCTCACCAGACTGTGCATATATTCAGCATGGTTTCTGCCTCTACTTTTCGCATAATTAGTTCAATATTTCTTTGTCCCTTTTATCCCTTTTTACCAAATGGAATCATCCTCCTTATATATGGCAGGAGTCCATTTTGAATATTAGGTATGACAGGTTGTGTTATCTGAAAATTGTTGAACGTTTTGCAAATAGTGTAGGCCCTGGTCTGATCTGGGCCTGCACTGTTTGCAAGGGGTTCTGGCACAAAATGGGTGATGGAATGTTAGGCATAAATGGGGGTAGTCATTTCCAGATATGCTTTTGGCAGTTTGGGGTAGACTTCATTATGTTTTTTGGTAAAATATATTAGATATCTTATTTGTCAAATAAGATATCTTATATATTTAGGTAAATAAGATATCTTATATATTATATAAGATATCTTATATGTTGTATACGATATCTAATATATCAAATAAGATATCTGATATAGGATTTAAGATATCTTATTCACTGGAATATATAAGATATCTGATATGCTAAATAAGATATCTAATATACCAAATAAGATATCTAATATAACATATAAGATATCTTATATAATATATTAGATATCTTATGTATCATATAAGATATCCTATTTCCATCTTTAAATAATATATCTTGTATAATAAATAAGATCTTATATAATAAATAAGATATCTTATACAATATATAAGATATCTGATATGCTACAAAAGATATCTCATATGTTATATTAGCTATCTTATTTAGTATATAAGCTATCTTATACATTTTGTAAATAAGATATCTTATATCCTTTATTAGATATCTCATATCCTATATAAGATATCTAATATAATAAATAAGATATCTAATAAAGCATACACAATATCTGATATGACATATCAGATATCTTATATATTAAGATATCTTATATATTATATAAGATATCTTATATGCTATATAAGATATCTTATATAATAAATAAGATATAAGCTATATAAGATATCTTATATAATAAATAAGATATAAAGATGTCTCATATATTATATAAGTATATAAGATATCTTATATAATAATTAAGATATCTAATATAATATATATCTTCTATGATAAATTAGATATCTACATTCCATAATAAATAGTAAAAAGGCTTGCCATACTTCCCAGTCACCACGGCAGCCCCCACCCATACGGGCTTGAAGAAATATATGGGCTGCATGATGCTTCCAGGCAGAGCTGAATCCGGCCCGCACACTAGTACTGGTAAACCGCTTAGAGGATCTAAGCCTGTCCAGGAACCGCAGTGCGAGGCGGACTGTCCATGCTAATAAACCCTATTGGTTTCATTGGGTGACACGACTTGAGATGTCATTTCATGTCAATGTCGACTAAAAGTCCAACAAAATTGAAAGCAACGTCTCCAAAATGACCTTTACAGTGTTGACTGGGACGTTAAACCTCAAATAAAACAAAAAACAGTCACCACGGAGCTTCCCAGTCACATTTGCCGCACTAGTACCATGACGAATTTATGGACAATTTTCTCTCCAGCGGACAATTCAATTGACAGAGGATGTATAAATACAAATTATGGCCCCAATTATGCCATATGCAAGAATTAACATATGACACAATCTTATTCTAGTGTGTGAGGATTCTGATAATTAATTATTACCCAAATATTCTCATGTGAACAAATTACTCGGTGTCAATAAAGGCCGTCAGTAAATCGAAAGTAGGAAATCAGGCCGGAAATGCAAATCGTGGAGCCAGCACTCCAGTCGGCGCATGCGTATTGCATGGTGACTTGCATGGTTACTGATTCCAATAACCATCTCCGTACATACCTCTGTGATGGCAATACAGGAATGTTTAGTGACTCACTACACGTGCTGTGACGCCAACCTGAACGGGTAAGAACACCAGGGTTAGAACAGAATTTTTATCCCAAGCTAAAACTATGGATTGCAAGAAAAGACTATCACGGTGGGTGGCAGTGCGTGATAACTTTTCTCACACTGCTGTCTCATCCTAGGAATTATTAACTTTCTCAAGCTGGCAACACAAGAGACTCGTATAATTTACGTTTGACACCAAAACTATATTACTGTACCAAGTCTGTGCGGCATTTTAACTAGACCGTAATGGTGATAAAATACTATTCAAATCAATAAGCGTTTTATCGATCTGGATTGTTTGCAAGTTGTTGAGGACGCGACAAGAATTTTCGACTGCTTTATATTTGTGCTTTCAAGGACTGCCTGTACCATGGCACACGAAATGTGTAAGCCCCGCAATCGTACTAGATCAAAATCGATTAGAAGCTCAAATGTGATAATTTGATAACGCATAGGCTGCTGCAAACAGGTTCAAAATTTGACCGAGTAATCAATCGTACAGCACTGGATTTATCTCAATAGTGGACCGAATAAGATTCTGGGATCAGAGCGAGCGTTGAATGTGACATTACATATTCATAACTTGTGCATGTATTAAAATGCAAGACAACTAGCACATTCATCAAAAAAGGACACCGTGTCGGATAATATTGTCTTTCATGGCTCTATTTCGAATTCCTGTATTATTTTAAAATTGTGGTATTTTATGTAATGGCCACGTTAAAATTGGATCATTGTTGAAACGGTGTTTAACAGTGTTTCAATGCTGAGTCAATGTTGAGTCAATTTTGTGCCTGCAAGGGGTGAAGTATGTGTGGGGTTTGGTGGGGGTGGGGTTCGTCTGTTCATCGATGACTTGTTAACGAAATGTGAAACATCACGAAACCATGCCTATATAATTTTTACCCCCTTGAACCCCACTTTTATATAGTAAAACTGGGGTTTACAGGGGTAAACCTTATTTTTCTTAGTACTGCTCTAAAACATATATAGATTGTGGGTACTCGTTAGAACCGCCTCGATGAGGCGGTTCTAACAAGTGTCCACAATCTAGGTTTTGAGCAGGAATAAGAAAAATTTCACAATTTTTCCTCTTCACATTTTTGTTTTTTTTTTCGGCGAAAAAATACAATGTATTTGTATAGGCGTGTTTTCGTAATGCATATAAACTGCGTCAGATCAAACGTACTTATAATCAACTATAACACTCAAATGCGCCGGGACAGCACCACAAGATATCAGTTAAAAGGACCATAGACAAAGACAAAGACACATGATGTTCTCTTTGAAGAATACGGACACAAATCATGGACTGTACTTGAACATGAATGATATCGGAAAATATATAAATGAATATATTTTGTATAAACCTGATGCATGGTGTTTATCAACATAGCTCACAATTTCGGCAATGGCGAAGCTTGACACAAATGTGAGGAATCTGAAAGACACTTTGTACCAACAAGTTATCACCAGCGATGATATTACAAAAATACGCCATGCCATTGAAAAATGTGAAAAGCAAACACTTTTATCATGGGTAGATGATAAAGATTTTGATATTCTTCACCACGCTTTATTATCAGACAACATAGAAGCTGTTGGTATCATCTTTGCTCTTGGATTATTTAAACCACCACATGAACCAAAGACGCTTTCATATATTCATGTAGCGTGTAATCTTGGAAATAAAGCCATCGTCTCAATGTTGTTACAAGAACGCCCACGAGACAACAAGATAAGAAAATTCAAGTGGATATCTCCTCCCACAATGCGTCCTATTACAGCCAGTGGTGAAAGTAGCATCACGCCCCTTGATGTCGCAGCAGATTCTGGTCATGTCGGGTGTGTTAAAACCATCCTTGACTTCTGTACTGAGGACAGGAAAGTTGTATCAGAGGCTGACAATTACTTATGTAGAGCCTGTAAGAATAATTCACCGAGTGCTTTAAGATTACTTCTAACGCAGAAAACAAAGGAAGATGATGTGAAAGCAGCAGTAGGATGCGCTTTAAAATTAGCAAACCCAGAATGTCTCGATGTGTTGCTTAGATGTAACCCACGTTTAACTAGTCTTTTCAGGGGGATGAATCTTTACCATGTTCTGTTTTCATACAGTCTGTCTTTCAAGAAAGAATGGTATGAATCTCTGTTAACAGTTACAACAGTTTTACTAAAGCATCGGCAGAATCCTATGTGCTCGATTCCGTTTTGCACATACCCTCTGTATAGTTTGCTCAGTCATACACCAGCATCTGACTTTGGTAAATCTTTCCCCTATCTCATCGCCTGCCTGGTGCTTTTACTGAACGCTGGAGTAGACCCCAACTTTAACGAAGTAGAGTTTGAGGAACAAAATAGAAGTATGAATATAGCGTCAGCTTTTGGCAGGTCTACCTATGCATCGGCATTTCATTGCTTGTTTGAAACAGCTAACCAGTACACAAAACAGTTTGAGGACGAGGAAATGAACGTAAAGAGATATTTGACAAAGTGTGTTGAAACTCTTATTAAACATAAGGCTGACCCAAATATAAGTGGCCCTATAGGGGACGACGGGTTGAAGGGAAACGCTTTACATGCATTTATGTACATAATATTTCTAGTTGGATTTGATGAAAAGCTGGTGGTGCTAGCTGGTAATCTGATCCAAACAGGGGCTGATGTGAATGAATGCCCAGATGATAAATACCCAATTAACATTTTGTGTAGCCAGTTACTTAATACTCCGAAAGCTTTCGAGAAAATTCCAAAAACAGCTGAAAGTGACTTCATTGAAAAGTTTAAGGAACTGGTGTCAAAACTTTTGGACAGAATGCAGTATTCGTCGGTTAGGCAGGCTAGTGCGGTTGAATTTGATGGAAAACCGGTGGTCGAACTACAGAGGAAACTGTTTAAGTACTTGAAGGATGAGATGAACAAAAGGGCTAATAGAGTTTGGACACTCAAACAGATCTGTAAAACGCAAGTCTTACAAATCTGCCGGAGAAGGATGGAATTTGTTTTGAAGTTGCCAATTCCAGGGCCACTCAAATGTTACTTATCTGGCACGGATGTGAAAATCTGAATTATCATTAAGATAACACACCCTAGCGACATAATGCATTTTTTACATCTCAAAATGGTTATTTTTCTAAAGAAAATTCGTGATATTTTTCTTATGTTTACTGAAAACATAGGTTGTGGGTGTGAGTACCCACAACCTATGTCTTGGAGCAGAAATAACAAAAATAAGATATACCCCCGTAAACCCCAGTTTTCTCTATAGAAAGTGGGGTTTAGTGGGATTTTCATTTCACTTGTTAACATGATGTTACCCACGGAATTAATTATTAGCTCACCTGAGCCGTAGGCTCATTGGTGAGCTTATAGGGTGGTCATGCTGTCTGTCTGTCTGTCTGTCTGTATGTATGTATGTATGTATGTATGTATGTATGTATGTATGTATGTATGTATGTATGTATGTATGTATGTATGTATGTATGTATGTATGTATGTATGTGTGTGTGTGTATGTATGTATGTATGTATGTATGTATGTATGTATGTATGTATGTATGTATGTATGTATGTATGTATGTATGTATGTATGTATGTATGTATGTATGTATGTATGTCAACATTTTCAAACATCTTCTCCTCTGGAACCGCTTGGCGGACTGAAGCCAAATTTCATGTGGGGCCTCAGTGGGATGGGGGAACGAAAGTTTGTTCGCGGGGTCCAGGTCACATTACCAAGATGGCCGCCATGCCCATATATGGTAAAAACCCTTCAAAAATCTTCTTCTCCGGAACCGCTGGTCCGATTTTCACCAAACTTGGTATGTGGCCTTGGGTACTCGGGCCTATCATAGTTTCTTCAAATAATGGCCCTTGGATGACCTTGACCTATTTTATGCCACGGTCAAATTTGGTAATATAGGCTTTTGAATGGCAAAAAGTGAAAACGGTGGATTTTTCGAAAACTGTTGCAGCCTTTGGCCTGAAAGTTGGTAGATGACATCAGCTAAATGAGTTAATAAGTATATATGAGATTTATAGGTCAAGGTCATTCCGTGACCTTGGGTCAAGTTTTTTAATATGTCAAACTTTAAACTTATTTTTCATGGAAACTACTTGGTCAATTTTGACCAAATTTCATATGCAAGCTTTATGGGAGAAGGACATGTAAATTAAGTTGATGATGTTGGGTCACATAACCAAGATTGCCGCCATGCCCATATATGGTTAAAACCCTTCAAAAATCTTCTTCTCTGAAACTACTGGACGGATTTTCATGAAACTTGGTATGTAGCATCTGGGACGCGGGCCCATCATAAATTCTTAAAATGGTGACCCTCGGATGACCTTAACCTATTTTATGCAAGGGTAAAATTTAGTCACATATGCATTTGTATGGGAAAAAGTGAAAATGCATTATATCTAACAAACCGTTCAATATTCCACCACTAAATCATATATATTCTTGTTCCTTAAGATAGGGCGCATTTATTGACATGGGGTCCACCAGGTCCCTTAAAAAAAAAAACTTCAAAAATCTTCTCCGGAACCGCTGGGCCGATTTCCACCAAACTTGGTATGTAGCCTCGGGACTCGGGCCCATCATAGTTTGTTCAAAGAATTGCCCTGGGATGACTTTGACCTATTTTATGCCAAGGTCAAATTTGGTCACATTGGCATTTGTATGGGAAAAAGTCTAAATGGCTGATATCTTGCAAATGGTTGAGAATACCACCCCTAAACCATATGTATATTCTTGTTCCTTGTGATTAAGCATGTTAAATGACATGGACTTTGGGAGTCTAGGGGGTCCCCCGGGGACATGCCCCACCCCCTTCATTTCAAAAAGTGCCCAATATCTTGGAAACTGTCCAGATCCCCACCCATAAACAATATATATTCTAAGGGGCTTTAAGTGACATGCATCTTGAGTCCCTAAGGGCATGCCCCACCCCTGCATTACATAAAATGCATCAAATCTCAGAAACTGTTCAGATCCCCTCCCATAAATCATATATTTTCTTGTTTCTTGTGATAAGGGGCATTTAGTTACATGGATCTTTGAACACCATAAGTTGAATTGGGGGCCGACACCCCCTTTAGAAATGGTTAAGCTCTCCACCCATTAACCATATATTTTCTTGTTCCTGACCTTTTAGCTCATCTAAGGCTTTATCTTGGCTAAATATAACTGAAAATTCAAACTCAAAAGTTTTCCAACTGATCTTCAAGAGTCAGGAATGTGATTAAGGACCACTTGGTCATACAGCCAGATGCATTTAGTGACATGGACCTTAATTTGGGCACCTGGGGGCATGCCCTACCCACATCATTTAATAAAATGCGTAATATTTCCCCACCCATTAACCATATATATTCTTTCTCTATATACTAATGTGGACATTTTCTCTTTTGATAATGGGTTTTCAGAAAAAAACTCATTAAAAATTACATCAGGATAAAGAACAAGGTTTAAAACAACTAGCGTTGCAATAATTTAGAAAATCTGTTGACAAATAAGGATTTTATAACCAAAAACACATTTGAATAGGGAAATTTCCTTTGTTAAATTGCTAGCAAGGGAGGTAAATATTTCCCCGCAAACTTTCAATTTCTTCATACACTGTTACTAACTAACTGAAATAATCATAAATGATGCAAAACACATCATGAAGTTCAAAACATTTAAATCGAGGCCAAAAAGATTCCAGAATCAAAACTTTATAATCATGGATTATCTCCCCTTTCAATGTAAAATCTCTATTCAAATCTTATTTTGGTCATAATTTTTTAAATAGTGAACCGATTTTCAAAATTTTTGTGGCACATGTTTCAAGAAATTTATAAGCAACTTTTGCTAAAGAAATCATCAATCCTTGTCTTTGTTTACTATAACGAATCTTCGAAATATCATTATCAGTGGACAAAAACAGAACATTAAAACACGTTTGGTGACATGGATCTTAGATCATAAGAGGTCTAGAGAGACCTTGAGTGCATGTCCCTTAGCCCTTTAGACCTAAGGCTGTCAGGTGAGCGTCTTCAGGACCAATGGTCCTCTGGTTGTTTTCAACACCACTTCCCAACTATCAGCCAATCAAATTACATGATATAATGTATTCGTTCAACTCACAAGCTGAATGACAGCGTAGACCCTGATCTGGATCTCTACTGTTTGACAAGGTATAGCAGGATAAAGATTAAGTTTGTTCTAAAAGGTACCATGGTGAAACAATAACTGAACTTGGCTAAGCCCTTATCCTGCTGTTCACAACAGCTCCTACCTTTGAAAAAAGTGTAGATCCAGACGAGATGTCTTCTGAAGTATCCGCGGTTCTACAATGTTTGTCATGCAGTTTGTGAAACGAATGATTTGTTTTGTTTGATTTGAGGTTTAACGTCCCCGTCAACACTATTTAGGTCATTTTGGAGACGTTGCTTCCAATTTTGTGGGACTTTTACCCGTCATGGAGATGAAATGACTTCTCAAGCCCTGTCGCCCAATGAAACCAATAGGGTTTATGAACATGGACGGTCCGACTCGCACCGCTTTCCCTGGGCAGGCTTAGATCCTCTAAGCGGTTTACCAGTACTCGTGTGCGGTCGGTTTCTGCTCTGCGTGGAAGCATCATGCAGCCCATCTATTTCTTCAAGCCCCGACGGGCGGGCACGCGTGAAATGAATGAATGAATATTATATATCAAGTAATCTGATTGGCTGATAGCGGGTAATGGGAGTAGCTTAATTATAATATATTCATCAGGATAAGGGTTAAAGTCCGCGAAAGAGGTCACCTCACTCTCTAACGGCTAGCTGATAACTGTCAAATTGGCAGGAGTCAGCACATTGGCAGCCTAGGGAAAAGAGCAGTACCAATAACTAATCCCAGTCGGCGAACTGGGGGTAGCCCCTATGTGCTCTTGGCGCCCGGTTACCTTAAAAACAAAATCATTCATTAAAGTTTGTGATTGATCATCGGCTTATACATGTAGCCGATTAAACATCGATCAGCGAATCTGTAAGACATTACGTCAACACATCCGTGAAGATCGTGCTTTTTTTCATACTCAAAAACGGACATTTTTCCGATGAAAAATTTATGATATAGATATTTGTTTATTTTTTACTTCAAACATAGCCTGGCGGTGCTCATTTGAACCGCTTTATCCGAGGCGGTTCTAACGAGTACCCACAACCTATATGTCTGGGAGCAGAGTATACCCCGTAAATCCCACTTTTCTCCATATTAAGTGGGGTTTAGAGAGACATTAGAACTTTGAAGTCATAAAGTTGAAGTTTGAAGACAAATTAGAACTCATGAAGTTATTCCATACCTCAATTTGTATCTGTAAACGTGTTTAAATGTAATGTAATGAAATGTTTTATTTTATGATTATAAAAATGGCATTTTTATTCTAACAGGGAGTTGTTAACGTAAGAACTATCGTTCTAGGCTCGCGCATTGTGTTTTAGGTGAAAAAAAGTGTTTTATATTTTTTCAACATCCTGAAAACATAAATCGTTTGTGCTCGTTAGTGATGTCGCATTGAGAAAAAAAATGTTGCAGTGCTTACGAGTGCTCATTACAAAAACACGCCTATTTAAATATATTGAAAATTATACCACAAAAAAAAATGAAAATTGTCAGATAAAAAATTCGGATATTTTCTTCATATATCTGCACAAAATATAGATTGTGGGTAGTCGTTAGAACCGCCTAGGAGAGGCGGTTCTAACGAGTACCCACAAGCTATGTTTTTGAGCCGAAATAAGAAAAATAATGGTATACCCCATGTAAACCCCAGTTTTATTGTATTTAAGTGGTTCAAACTTATAATGGCGTGTTTTCATGATGCCACAATATTTGTTTTGAAGAAACGAGAAAAGTGATATCTGCTCCTCACCATAGTACTCATTTAAAAGGTAAATAAATACATACTTGAAATGGCCCCCGCCCATCGGGGCTTGGAGAAATAGATTGGACTGCATAATGCTTTTGCGCAGCGCACATGAGTGCTGGTAAACCGCTAAGACAGAGCAAAGTGGTGCGAGTCGGTCCGTCCATGCATGTAAACCCTATTGGTTTCATTGGGCGGCATTGCTTGAGATGGCATGTCATCTCAATTCCCCCGCCCATCGAGGCTTGAAGAAATAGATGGGCTACATGATGCTTCCACTCAGAGCTGAAACCGACATCTCATGAATGCTGGTGAATCGCTTAGAAGGTCTAAGTCTTCCCAGGCAAAGTGGTGCGAGTTAGACCGTCCGTGCATATAACTCCTATTGGTTTCATTAGGCGGCAGGGCTGGAAATATCATTTCATCTCAGTGTCGGGTAAAAGTCCCACAAAATAGGACACAACGTCTCCAAACTGACCTAAATAGTGTAAATCTCAATTCATACAAACAAAAACATGTTTGAAAATGAATATGATCCTAGAGCGGTGGCATTTAATTTTCGTGTTTTCATCGCTTAAAATTGGCGAGAACTGCATTTGTGTTACTAATCAAGTTTGTTGATTTTAAAATAAATTATTTCTTCATTTTAAGAACTGGACATACGTGTAGTTGCTCGAAAAACATTATCATTCTGTTCCGTCATGAATTCAGTACAATTCCTATATTAAGACCACCTTTATGACTGTTAAAAAGTGGTCTTCAGACCACTTTTGAACAGTCCCAAAGGTAGTCACTTACTGGTCCAAGAAACACACACAAAAAATGATACTTTTAAATGCGTTTTAAAAGAAGAAGTAGTCTTAAATCTAGCTGGTCTTAATAGCGGAATTCCACTGTAATAATGTCATTCATAACAGACGAATACAACGTATATATAGTAACAAGTACAAAAATAATTAAGCTTCCTCAAGATAGAGACCTGCGAGAGAAGTGCTGAAGATAAGTTAGGATATTTTTTTTTCATTGATAGTCCATAGCAACAGATAAGTTGCTATTTTGCGATAACTGAATGATAGTTTTCCTTATTTCTCCATATAAATACGTTCTGAATAGTTAGATCCTTTGGAAGCAAAGAATACACCAAATAAACGAAAATAGCAGACTCGGTTTTATTGAGTCTGTTCATGACCAGTACTGAAATGTGCTACACCGGTCACGCCCTCTAGCACCGGCTTAAGCAGAACTCTATTTTCAAAATGATTCTAAATGAACTCAATGATCCCAAAGGACCAGAAAATATAATCTGCACTACGGTGGATGTACGGGGAGACTTTTTACGGCCGCAACACGGCACAGCACCAGCTGCACTGAAGATAAATACGTTCTGAATAGTTAGATCCTTTGGAAGCAAAGAATACACCAAATAAACGAAAATAGCAGACTCGGTTTTATTGAGTCTGTTCATGACCAGTACTGAAATGTGCTACACCGGCCACGCCCTCTAGCACCGGCTTAATCAGAACTCTATTTTCAAAATGATTTTAAATGAACTCAATGATCCCAAAGGACCAGAAAATATAATCTGCACTATGATGGATGTACGGGGAAACTTTTTACGGCCGCCACACGGCACAGCACCAGCTGCAGTGAAGATAAATACGTTATGAATAGTTATGTTATGGGTATTCATTAGAACCGCCTCGTCGAGGCGGTTCTAATGAATATTCACAATATAGGTTTTTATGGAGAATTCACAAAAACTATCCTTCAGTTATCAAAACATGCCAATCTTATTTGCTGCTATGGTTGATACTTGTTGATCGGTTGTTGGGGGTTCCTTTGTGTGGTCTCACACAGAAAGGGAGAAAAGATAGAAGAGAAAATAGAGGAGATGAAAGGGATGGACAGGGTAGAAAGAGGACATGAATGGAAGTGGAGAAACAGAAGAATAACAACACTTCAACTCTACCCTTAACCTACGGACAACAGGCCTTGCCTAACTTTAAGCCAATACCAGTTAGACGCCCCAGTGACGAAAGATAAAGGACACCTTTGCCTCACCCCACCACCCCATGATACTTGTTCGAATGGCCGGAATGATAATCGCCTCAAAGGAATAATTTGTCTTATTTCTCTATTGAAAAATATGCCATCCATACTTGTAAGAATCCCCTCATTGATTTGTTTGTTTGTTTGTTTTGAGGTTTAACGTCCCCGTTAACACTGTAAAGGTCATTTTGGAGACGTTGCTTCCAATTTTGTGGGAGTTTTACCCGACATTGAGATGAAATGACATCTCAAGCCCTGTCGCCCAATGAAACCAATAGGGTTTATAAGCATGGACGGTCCGACACTCGCACCGCTTTGCCTGGACAGGCTTAGATCCTCTAAGCGGTTTACCAGTACTCGTGTGCGGGTCGGATGCAGCTCTGCGTGTAAGCATCATGCAGCCCATCTATTTCTTCAAGCCCCGACGGGCGGGGGCCGTCCCCTCATTGAGGCTATTCTAACAAGTGCCCACGATATTTTTTTTGAGGAAGAAATAAGGGGAATGGGAACACCTGAGAGATGTTCCGCCATTTTTCAAAGGGAGATTCCTGTTCGCTTTTCTATAAGCATTGACGGTCCGACTGAAAGAGGGGTCTATTCTTAAAGGACAGAATTTGCTCCTCTGGAGCAAATTCTTTCCTTTAGGAATTGACCCATTTTGACCTGGGAGACAAAATTCTTTTGCAGGAGTTGCCGCCCCTGAAGGTGTTCCCATTCCCCTTAAGAACAAAATATCCCCTGATTATCCTCTTTAATCCTCCTTTATGGTTCGCCCCCGCCCACTGGGGCTTGGAGAAATAGATTGACCTGCATGGTGCTTCCGCGGCGTAGAATTTGAGTACTGGTAAACCACTTTGAGGGTCTAAGCCTGCACAGGCAAAATTGGGCGAGTCCCTGCATATGAACCCGAGCCGTTTCTTTAGGCGGTAGGACTTGTACTGCCATTCCATTTCAATGTCGGATAAAAGTCCCACAAAATCGGAATCAGTGTCTCCAAAATGACATGAATAGTGCTGACGGGGGCGTAAAACCTCAAAACAAATAAAATCCTCCTTATCTTAAGCTATCATCATGTGTATGGGGTCTTTTCTCTGTTTATTCCCTATTTATAGATATCAATAATTATTTATGGATATCCATAATTCGAATTAATGATATCCATATTTCGAATTATGGATATCCATACATCGATCTGAATTATGAATATCCATAAATCGAATTAGAGATATCCATAATTTGATTTATGGATATCATTCATTGAGATCGATTTATGGATATCCATGATTCGAACTATGGATATCATTAATTCGAATTAGGCTATCCATAATTCGGTCCATTTATGGATATCACTAATTCGATTTATGAATGTCCATAATTTGTCTTTTCAAATAAATACAATAAAAACGTGACTGTAACCAAAGGCTTTTGCGGTGAATTATGGATATCCATAAATCGGTCTGTATTAATGATATCCATAAATCGAATTATGGATGTCCATAATTCGATTTATGGAAATCTATAATTCGAATTATCCATTATTCGGCTGATTTATGGATGTCCATAATTCGAGTTATTTATATCCATGAATCGAATTATGGATATATATAAATGTAGATTCAATAGTAAAAAGGCACCCGATACACGTGAACACGTTTTTGAAATGAGTACCCCTCCAACCCCACTTTATATAGAGAAAACTGGGGTTTCCGGTGGTATACATTACTTTTTTTATTTCTGCTCCAAGACATAAGTAGGATGTGGGTACTCGTTAGAACCGCTTCATTGAGGCGGTTCTAACGAGCACACACAACCGATGTTTGCTGTATAGGCCTTAACACGGATTTTCATCAGAATAGTATAAAAAGTAGAAGTAAAACAAAGATCAGGAATTGATACAATTAACTTACTCCATCCATAAAAGACACCAAAGGGAAAGAAATACAAACATTAAGCGACCAGACCATAATGGAAACCTAAACAAAGGAAGGCCATGATTTTGGAGGTGCGGAAAAATGTACTATGTCTCTCGGATGTGTTGTCGTAATGGGACCGCAAAATATTTACCATTAGATAGATATATATCAGCATTACTCGCCTCCCGGTCAGTATTGCCTGGATACCTGCATTGATTTTTAAATAGTGAGTCACGAATCCAACCAATCATTGTACTGCATTTTCTTGTCTGGGAACAGCTTGCCAGTTGACAAAAAAGACTGTATCTATAGTTCTGGGGCCAGTTGTTCAAAACTAACGACGTCGTTAGCTAACGTATCGTTAAAACTTTGATCATTAAATATGGCAAATATGCTGAAATTTTTGCTGAAAAAATGTGAGCAGCTTTTGCAACCGCAAAAGCTGCTCACATTTTTTCAGCAAAAATACCAAAATTTACGATATTGTACTTGCTAGAAGAGTTTACAATATGACCACTAACGAGCTCGTTAAGCTAACGATGCTTTGAACAACTGGGCCCTGGTCGGGCTTAATTTAAGTTTTCCACCATTTTGCAATATTTTCATCGGTAATTTAGTTTCAAAAGGCCGCAGGCAAGAGTCCCCCGACGTTTGAAATGTCAGTATGTGGTGGATATGTCTATAATACAGTAAAATTCCCACCGTTGGGACGGTTCGAAAGTGGTCTTAATCTCAATGACATCTCAATCCCTGCCGTCCAATGAAACCAATAGGGTTTATAAGCATGGACGGTCCGACTTACACCGCTTTGCCTGGGCAGGCTTAGATCTTCTGAGCGGTTTACCAGTACTCATGTGCGGGTCGGTTTCAGCTCTGCGTGGAAGCATCATGCAGCCCATCTATTTTCTTCAAGCCCCGGTGGGCGGGGGCAAGGACAAAGAAGTTCAAAACACACCCCCCTGCTGGCAAGGTGATGACAACTGTATTTAGGAACGCACACTGCCTTACCAAGGTGGGGGATCACGTGGTTTAATACGTCATACAAAATGGCTTCCAGTACAGAAAACTTGTCGATTCAA
The DNA here is from genome assembly GCA_963580285.1 of Lucinisca nassula. Taxonomy (NCBI): domain Eukaryota; kingdom Metazoa; phylum Mollusca; class Bivalvia; order Lucinida; family Lucinidae; genus Lucinisca; species Lucinisca nassula. Next base: position 56,027,913 of record OY757013.1, read on the forward strand.
ATAAGATTTTCCACTTGTAGTCCTGTATTTCATTTTTTAATGTTTTGGAATATGACGCAGAGTACGACAAATAAGGATCACTTCATGCTTAGGTCAAAATTTCTCTGGGCAGATTTTCATTGTTCCAGTTTAATCACTTCTAAGTTGGAAAAACACTAATAAATGCGGGGATCTAGTGCACTGTTCTTGATTTTTAGACAACAAAATTGGAATTTTATCATTTGCTACTAACATACTAATATTATTTCTGTTTGCAAATGAGCAGTTGTACAGAGATGGTTATTGCAAGACTAAAACTTTAAAATTAACATTTCATGCTTACGATTCAGGAGAAGTTTTTAGAAGTCGATCAAGAACACTACTTCGCAGCACGATGATCAGGTGCACTGCAATTTTCAACAGTATGAGAGGTGGCTTTATGGTCCATTTTTCAAGTTGTCTTTCAGAGATTATTTGAAGGATTTTCCGCCTTGGCCCATGTGTGTGTGTGTGTGTGTGTGTGTGTGGCGGGGGTGGGGGGGGGGGGGGGTAATGATGCAGCAAATTATAGACCAGTGTCGCTAACATGCACCTATTGCAAAGCCCTGGAGCATTTATTAGTTAGCAGCATTAACAAGCACTCTGCCATTGAAAGCTTTCTTGCTGACTGTCAACATGGTTTCCAAAGTCAAAGGTCTTTCGAAACTCAACTAGTTCAATTCTTTTATGACGCTGTGAGCAATCTGGATGGGGCCATAAACTGTGGCCACAAACAGACGGACTTGATCGTCATGGATTTCGTCAAGGCCTTTGACAAAGTACCTCACAGAAGGCTATTGTACAAATTGGACTACTATGGGATAAGAGGAGCCACACATAGTTGGATTAGCTGATGGCTCTCTTGGTGCTCTCAACAAGTTGTACTTGATGGCCAAGCGTCGGATCCAGTCCCTGTTTATCCGGTGTCCCACAAGGTTCGGTCCTTGGACCGGTCTTCCTTTTATTATTTATCAATGATCTCCCTGAAAATATGTTTGTTTGCTGATGACTGTGTCCTGTATAGGGACATATATTCTTTTTCTGACTGTCGCATTTTACAAGATGACCTTGATCTACTTGCAAAATGGGAAGCAGATTGGCGGATGAAATTCAATGTGGCCAAATGCCATTCAATGAGGGTGTCACTACACCTTTCGAACAAGCAAATTAAGTATGATTATACACTTCACCAGAAAACTTCAGAGCAGGTTCATTCCGCCAAATACCTTGGTATCATCATCACTGACGATCTCGATTGGGGTCAACATATCTCGAAGATAGCATCTAAAGCAACTAGGACCTTACGGTTCCTTAGACGTAATTTGGCTTTTGCACCTCGGCAGACAAAGGTTGTTGCATATAAAACATTGGTTCGCCCTCAACTTGAATATGCATCAACCATTTAGCATCCCTATGTTAAAACTCAGATTCGGCAGGTGGAGAAGGTGCAGAGGACTGCTGCTCGATGGACCTACGGACGAATGCGAAATAGAAGTAGCGTCGGTGACATGCTTGATGAGCTAAAGTGGCCATCCCATGAGACCCGTCGTGAGCAGTCCTCCTTAATCTTCTTCTACAAGATACATTCTGGCACATTATCAATTAACAAGGATAGGTACTTGACCCGTGCAACAGTGTCAACCAGGACAAGGGCATCAAGAGCGAATAACTCATAGTATCATAGGTACCAGTCCTATAAGAATGCCCTGAAAAACTCTTTCTTCCCTCGAACTATTCCTCAGTGGAACAGAGTTCCATCTTCTGTGGTGACTGCCAAGACCACAGAGGAGTTCAAAGCCCGCACAGTATAAGACCGGGACTCAGAGGTATGCGTTTTAGGATACCCCTGTGTTCGAATTGTAAATAGTGTTAAGGGCTCATCCAGTGATGATTTTTATGCTAAATTCTAAATTTAGCCACCCACCTAACTGAGGTAATGGCCAGATATGACCGACTCAGTATGAGAAGATAGGTAGATAGATAGAAGAAATAGATTGGGTGCATGATGGGTCCACGCAGAGCTGAAACCAACCGCACATGAGTTCTGGTTAACCGGCAAGAGGTTCAAACATGGTCAGAAAAAGTGTTGCAAGTTGGACCATTTATGCATATAATCCCTATTGATTTAACTGGGCCGCAGGGATTGAGATGTCATGTCATCTTAATGCCGGGTAAAAGTCTTATAAAATTGGAAGCAACGTCTCTAAACAAGAGGGTCATGATGGCATTGGATCGCTTACCTGATCTATAATGTAACAAGTGGGCCCCGGGGAGGGCCATTAATGGCCCCAGGGCTATAATTTGCATAATCTTGAGGGAGGTCTAACAGGTGAAGCTTAATACCAAATATCAAAGACCGGAGCCTTCTGGTTTCAAACAAGATGATTTTTAAAGGGTTTCCTTATCTACGTCTATATAAAACCTATGGGCCCCTGGGCCGGGCCTGATTTGGCCCCAGGGATTTAATTTGAGCAATCTTTGAAGAAATCCACAAGACCAAGCTTCATACCAAATATCAAAGACCTTGACCTGGTTTCAGACCAGAAGCTTTTCAAACGTTTTCCCAATATATGTCTAGGTAAAACAAGTTGGCCCCGGGGTGACCCCATTTTTTGGCCCCAGGGCTATAATTTGAACACTTTTGGTAAAGGAACACTAGATGAAGCTTCATACCAAATATCAAAGACCTTGGCCTTCTGATTTCAGACAAGAACATTTTCAATGGTTTTCCCTATATAAGTCTATGAAAAACAAGTGGGCGCCGGGGTGGGCCAAATCTTGGCCCCAGGGCTATAATTTGGTAGAGGTCTACTAGACAATGCTTCATACTGAAATACCAAAGACCTGACTCTTCTGAATTCAGGAAAGAAGATTTTAAAGATTTTGCCTATATAATTCAATGTAAAACCAAAGGGCCCTGGGTCGGGACATTTTTCGGCCGCGGGGCTATAATTTGAACAATCTTGATAGAGGTCCACAAAAAGAAGCTTCATACCACAAATCAAACACCTGCGCCTTCTGGTCTCAGACGAAAAGATTTTTTAATGTTTTCCCTGTGTAAGTTTATGTTAAACCGGGCGGGGCCATTTTTTGACCACAGGGCTATGATTTAAACGATCTTGGTAGATGTCCACTAGATGAAGCTACACATCAAATATCAATGACCTGGGCCTTGTGGTTTCAGAGGAGAAGATTGTTTAAGATTTTTCTCATATAAATCAATATCAAAACAAAAGGGCACCAGGGCGGGGATGGGGGTGGCCCCATGGCTATAATTTGAACAATCTTGATAGAGGTCCACTAGATGAAGCCTTACACCAAATATTAAAGACCTGGGCCTTGCGGTTTCAGACCGGGCCCGAAAGCTCAGTTGGTAGAGTGTCCGCTCCGGGGAACGGGAGGTCACGGGTTCGATCCCGGGCCGCGACATACCAAAGTTGTTAAGAATGGTACTAGCTGCTGCTCACTTGGCACTCAGATTTACGGGGTAGAGCTAGGACTGGTCGATCCAGTGTCAGGATAATGTGACTGGGTGTGGTATCATGTAATGTGACTGGGACATGATACTTCAGTGAGGCAGCACTATAAAAGTGCACTGAGCTCCCTGTCGCAACCAGACACCGTCGTGATATAACTGAAAAAAAAAAATGTTGAAAGCGACGTTAAACCCGAATTCACACACACACACACACACACACACACACACACACACACACACACACTTGCGGTTTCAGAGAAGAAGATTTTTTAAAGATATTTCCTACATAAGTCAAAGTAAAAACCAAAGGGCCCCAGAGCGAGGAACTTTTATGGTCCCAGGGCTATAATTTGAACAATCTTGATAGAGGTCCACTAAATGAAGCTTCACACTAAAATCAAAGTCTTGGGCCTTGCGGTTTCAGAAACAAAATAGTTTAAAGATTTCCCCTGCATAAGTCAATGTAAAACCAAAGGTCCCCAGAGCGAGAACATTTTTGGCCAATGGCTATAGTTTTATAGACGTCCACTAGATGAAGCTACACACCAAATATCAAAGTCCTTGGACTTGTGGTTTCAGAGGACAAGATTTTTTAAAAGATTTTTCCTATGTAAGTTAATGTTAAACAAAAGGGGACCCGAGGCGGGGGCATTTGGCCCCATGGCTATAATTTAAACAATCTTGATAGAGGTCCACAAGACGAAGCTTCATACCATATATCAAACACCTGTCCCTTCTGGTTTCAGATTAGACTTTTTAAGATTTCACCATATAAGTCTATGTAAAGCTAAAGGAACCTGGGGCGGGGGCAGTTTTGGCCCAATGGCTATTATTCGAACAATCATGATAGAGGTCCACAAGGCGAAGCTTTATACCAAAACTCAAACACCTGAGCCTTCTGGTTTCAGACGCGAAGATCTTTAAAACTTTTCCCTATGTAAGACTATGTAAAACCTAAGGGCCCCGGGCGGCTGCATTTTTTGGCCCCATGGCGATAATTTGACTATCTTGGTAGAGGTGTACTAGATGTCGTTTGAAGAAATTGTTTACGGACGGACGCACGTACGCACGACGAGCAACTGACGAAAAGTGATCTCGTCACTTTGTGACAAGTGAGCTTAAACAGGGGGTGGGGAAGGGGTACATTTGTTTTACATTTAACACGGGTCCTTTCCATATTGTCGAATTGATGACACCTGAAAAGTGACAAGATCTTACGTAAAAGTGGACAACAAATTTGGTCAGTGAAGTTTTCCCCTCTTCAACCATAAAAATTGCGAAAACAAATTCTAGCTCCATTAAATTTGAAACCTACTAATAAATGATCACGTACACTGCATACCCCATAAATGATACCGTGCACTGCCAAACAAGATCGATGATCTCGTGTACTTATATTATTCTTAAAGATCATCGCATGGAGTTTTGGTTATCACCCGCGTTATCAAACCGAAGCTCCATTATCATCACGAAACTTTAGACTTGCATTCCGGTAAAGATAAGTATAAAGTGCAATTCCCAACCCCCATGATATTAATTTGTTGCCATATATTCCATTCTGTCTATTTAATTATTGTCGTGCAGAAGTTTACTGTTACATGTCCGCAACATCATGTACATTACATTTACTCACACCATTAAAGGCGTGGAAACGTAACACCAGAAAATGATAATACTTCCCGATCAAAAACGGGAAGGTAGTTTATCTTTACACCTGCAGAATTAGTGTTATTACGTAAAATGTAGTTTAGGTCGTAGTACCAAAGCGTTAATCCAAAATTATTAGTCCATAGACAAAATGGCATATATCAATGTTCAGATCAACAGACATGGACTCCAGAAAAGTGTAATCAGGCGTCCGCGGATAGTAAGCATTACTTGGTAAGCAAGCTTCGCCCACCATGCCCATCGACCCGAACGAAGAAAAAGGTGTAAATGCCGAAAAGGGTGTGTCCGAGATTTTGGAAGTCTTCCTATGGCTTTCCATTGGCAAATATATCAGAAATAATTCTGGAAATGGCCACATTGTACGGATCAACAAGATCATGGTGCCTCCCATAGAACTTCTTTAGTGTTGATACCAGTTTGGTTTTTTGATACCCCTGGCATAACAACCTGGTAGTGAGCACCTTCCCACGTTCCACAAAGTCCTGATACTTGGAACAGGCTCTAGCATAACGGATTAATTGTGAAACGTAAACTCCATATGCTGGTGCAGACGGGATATTACTGCTCAGGAAGGGAAAGTTAACAATGGGAAAATTGAAGTCATCTCGTTTATCGTACAGCCTAGTAGTAAGCTTCCTGTTCTCAATATAGAGATAACAATCCAAGTATGAGGAGGAGGTTGCAGTCTCTGTTGTTTCCTTAATTTCAAGTTCACGTGGATAGATGAATTCCAAGTACTCTGCGAATTTAGCATTTTTCAGAGACAATAAATTATCTATATATCATTAGGTGAAATTGAATTGTTGTGCAAGGCGTTTCTTGCCTGCTTTGAGGTAACATTGCACAAACTCCGCCTCATACGAGTACAAGAACAAGTCGGCAAGCAACGGTGCACAATTACTACCCTTTGGTATGCCAATTATTTGCTGAAATAATAGGCCACTGAACTTCACGAAAATATTGTCAATCAGATATTCCAGCATCCTTATTACATCTGCATCAGTGTACTTTTGTGGTGCATCAGAGTGATCTCGAACGAAGTATGTGTCTTTGTAGCCAAGGACAACATACTGGTAGCAACGGTTACCATCCTTGTGGTAAAAACATTGATTTATGATTTCCTTGAGTTTATATTTCAATTTATCATGAGGAATAGTTGTGTAGAGTGTTGAGAAATCGAACGATTTTATGCTGTTTACTGAGAGAAAAGACTGCGCCTGAAGATGTTCTACAAACTCTTTGCAGATTTTCAAGATCCACATCTGATTCACACCACTCCCTGCATATGCAGTGTCACAATATTTCTGAAGGCCATCTTTAACTGCAGTAAGGATTCGTGTTAGGATCTGTGAAAGAGGCTTGGTTGAGCACTTAGCTGAACCCGCGATATATCTCTGCTTGTATAGATTCTTGTGAAGCGTAGGAATCCAGTACAACTTTGGAAGTTCCATATCTTCCTCTGGGAGGGAAATTCCAAACGAAAGCATCACCGATTGGTGGTTTCGCAGAATTTCATCTTTGGGCGAAGAAGAAAGATTATATGTTGGGTTGCCTGTCATAGTGCTCAAACCAAGCTCTTCTTTTAATCAGTTTATATAGTGTGTTTTGCAAACAAACACAACATTGTTAGATGCCTTGTCAGCTGGAACAACGACATACCGCCCAGTGAGGCAAACCAGCTGTCAGGCACTAATGTGTAATAAGTAATTACGCTTAAAGTTATGCCACCGGGAGTACGCAATGCTTATTAAGATTTTACCCAAAGACAGACTGTGAAATCAGTTACTGTACGATTTTAGTCCCTACTATAGAAACTTCTATGTGCATTAAGTAAATGCCTATGTGCATTAAGTAAATGCAGAATACTCATATAATAAGTTAATTTGCATTAGCTTTTCTAGTGTGTACACGATATTAATTAACATAGCGCTGCCTTACACGCTTTAACCTATTTGGGCGGTCGAAAAGTTTGTTATGCGTGTTCATTTCAAAACTGAAATTCTTATTAACATGTTTATCTGATCCCGCTCAGCAAAAGTCAGGACCCATTCATATAATTTTGCTTCGCTCTAAAACCAAGATTTTTGCACCATATTTAGCTTTTTGGTCCTTCGAGATCTTTATGCATATTCTGAGAACTAGACTCAAGTAACTAAACTATTGTTATTCGGAACGTTTTTGTTTATATCACAGTCTTTCGAACAACTGACCCTTCGAAACTTTTAATGAAACAACTGTCCCTTTGAAACTTTTAAGGAAATTTCAACACACTTTGTCATTGGTTTGCGTCATCAGTCTTAACAGGGTAACTGATGATACTTTAGTATCCGAAACTGGGCTGCATTACGAAAACATGTCTATACAAATACAATTCCAATTTGTGTTAAAAAATGAAATTTTAAGATTAAAATTGTGATATTTTTTTCTATTTCTGCTCAAAACATAGTACCCACACTCTATGTTTTTGAGCAAAAATAAGAAACATAATGTACATCCCCTAAATCCCACTTTAACTATATAAATGTGGGATTGGAAGGGGTCAACATTATATAGGCGTGTTTTCGTGATGGTCTGACCCGCTTTGGGTTGTTAGAAAACATTTATTGTTCTTACGGAGTACTCATTTTATTCCTTCCTTTCTTGGTTTTAAGTGTTGAGAGTACAGATAATAGACAGTCAATTTCACAAAACTGTGATACTCGTAACATTATAGGTTAAACACCTATAAAATCTTAGATGTCTGCTGCTGGAGACACTCCGGTATTTAAAACATTGCAACATATAGTAAATCGCCATTCATTTAAGTTCTATAGCGAAATGTAATGCTGTGTGAATTATTCAAGTGTACTAAGAACTCAGTTTGGTAATGCAGTGTGCGAGATCAAACTTAATTGAGCGCAGTGCACGCGATCATTTCTTCATCTTACCAAAAACGAATAAGTATTACTATGTTGGACTTTCTAGCAAAGAAAAGTTCAATAACAAGTGCGTATTATGCTAATTTGCTCGACGACCTGAGAACTGCGATCCGTGAAAAACGCCGAGGTAAACTCTCCAAAGGGATTGAGCTCCAACAGGACATTGCAAGAGTCCACACTTGCAAAATTGCAATGAATGCTGTTGAGCGGAATGGGTTTGAGCTAATACCGCACCCCGCCTAGTCTCCGAACTTAACTCCTAGTGACTATTTCCTATTCCCAAACTTGAAAAAGGATTTCCGTGGCTGTCATTTCCGGTACAACGAAGAAGTCGTGGCGGCAGTTGAGGAGTTGGTCGGAGACAAGGATCCTGGCTTCTTCAGTTCTGGGCTGATGGAACTGGAACAGCGTTGATCCAAGTGTATCAAACTAGAGGGCAATTACATCGAAAAAGAAGAGATCGATCTCATCTAGAAACTAGACAAAGTGCCCAGTGGGGCACGTATTACCCCGGCCAGGGCCATCGCCTCAGCTGAAACAAGAACTACAAAGGGAAATAACTCTAAAAGGCCTGACCCCTTGGCCCTTATTTTCTTTCCCACAATACAAGTAGTCATACTGATCATGTGTGCAAAATTTCAAGTTTCTATGTGAAGCAGTTCCTGAGATATCTTTGACACAAAATAATTGTTTACGGACACACAGACAGACGGAAAAGACAAAAACTATATACCCCCATTGCATACTTCGTATGCCGGGGGTATAATAAGTCAGGCTGTTTTTATTGACTCGCCCTCGGAGTGAGTGAGGTTTAGTTTTACGTCCCACCAACAGCTAAGGTCATACGGAGACGGGACCTCGGTTTAAAGACTCATCCGAAAGTCTGGAGAAGCCCGGGATCGATCCGGCGATCCCTAGTTTACAAGGCGAGTAGCGTAACCACTGCAGCACGGAGGCTTCTACTCGCCCTCGGAGATAACTTCATAGAAGTATAAGAACAAAATAATGAAAACCATCCCGAGATTCTCATTCTGTCCCAAATATTCCAATTTGCATGTTTCACATGTGCGCAGTTCCAGATTATACTGATATACAGTAAACTTCCTATATTAAGACCACATTTGGTACTGTTCAAAAGTGATCTTAAAGACCACTTTTGAACAGTTCCAAAGGTGGTGTCTGACCGCAGGACACTGTATGCAGAAAACACAAAGAAAGAATAACTGAAACTGTCTAAATAACCTTTCTAAAGCAAAATAAGTCTCAATTTTTGTTGGTCTTAACATAGGAATTATACTACATATATAATACCGGAATCTATCATCATGTCAAGAAGTCCATAAAATAAACATAAAATAAACATACCAGTAAACCCTACTTTATACACGGAAAAACTGGTTTATGGGGTATACATTTTTTTATTTCTGCTAAAAGACATAGACATAGAGTGTGGGTACTCGTTAGAACATCCTCAATGAAATGGCACGCGCAGAGAGAATAGCTATGAGATCAAGTGTCATTGGACTGATGGTCCAGGATCCCGTCCATTGGGGCTTGGAGAAATAGGTTGTGCTGCATGCTGTTTTCAAGCAGAGCTGAAACCGGCCGCACATGAGTACAGTAACTGATAAACTGCTTAGAGGGTGTAAGCCTGCCCAGGCAAAGTGGTGAGAGTCGGACCGTCTATGCATATAAACCCTATTGGTTTCATTGGGCGGCGAGACTTGACATGTCATTTCATCTCACTGTCGGGTACAGGACCCACAAAATTGGAAGCAATGTCTCCAAAATGACCTTTATAGTGTTGAGTGGGATGTTCAACTGCAAATCAAACAAATACACTGTTAGGCCTCTGGTTAGGCTGCTCGATAGTATGACTATGCATATTATTTAGGGCTCTTGGTTACAATGGTCCTCACCAATATGGACAGCTAACAACAGCTGTGCAGGAAGCATGAATTAGAAATGCTGATCCATCATTCGTAGTCACCGCCAGATTTTTCACAAATCACAAGGATAACACTTCCAGGGATAAGCTTTATTATAGGGCTCCAAAATTGGTTAAATTCTCACAAGGCTACGGCAACTCAATTCCTATTCAGTATAATCACAAGGCTATAGAGAGAGATAAGCTGTCTCATATATTCCGAAGGCTACAGGGAGAGATTAGCTTCTTGTATACTCACAAGGCCACAGTGACTGGCTTTCCCATATACCCCTAAGGCTAGAGAAGTTTTCTCATATCCTCACACTACTGAGAGATATTGGTTTTCCCATAATCCGGTATACATACTAATAAACCAAGTAGTGGGTGAGTGGGGGGAGGGGGGGGGGGGGGGTGGAGAGAGAGAGAGAGTATATGTGTGATTTTCTTCACCAAAATATACCTTGCCAGATGATACTATAGCATCAGGTTTTGTGTCCATATAATGCTTTGAACAACTGGTCTCAGGGTGTGTCTTACATAGAGAATAGCATATGACATTTTTCATATCATATCCTATATCAACCCAAGACTCCCATATCAAAGCCCCAGGGCTTATATGGGTTGAGGGCTACAGTGACTGGCTTTCCCATATATACTCTGTAAGGCTAGAGAGAGATAGCTTTCTCATAAACTGGTATATACATACTCATAAACTCACAAGGGGTGGGGGACATGCGGCGGGTTGAGAGAGAGACAGAGTTTATGTGTGATTTTCTTCACCAAAACATTTCTGGCCAAATGAGACAACAGAATTGGGTTCTGTGTCCATACGATGCTTTGAACAACTGTTCCCAGGTTGCGTCTTACACTGAAATTATTGTATGACATTTTTCATATCTTACCCCAATGCCCATATCTACCCAAGACTCTCATATCAGCCGAGGGCCAAAGGCCCGAGGGCTAATATGGGACAAGGGCTTAAGTGACTGGCCTTCCCATACATTCCTAAGGCTAGAGGTTATGATCCTGGAAAAGGAGGTTGTGGACCCAGCTTTTAGCCATGTATGAGACAAAAGTCACATTTGATTGGATATAATTATGAAACTGATGAGAAATACTTAGCTGTTATTTTTTTTCTTGCAGGGTATTATATGTGCATTAAACACATAAAGGAAACAAAGTGAACTGTCTTCTGAATTTTCTGTTGTGATAATAATTGTACATGTGGTATCTCTGAATTTCCAAGACTGAATTTTCACTTTGAGGCAGGGTTACCTCCCTTAAACAGTTAGAATGCTTGAAATTGCCACATGACACCCTTGTTTTTTGGTATAATTTTGTAGTTGGCAGTTTGTTTACCATGTTTCAAATCCATTTGAAATGCAGATTTATCAGGTACAGGGTCAAATATTAATATGTAAGCTTATGGAAATGTAAATAGAAGACCATAACCTAGAGACACATACTAGTATTAGCTTTCTCAGAGATATTTGTTTTCTCACAAACTGGTATGCATACTCATAGAGAAAGACAGACAGACAGAGGGGTGGCGGTTGGGGTAGAGAGAGAGAGAGTTTACATGTGATTTTCTTCACGAAAACATTTCTTGCCGAATGATACTACAGAATTGGGTTCCGTGTCTATACAAACTTGATACTAAGTAACAACAAAACCATTATCAGAATACAAAACACATATTTAATTCATTTAACAATTCTTATAAATTTCAATGCCTGTCACAGCAGTATAAAATTTGATAAATACTGTTTGAAAACAGATAGAACATCACGTGAACATGTCCGTGAAATACCCCCTCTCCCCCCCCCCCCCCCCCCCCAACCCCACTTCATATAGCGAAAACTGGGGTTTACGGGGGTATACATTATTGTTCTAATTTCTGATCCAAGACATAGGTTGTGGGTACTCATTAGATTGGCCCTGTTGAGGCGGACCTAACGAGCACCCACAACCTATGTTTTGAGCATTTAAAAGAAAAATATCACGGATTTTCATCAGAAAAGTAGCCATATTTGAGATGTGAAAAATATACTATTTCGCCAGGTGAGTTATCATAAAGAGCAGAAGTTGAGATTATATACAGCCACATCATAAGAAAACCATTTTTTTGCCATTCTGTGAACAACAAAGGTGCAGATTAGCCCTGATAGTATCTAAGTGTCAACTGCTTGGATAGTACAATTCTATTTTCTATATCTCATTAAGATCACATGCCTATATAATTCTGACCCCCATGAACCCAACTTTTATATAATAAAACTGGTGTAATCTGATTTTTTCTTATTTCTGCTCTAAAATAATGATTTTGGGTACTCCTTTGAACCGCCTCAATGAGCAGTTCTAATATGTACCCACAATCATCGAGGCTGTTCTAACGTGTACCCATAATCCAAATTTTGAGCAGAAATAATTAAAATATTATAATTTTTGGTATGAAAATTTTCCTTTCTTCGGCTATCAAATTTACAATGTATTTGAAAGGTTTGTTTTTGTTATGTAAAATTTAAAGACACTTGTTAATCTGCATTGCTGATCAGACCAGGTGCCAGTTGTTCCAAACTAGTGATGTCATTAGTTAACATTTGGTTAAAACTTTGATCATTTTATATGTCAAATGTGCTTTTAGTTTTGCTAAAAAAAGGAGAGCAGCTTTTGCAAATGCAAAAGCTGCTCTCATTTTTTTCAGCAAAAATAACACTATAAGAGATAATGCACTTGCTAGAACATTTAACAGTTTGACCACTAACGAGCTTGTTAAGCTATGCTTTGAACAACTGGCCACATGGCAGGTTGTGTCTTACATAGTTGCGAAAACCCCAGGTTTTCTCATGAGGAAACCTGTAAATATAATGAATAAGAGAAGTTTCTTCATTAAAAAATCCCTTAATCTTGTGGATCACTACGGGCACCTCTGGGGCACCTCTGCTAATTACTTCTAAATATATTCTCATCATTTCAATCTGTTTTGTTTTTGTTTGATTTGAGGTTTAACCTCCCCGTCAACACAGTATAGGTCATTTTGGAGAAGTTGCTTCCAATTTTGTGGGACTTTTACCCAACATTGAGTTGAAATGACATCTCAAGCCCTGTCGCCCAGTGAAACCAATAGGTTTATAATCCTGGATGTACCGACTCGCAGCACTTTGCCTAGGCAGACTTAGATTATTTCAATCTGTTATCATAGGAAGAGAACGTATAGCACATTGGGATATCACACCTGTGTACTAAAATGCATCTTTCTCACCTCTAGAGCCAGCATTTATCAGGTGAAAATGTTTATATATTTTTCTTATTTCTAGTCAAAATATAGATTGTGAGTGCTCATTAAAACTTCCTCCTTGAAGCAGTTCAAAATGAGGGGGTTGTAACTAGTACCCACAACCTATGTCTTAGAGCAGAAATTTGAAATACAATCTATACCTCTTTAAACCCCAGTTTTCTATTTATATATAAAGTGAGGTTTACACATGTCCTCATTACACAGACCTGTTAACATGATGTTCTAAATACATGTACAGTACAATTCCTATATTAAGACCACCTTTGGGACTGTTCAAAAGTGGTCTTAAAGACCACTTTTGAATAGTCCCAAAAGTGGTCTCTTCTGACCAGGGGACACTGCGTGCAGAAAACACATAGAAAGAATTACTGCAACCTACTAAATAAGCTTTTTAAAGCAGAATTAGTCTTAATTTTAGGTGGTCTTAATAGCAGAATTTCACTGTATATGGATATCTGGATCTAATGGAAGCATTACAATAACACAACCATGTGACAAAGTACATTTATTCATACCTCCAAAATAGCTAATTTTCTGATGAAAATTTGTGATATTTTTCTTAATTACACTGTAAACATATGTTGTGGGTGCTCGTTAGAACCGCCTTAGTGAGGCGGTTCTAACGAGTACCCACAACCTATGTCTTGCACTAAGGCGGTTCTAACGAGCACCCACAACCTATGTCTTGGAGCAGAAAAAGGAAAATTAATGTATACCCCCATAAACCCCAGTCTTCTCTGTATAAAGCGGGGTTTAGGGGCTGGGGAAGGGGTCTTCATTACACAGACTTGTTAACCCATTGTATACTAGTGGACTCTTCCACTGCTCTATGTTGGACAAGTCCATTTGTCATATAAGGGGTGGTAGACCTATTTGTTTCATTCTTATTCCATTTTTGCAAGAAAATTCTGTTAGCAAATAGTGCAGGCCCTGATCAGACATAGTCTGATGTGGGCTTGCACTGTTAGCCAAGGTACCCATTTAGGGGCTTCCTGCATACAATTGGTTATCATGATGTCCTAAATATATGGATATAGCTGGATCTAAGGGAAGAATTCTCTTGGGGCTCAAGAGGGAGTTAAAATGTGTCATATGGTAAAGGAGCAATGCACATTAGAGTTATTGGCAGTTCACTATACCGTAAAAATCCTAAAAATCTGGACACGTACCTTGAGGACTTGCTGTAATTTTCCTAAAATTCCAACAAATTTGTTTCACAATCCAGCAAGGAGTCGAAAAAGTGCAGACAGAATGACATTGTAGACCCTGATCAGACTGTTCCTTAGAGCAGTCTAGTCTGACTGCTCCTGATTGAAGGAGCAGTCTGATTAGGGTCTGCACTGTTTGCTTAGGCCTGTCTGTCCCAATACTTAGGATCATTACGGTATTTGTCATTTTTAGAGCTATTAAAGATTGCCTTTCTTGCATAGAAGATAAGGACATTCAATCTTGCACAGGAGACAGAAATTCTTATCTTACCCGATGCTATCTCAGCCTCTTTTTCCTGCACTTCTGCACATTATAATTGGCATGAAAGCAATAAAAACATCTTTTATATGGTCAGATTCATTATAAGCCTTTTCAACCCTTGAATGCCCGAGCTGATCAGAACCTTGAATTTTCTGTGTCCAGTTGTTAAAAACTAATGATTTATCATTAAAAACTTTGATCATTTAATATGGCAAATATGCTTACATTTTTGCTGAAAAACATGAGCAGCTTTTGCAACTGCAAAAGCTGCTCTGATTTTTTTTTCAGCAAAAATAACACTATATCAGATATTGTACTTGATAGAACAGTATACAATTTAACCACTTTCGATCACATTAAGCTAAGAATGCTTTGAATTCAACTGGCCCCTGAGGTCCTGATAAGCCTGGACATCCCCTACATTGGAAATGCCTATATTCAATCCATACTCACGGTTCTTATAATTCCACGATGAAGGATTTATATGGGCTGCATGATGTTTCCACGCAGAGCTGAAACCGACCCGCACACAAGTACTGGTAAACCGCTTAGAGGATCTAAGCCTGCCCTGGCAAAGCGATGCGAGTCAGCCGGTCGAGCCTTATAAACCCTATTGGTTTCATTGGGCAGCAGGGCTTGAGATGTCATTTCATCTCAGTGTCGGGTAAAAGTCCCACAAAATTGGAAGCAACATCTCCAAAATGACCTTTACAGTGTTGACGTGGACATTAAACCTCAAATCAAACAAACAAAATCCACATGGATGTTTTAATTATTCTAAATACTGAACAGTGTTGGACAATCTAAAGGCAAGAACCATAATCCATTTCATAAGATTGAAAAAAAAAAAAAAAAACATGAGTCAGAGACATTGTGAAAATTAATTTTATCTCAAATGTCAATTAATTTTTTTATAGCCATGAAATCAACAAGGATAATTGCATATTAAGAAAGCTACAAAAATAGTAATATAAAACAGATACATGTACAAATTTAAATGGGATATTGCAAAAATAGAAATCATACAGCCATTACGAAGACACGCCTATTCAAATATATTGGCAACTTTTACCGCCAAAAAATGAAAATTTTTGATAAAAAATCTGATATTTTTCATATTTAAGCTCAAAACATAGATTGTGGGAACTCGTTAGAACCACCTTGGCGAGGCGGTTCTTACGAGTACCCACAATCTATGTTTTTGAGCAGAAATAAAAAATATAATGTATACCCCTGAAAACCCCAGTTTTACTATATAAAAGTGAGGTTTAAGGGGCTCAAATTATACAGGCATGTTTTCGTGATGACAGCTTGAAATAAAACATCTGTAATATGAAAACTATATGAAACAATCTATGACAAAGAAGATTCTCAGCAAAATAAGAGTATAATTGAGCCACATGAGACACAGGAATATCCATCGTTTTCTTGAAAATGAAACGAAACAAAGCAACCAATCAATATGTTTATAATGCACATAAAATCAAGGACAAATATATATATTGTAATTCCGTAAATGCACCATATTCACTGAACAAAACAGAATGTCTGCATTTTCCAAAAGGCACATTGATTTATACAAACTTTACATACTGCAGATTCTTCATAACAATTTGGTTGAGATCGATGCAAAACATTACAAACACACCTATACTAATACATTGCAAATTTTTCCGCAGAAAAAATGAAAATATTTAGATGAAAAAGTGCTATATTTTTCTCGTTTCCGCTCAAATTATTCATTGTGGATACACGTTAGAACCGCCTCGGCGAGGCAGTTCTAACGAGTACCCACAATCTATACATTAGAGTAGATATAAGAAAAATAAGGTTTACTGCTTTATACCCAAGTTTTACTGTATAAAGTGGGTTTCGATGTGGGTCAAAATTATATAGGCGGTCAAAATTATATAGGCGTGTTTTCGTAATGACACTGAATGATATACCCTATTCAACCCATTTTCTGCACAGTATTTTTAATTTTTTTCAAAACCACCTAAAATGCTTGGTATTAATTTGATCTAATAACTGCATAAATTTCAACAATTTCACCGCCAATATTATGAACCTTCTAATCTTTAACAAAGAAGTAGCTTCTATGTACCCACACTTTTTCCAATTTTAACCCATTGTATGCTATTGGACTCTTCCATTGCTATATGTTGGATAAGTCCATTTGTCATATAAGGGGTGGTAGGCCTATTTTTTCGATTTTATTATATTTATGACGGAAAATTCTGTTAGCAAATAGTGCAGGCCCTGATCAGATGCCGCGCTGTGCGGCCTCTGATCTGGGCCTGCACTGTTTGCCGAGGTACCCCTTTAGGGGTTTCCCGCATACAAAGGGTTAATCAACTACATTGTACTTATGAATCATACCAAAACATGCATACATATAACATGATACACATAACATGATACACAAGGCATCTAGTTAGGTAAAAGTTTACAAGCCATGATGACCTCTAAAATCGATAAAACACAGTGTGCCCTAGTTTTAATAGCTTTAAGTGTTGGAAATACTCTTGGTGTGCATTAAAGGGGAATGGGAACACCTTCAGGGGAAGCAACTCCTGCAAAAGTATTTTTGTCTCCCATGTCAATAGGGGTCTACTCTTAAAGGAAAGAATTTGCTTGTCAATAGGGGTCAACTCTTAAAGAAAAGAATTTGCTCCTGAGGATAGGGGTCAACTCTTAAAGAAAAGAATTTGCTCCTGAGGAGCAAATTCTTTCCTTTAAGAGTAGACCCCTTATTCAGTCAGGACTTACAGAAATGTGAACCGGAACTCCCAAAAGTTGTCTCCCTTAGCAAAATGGCAGAAAAACCTGTAAGGTGTTCCCATTCCCCTTAATAGTCTTATATGAGCATGTGCAGTAAATAGGTTGAATACAGTTATGAACATCATTGAACGTTACAGAAACGCACCAAGCACGTTGCAATATATGCTATCTTCCATGAATACCCTTTTAGAACGACCACACTAAAGAGACATACCGGTAATCTATATTTTTGCACAGAATAAGTTACATATTAAGTCATAGTTCGATCCATATAGAGTAATGAGGGTACTAATTACTTTTTTTTTTTGTGTGTGTATTTCTCTCTAAAAAAAAAAAAAAAAAAAAAAAACATGTTGTGGGTACTTGTTAGCATTGCCTCATCAAGGCAATTCTATACAATTACCCACAACATATATTTCATAAAAACATGTGGGTATTTGTTAGAATTGCCTCATTATGGTAATTCTAACTTTAATCCACAACATACATTTCTGACAAGAAGAATGTATTTCTCCATAGAAATATGTTGTGGGTACTTGTTAAAAGTGCTTCATCAAGGCAATTCTGACAAGTACCCACAACATTTATTTCATTAAAAATGTTGTGGGTACTTGCTAGAATTGCTTTAAGTACCCAAGACATATATTTGTGAAAAGAAGTATGGAAAATTACCTCTCATTTATCCTCTTTACTTGTGTTTTTCTGGAGGTATGAATAGCACACACCCCATGCTATCCTATTCCCCTCCCCCCTTATATATGAAGTTGGTTATTACTGGGGTTTTCAGTACATGGACATGGTAAACAACAAACTACAATAATTTGTCCAATTGTCATACATAATACAGTCAACCCTCTTTATACTGACATTCAATACAACTGCAAAACTTAATTTATCATATGACGTCGCATCTGAGAGTACAATCACACCATGTAATATTTTCGGTTATCCACTTGTGGATTAAATATGCAAATTAGCTAGATACGTCCTGAAACGTTACATGTATGCCGTCATTAACGACGTCACGTTTACTAACGGCGGAATATTGACATTTTTGTAAACAATTATGAATAAAATGCATTTTAAATGTCATATGCTAAATAGAATCTTGCATTTGTGCTCATGTATTATTGAATTTATTAAACTCGAGGAAAAGGGATAAAATGCTCAGCAAAGCCTCATATTTTATCCATTTTCCTCAAC
This sequence comes from Lucinisca nassula, assembly GCA_963580285.1. NCBI lineage: Eukaryota > Metazoa > Mollusca > Bivalvia > Lucinida > Lucinidae > Lucinisca > Lucinisca nassula. The sequence continues at coordinate 56,046,674 of OY757013.1, forward strand.
TCGTTTAATAAATTCAATAATATGCTCATGTATTATTGAATTTATTAAACTCGTTGAGGAAAAAGGATAAAATGCTCGGCAAAGCCTCGCATTTAATCCCTTTTCCTCAACTCGTTTGATAAATTCAATAATACATGAACACTGATGTAAGATTCTCTATATAATGACAATTTCAATGGAATCAATCAGGAAGGAAAAGACTGATTAATGGAGATATTCAAGAATATTGTGATTATTTAATACTCAAAGAAACAATGTTGAGGATAACGAGTTTAATAAATTCAATAATACATGAACACAAATGCAAGATTCTATTTATCATATGACATTTAAAACTTATTTTTATTCACGATTGTTTACAAAAATGTCAACATTCCGCCATTAGTAAATGCGACGTCGTTAAGGACGTCGTTCATGTAACGTTAAGGGACGCATCTACCGAATTTGCATATTTAATCCACTAGTGGGTTATCGAAAATATTACATGGCGTTATTACACCCTCAGACGCAACATCATATGATAAATTTGTGAGGCAATTATAACAAATGTACACACCATTTCTTTCTTGAAGTAATTAAGGAAAAAGTCATTTATTACCCATACCACAACATCATTATAACACGGTTCATTATAACATGGACTGGATATAGCACAGTTATAGGAAAATATGTAGATTATATAGAAAAATGATCAAAAATGGTCAAATCTCAATTGAATCTATACATTTTTGTTTGGATATAACATGGTTGTTTAACTAAGACGCTTTCTGCTTTTGACCCCATAAGTAGTATTATAAAGAGGTTGTGGTGTAAACTAAACTAAACTACTCTTATTGGGATTCTTTATAGTGGCAAATTTGGTATAGCGGCAAATTGATAGGAAACAAATACTGTCATTATAGAGAGGGTTCTCTGTATACCTACAGTCTTTGGCATATACAGTAGAACTTCAATGGCCCGAACACCTTTGGGACCTCGAAAATCTGTTCGAGACAGGGGTAGTTCAAGCCACTGAGGGTTACTGCCAGGAGGCATAACGAGATACTTTTAGACATCTTTTCGGTGTTATATAATGAAAATGTATGCTGTGTGTACTCATTAGAATCGCCTCATCGAGGCGATTCTAATGAGTACACACAGCATACATTTGCAAGATTAAAGACTAAAATCTCCTTAATTATCCCCCACTATTTCTTATGTAGAGGATTTCGCTAGGGGCTCAAGAATGGGTTCGACACATCCATGGTAAACCAGTCACCGGTGTTCGAGCCATCGAAGTTCTACTGTATATTATAATATATTTCTTAGCTCCAGATAAGGAGCAATTGAAGAATTTGTTTGTTTGAGTTGAGGATTTACGTCCCCTTCAACACTATTTAGGTCATTTTAGAGACATTGCTTCTGATTTTGTGGGACTTTTACCCGACATTGAGATGACTTCTCAAGCCTAACCGCCCGCACAAACTGCTATTAATTAACGGTTTAAGGAGCGGTCTGACATGCATCCCTTTCCCTGGGCAGGCTTATACCAAAGTGAATTACCAGTACTCAAGTTTGGTTAAACCAGTTTCAACTCTTTGGGGAAGCACCATACAGCCCAATCTATTTCTCCAAGCCCAGATATGTATGGGTGAGGACAATTGAAGGATATGTTTACTTATTTCTTCAAAAAGCCTGTGTTAATGGGTGCTTGTTAGAATTGCCACTATAAGGAGATTCTATATATAACAAGTACCCATGACACTGAAGAGAAATCAAATAAGGTAACTTTTCTTATTCATTCCTCAAATCATAGGAAAGTCATGTTGTGAATACATGTCAGAATCACTGCATACACCCAATTCTAACAAGTACCCAAAACACATATCCCATAATAATCTTCACTACCCTCTCTTATCTGAAGCTAAATATTTTTTGGTTTACTATGAAATTATTACAATACTATGCTTATTCAAGCCAACTAAAATTATTTCTCAGATTTCAATTAGTAATGATCAACAAGGCGCTTCTAATGAGTAGCCACAATGTATGTTTTGGGGCAGAAATAAGAATAATTATATGTGGATACCCCTCTTAACTGGGGCAATATATCATTCTGTTCAGTGCCTAGCTGTTTGAAGCATCATTAGCTGTAGTGGTGGAAAAGTAAAATGTTCTAGCTTGTACAGTATCTAATAAACTAGCTTCTATGAAAACATGCCTATAAAAAAATCAAAACACTAAGAGCACTGGTGGGTCGATTGTCTCCGAGAGTAGATTTGGAACAAGGAATTAACTTAGACATTTAACCCTTAAATTCCTGTTGTGTAAGCAAACCATGTAGACCCTGATCAGATGCTGCATTTTTGGTGGCTCACCCTTAACTTCCTGTACTGTAAGCAAACAGTGTAGACCCTGATCAGACGCCGCATTCTGCGGCATCTGATCTGGGTCTACACTGTTTGCCAAGCCCAAACCATGATTCCAGCCCAGATTTTACAGATAACCCTTTTACCCTACTCTGCTATTTTCTATAAATAAGTTACATTGATTTCGATAGTCACGTGGACAACAGAACGAATTCAGTTTCTGTTCTTTATAACATTGGGTCAATTGTAAACCAATCGTAAACCAATCTACCCCAAAATTGGATAAAAATTGTGATATTTTTCATCATACATGTAGATTGTGGATAGTCATTACGAGGACTGTTCTAATATAAATGCAAGTAGAACGTTTTCTCATGCACTAATGTGAAAATCACCTGGAAATATATATCACAGGGTAGAAAAACATTTTACCTATACATTGATACCAAACCTGTTAAAAACCGTCCACTTTAGCCATGTATATCGTTCGATAAACGCTGTCTACTCTTGTATACTAATACAAAACATGGTTGGAAGAAGGTCAGAGTACGCCATTGAAATACGGTCCTATATTAAGAATCGTTGTATTGTTGGTATACGGTGCAAAGACATTTTTGATGAAATATGTTTGGTTTATGGGCATAATGAAATGTCTTTTCCGACAGTTTTTCGTTGGTGTAAGAAATTCAGCTGTGGGCTAGGCTAAACAAAAGATGCACCACATGATCGTTGGCCGAAAAGAGCAACATCTGCCAAGATGGTTGCTAGAGTGAAAGAAATATTTGCTACCGATGCACGATACACCACTAGGTAAATAGCTAGTATGGTTGGCATCTCATTAGGAGCAGCTCATACAAATCTGAAACGGGATTTGAAAATGAGAAAGATCTGTGCTAGATGGATTCCCAATCTGTTGACAGATGAGCAGAAACAGACACGCATTCAGTGCGCCAAGAATTGCTTAAAAAGTCTCTAGATTACAATGCACGGTCTTTCGCTAATGTCGTCACAGGTGACGAGACATGGATTCACTTTTTTAGCCAAAACGAAAGATTCAGAACAAAATATGGGCAACAAAGTATTGCAAAAGACCATGCATTGCAAAGCGGACCATGAGCGTCAAGAAGGTAATGTATGCCATATTCTTTTCAAATCAGGGCCCTGCTATTCAGGTTTCTGTGCCTAAAGGCAAATCTGTAAATGCGAAGTTTTACAAGAACAAAGTTCTTCGAAAATTCAAGAAATATTTCAAAGAACGAAGACCCGCAACTGGTCTGGCCAATGTCAGATTGCTACATGACAATGCGTCATCACACAAGGCGTTCATTGTGCAAGACTATCTGAGACAGGAAAAGGTTGTTGAACTCCCTCACACCCTGTATTCCCCTGACCTTGCCCCGTGTGACTTTTTTTTGTTTCCGCGGCTGAAAAAATACCTTTCTGATCGAAAATTTGTACAGTGCAAACACCTCGGTTCTGCAATATTCAAGTGCCTTCATAGTATACCTAGAAAAGACTACCAAAATGCATTCAATGATTGGATCAGAAGACTGAAAGTTTGTATATCTGTTAAAGGGGAATACTTTGAGGGGACTGAATAAATTTTTCATTGAAATCTGTCACGGAATCATTTTTATGTGCTTAGTTGCATTCATATTTGAACAGTCCTCGTAGAACTGCCTCATCAAGGTATAACTTCTCCTATTTCTCCATTAAAACACCTACTGTGGCTGTTTTTAACCCTTGTTCTGCTGAATATTCATATATGCCACACCCTCTACCGATTATCAACCAATCAGATTACTTGATGCAATTTATTGCAACAAATTCATAATCTGAATGACAAACAATGTAGATCCTGATCAGATGGCTTCTTCAGAAGCCATCTGATCTGGATCTTCATTGTTTGAAAGATATTTCTGGGATCAGCAGGACAAGGGTTAAGAATCGTCTGGTTGAGACAATGCCAAAAAATATCCACAAGATATATTTCTAACAAAAAAAACAAACAAAAAAACAACAACAGAAAATTACCCTCTTAAGGGGAATGGGAACACATTCAGAGGCAAAAGTAGTTTTGTCTCCCATATCAACAGGAGTCAACTCTTAAAGGAAAGAATTTGTTCTTAAGGAGCAAATTCTTTCCTTTAAGAGTAGACCACTTTTTCAGCAGGACAGATCTCATAGAAAAGCAAACAGGAAGTCCCAAAAGTTGTCTCCCTTTGAAGAATGGTGGAAAAATCTGCCAGGTGTTCCCATTCCATTTAATATCCATGTTACACCTCCTTATCTGGAGCTATGTATCCTGGCTGAAAATAAAAGTGACGTAACCTGTAACTTTTGGAATGTGTAACTGATGCAGAAAAATTTAGAAGACTCCTGTCCGGAGTCATAGTGATAAGCAAATACTCTACCATGCTGATATACATGTAGAAACAATGCAGCTATGATAGCATTTTCTTACATGCTTTTCAATGAATGATAGAGATTTATCAGTGAAATATAAATCGATATTTTCAGTTTCAAACAGTGAAAATACGATTTTTTATTTTTCACTGTTTGGGACTACTTTTTTCTTCAAATCTAACTCTAATTTCAATTTTATCTTTGTCAGATAACTGAACAATATTGAAATGTGTTCTAATTGACGCATAGCCCGTTCATGTGTGACAGGGACGTTACTGACGTCATTTATGACGCTGACGTCACGTCTTTTGTTGCGCGACGTTAGACTTGCCAGCAACTTCTTTGGAAAACTACTCTCTCAATTATTTCATTAATCATTCATAATAATACCATCCCAGGCCATTTCTCAGGTGCAAACTTTCAATTTACACCCAATAGTATACCCACTAAACACGATGGACACCACTAAATTGATGCGAAACGAACAGGAACAAAGATAATTTTCTCTGAATGTGAGCGACACCATTAAAGACGCTAAATATTGCCTTTTGAAGCATGTAAGAAACAGAAAATTTGATTTTTTCAGTGCAAGATCAAATTTTATTTCACTCCTGAACACCAAAACTGCTATTTTCACTCGTGGCTACGCCACTCGTGAAAATAACAGTTTTGGTGTTCATTCGATGAAATAAAATTCGATCTTACACTGAAAAAATCAAATATCCTCTATATGGTACAGTGTTTGCTTATCACTTTGGCAGTCTGGGTTGGATTTCAGGCAGACTTTTAGACATATAAATTCTCTGATCAGGGTCTAAACTGTTTGCCATTCTGTTAGCACCTTTTGGACTCCTTGCAGGATCGTGAAACAAATTTGTTAAAATTTTAGGAGAATTACAACAAGTCCTCGATTGTCCGAATTTTTAGGATTTTTATGGTAAACTGAAATTTCAGAAAAAATGATTAACAAACTGGAACAATAATTTTGTTCATTCATATCTCACTACCAATGATACAGATATATATTGCACTTCAAATATCAAACATTGTTTCATCATAAATCAGTTCTAATCTATTTTATGTGCGGAATATTTGCTTGTTTGATTTGAGGTTTAAAGTCCCTGTCAACACTGTATAGATCATTATGGAGACGTTGCTTCCAATTTGTGGGACTTTTACCGGACATTGAGAGGAAATGACATCTCAAGCCTTTTTGCTCAATGAAACCAATAGGGTTTAGTAGCATGAATGGTCCAAGTTGCACCACTTTGCCTGGGCAGGCTTAGATCCTGTAAGTGATTTACCAGTATTCCTGTGTGGTTGGATTCAGCATTGTGTAGAAGCAACCTGTAATCCATCTATTTCTTCAAGCCCCGACGGGTGGGGCGGGCATGTGGGGAATGGGATCGATTTTTTGCAAACAGAGCAGGTCCAGATCAAGCCATTTTCTTTGGCATTTGCCTTAAATGCTCAGTCTTCATTGTTTGAAAATGTGCAGTCATTTTCAAATTAAGTAACTGAAAACAAGAGGGCCCAGAGGGCCCTGATTCACTCACCTGAATGTCACTGTCTCTAGTACATTATATTTTAAGCTCTGGTGGCCATCTTTTTCATCAGAGTGAAACAATCTTAGCTATTTTGGTAGGTTGTCACCTAGGCAACATTCCTTTGAAGTTTGAATCAAATTGACCCAAGGGTTTTGGAAGAGTTTGCATTTGAAAACAATTTACAATGTTTTTCTATTTTTAGTTCTGGTGGCCATATTGTTCATCAGAGTGAGACCATTTTAGCTATTTTGGTAGAGAGTCATCTAAGCAACATTCCTATGAAGTTTGAATGTAATTGGCCCAAGGGTACAGGACGAGTTGTTGTTTGAAGATTTTTTTCTATTTTTAGCCCTGGTGGCCATCTTGTTCATCAGAGTGGAATGATTTTAAGTATTTTGGTAGGGAGTCACCTGGGCATCATTCCTGTGAAGTTTGAAGCAAATTTACAATGTTTTTCTATTTTTAGCTCTGGTGGCCATTTTGTTCATCGGATTGGGATCATTTTAGCTAATATGGTAGAGGGTCAACGACATAATATTCCTGTGAAGTTTGAATCAAATTGGCCCAGGGGTAAGGAGGAATTGTTGTTTGAAGAATTTTTCTATTTTTAGCTCTGGTGGCCATCTTGTAAGTCAGAGCGGAACAATTTTAGCTATTTTGGTAGGGAGTCAACAACATAATATTCCTGTGAAGTTTGAATCAAATTGGCCCAAGGGGTAAGGAGGAGTTGTCGTTTGAAGATTTTTTCTATTTTTAGCTCTGGCAGCCATCTTGCTCGCCACGTTGAACGATTTTAGCTTTTTTGATAGGGAGTCACCTAACTAACATTCCTGTAAAGTTTGAATCAAATCGGCCCAAAGGTTGAGGAGGAGTTCGCGTTTTGACGAAAATTTACCAAGTTTTTCTGTTTTTAGCTTTGGCGGCCATTTTTCTTATCAGAGAGAAAACGTTTTAGCAAGTATGGTTGTGGGTCATCTAAGCAACATTCCTATGGAGTTTGAATGAAATTGGCCCAAGGGTAAAGGAGGAGTAGTCGTTTGAAGAATTTTTCTATTTTTAGCTCTGGTGGCCATGTTGTTAGTCAGAGCGGAATGATTTTAGCTATTTCTTTAGGGAGTCACCTACATAACATTCCTGTGAAGTTTGAATCAAATTGGCCCAAAGGTTAAGGAGGAGTTCGTGTTTGAAGCAAATTTATAATATTTTTCTATTTTTAGCTATGGTGGCCATTTTGCTCATCAGAGCAGAACCTTTTCAGCTATTTTGGTAGATGGTCACCTAAGCAACATTCCTATGAAGTTTGAATAAAATTGGCCCCAGGGAACGGGAGCAATTGTCGTTTAAAGATTTTTTCTATTTTTAGCTCTGGTGGCCATCTTGTTTGTCAGAGCACAACGATTTTAGCTAGGTTATTGGTAGGTAGTCATTTGGACAACATTCCTGTGAAGTTTGAATCAAATTGGCCGAAGGGTTAAGGAGGAGTTTGTGTTTGAAGCAAATTCACAATGTTTTTCTATTTGTAGCTATGGCAGCCATTTTTCTCATCAGAGCAATATCGTTTTAGCTATTTTAGTAGAGGGTCACCTAAGCAACATTCCTATGAAGTTTGAATTTATTTAACCCAAGGGTACAGGAGGAGTTGTCGTTTAAAGAATTTTCTATTTTTAGCTCTGGCCGCCATTTTGTTCACCGGAGCGGAAACATTTAAGCTATTTTGGTAGAGGGTCACCTTAGCAACATTCCTTTAAAGTTTGAATGAAATTGGCCTTAAGGTACGGTAAAGTTGTCGTTTAAAGATTTTTCTATTTTTAGCTCTGGCGGCCAGCTTTTTCAGCGGAGCGGAACAATTTTAGCTATTTTTGTAGAGGGTCACTTAAGCAATATTCCTATGAAGTTTTATTGAAATTGGCTCAAGGGTTAAAGAGGAGTTAGCATTTCAAGCAAATTGTTCACCACTTAGACGCACGACTGACATTGACCGATCACAATAGCTCACCATGAGCACTTCGTGCTCAGGTGAGCTAATAACTGAACCTCATTACGATAACACACATGTGCGACAGTGTGCATTTTTTCACATCTCCAAAATCACTACTTTTCTGATGAAAATATGTGATAATTTTATTATTTATACTGCAAACATACGTTGTCGGTGCTTGTTAGAACCGCCTCATTGAGGAGGTTCTAACGAGTACCCACAACCTATGTCTGGGAGCAGAAATACGAAAAATAATGTATCCCTCCATAAACCCTGCTTTTTTTCTATATAAAGTTGGGTTTAGAGGGGTACTTATTACATGAACTTGTCAACATGATGTGATCAGAGTCTTCATTATTTGAAAATGTGCAGTCATCAGTAACTGAAAAAAACTCAACCCGATGCCTCTAAATTTGAAATTGGACCCATGCAATATACACATGCACAATGAAAGCTTCCATTCAGTATACCCCATGGGTTTAACAGAAATTATGGACTAAGCAATCTAAAACAAAAAACAATGACATAAAACTATTGACACCTTTGAATCTTCAATCAGAAATATTAGGAATCTAAGAATTAATTTCACTTGGTTTAACCCTAATCCAACTGCATAAATTAATTAAGCCACTCCCAATGCTGAGTATCAACCAATCAAATTACTTGATATAATATATATTGTCCAATTCACATACTGCATGACAAACAGTGTAGATCCTGATCAGATGGCCATCTGATCTGGATCTGCACTGTTTGCAAAGGTAGGGGTTGTAATGAACAGCAGGATAAGGGTTGATGTATAGCAAAATTTTAAAGTTCTAAAATACTGTTGGAATCTACTGAGTTTCTGTGAGCTTGAACACTTCTGGTTGGTAGTTTGACTTCTCATGTTGCTTTAACATATCTCCTCGAGCCTCCTCATCCGCTTCTCGCTCCTTGTCAAATTTACTGTCATCCCTGATATGATTCAACCTTACTGGGTCCCTGTATGGGTGTAAGGAAAATACAAATGTTTCCCAGTTAACGTTATCTAGTCCTATTTCTTTAATCTGCACCATTTTTGTTTCTAAATATCCGACTGGGTCTTCTGGTCTTTCTAACATTAGGCAGCTAAGAAGACTTTCAAACATCTGAGGTATATGATGGGATGCCAAATATAGTTTGGCTTGTTCTCTGGCATTTGGGACTGAATTAGACATTATCCTGAGCAGTTTTTATTCTTAGCTTTCCTACAGCAGAAAACTGATGTACTATTTTTGTCGTCTGTATATTCTTTGTGAAATGGCTGTGGAGTTACACCTGGAGCAGTTGAACTTTCATGATCAGTTCATCATATTCCTGTTCTGAAATTAAAGGAAAAAGTTAAATCATTATGAAAACATGTCTATTCAAATATACTGAAGATTTTACTACCACAAAATGAAGTTTTTCAGCTGAAAAATTCTGCTTGTTCTCATATTTCTGCTCAAAACATAAATCGTGGGAACTCATTAGAATTGCCTAAATGAAACTCAATGGCACTTCTAATGAGTACCCACAACCTATCATTTTTAGAAGCTACAAGAGGCCCATGGGCCACTATGCTCACCAGAGCTCATCAGGTGGGCAATGCCCACCAGCAGCCATGTATTTTAACATGATATGAGTTTATCCTACTATTAATGAACCCCCATACCTAAATGAGTACCCATGATGCAGACTTTCTGTACCTTAAATATTTGGCATTTTATTAAGTGCAGGGGGTGAGGCATGGACCCAACAGAGCCCTAGTTGGCATCAATGAATGTGCCATATCATATTTACCAAGAATATATCGGTATATGGTTTTGGGGTGGGGATCTGTATTGTTCCTTAGATATAAGGCCTTTTTGGCAGCGAAGGGGTTGGGCATAACCCCGCCCAACACCAAGAAAGCCCAAAATTGTTGTCACTGAATGTGTCTTATCATAAGGCCCAAGGATATATATGGATTAGGGGTGGGGATTTGAACTGTTTCTGAGAAATGCCCAGGAAAAGCAGTGCAAGTTGGACCGTCCATGCTTATAAACCATATTGATTTCATTCGGCGACAGGGCTTGAGATGTCATTTCGTCTCAATGTCAGGTAAAAATCCCACAAAATTGGAAGTAACATCTCCAAAATGATCTATATAGTGTTGAAGGGGACGTTAAACATCAAATCAAACAAACAAACAACAGCAATATAGTTGTAGCCAGTGTGGGGCCCTAACAATATGCACTACTCCACATCATGGTCTATATATATATATCAAGTAGGGCTGTAACGATACAGTCACCCCATGATACGATACATATCGCGATACTTGCCTCACGATACGATACATATCACGATACTACTTTCTTGCCTAAATCACAGCTAGAAAATTTTCTAACTGGCTCAAAACCATCTCAGAGTTCAATCTTGTGTACCAAAGCCTGTGTAAGATCTCCATATTTGTCACAGAAGTGATCAATGTACATGTATCTCGGTAACAATTAAGATCTTTGTAATATGTTATGAATATAGTCTTGAAATATGTTAAAGCTGTCATTTTCTTTAGAAATTGTACTTTTTGGTGTATCGTCAGGTATCGGGATATTAGCCCCACGATACGATACATGTATCGTCAGCAAAATTATCATAATACGATATGATTTCAATGAATCGTTTCACCCCTAATATCAAGTTTCAGCTTGATTGAATGTTAATTGTAGGAGGAGTTATCTGGAAACAAAATATTTACAGAAATACTCAAAGAGGCATTACTCTGTAAATATAAGGTGGACTATAACCTCGAAAGAATATGCTCTACATCAGGTCATGGTCAGTTCTTACTACCTACTAAGTTTCAACTTGATCAGATGACAACTGTTGTAGGTTGAGTTATCCGGAAACGAAAAAGTTTACAAAAAATTTCAAAGGGGCATAACTCTGTGAATATTTGGTGGACCATTAATGACTGGCCAAAAATCATCGACAAAGGGGGACAGGAGGACACAAAACTGTATGTAATGTACACCTGCAGGTAATCGTGAGTGTGTGTGTGTGTGTGTGTGTGGGGGGGGGGGGGGAAGGGGAGGTTGTTACAGCACATACCGTATTCGCCCTAATTACCGCACCGTGCGCTTAGTTTTTTCAAAATCGTGTAAAAAAATCGTGGTAAAAATCTACCTAATTAGCGCACACTTGATGCGAAAACAATAGCTTCCGAGATGATGTATACTGATATTTAATGGGACAGAAAAAGATACTCAAGCATTGCCTTCACTGTTGAAGAAAAAACAGCAAGTTTTTATAGATTTACTGTGAGAACTTCGAGAGGAGGCTACTGTGAAGTGTGCGCTTATGCATTTCCTTTTCAAAAATAGCTTTGGTGTGCGCTTATAGGAGCATGTGCGGTAATTAGGGCGAATACGGTAATAAATAGAAAGAAAATTCTAAACTGAGGAGGCAGGTTAAAAAATGATAAGTTCTTCGGGTTTCATATTGTATATGCATTTGCCAAATGTCCTAATTTCAGGTTTCTTCTTTAGCAATGTAATGTGAATATTCACAGGTTAACATTTTATACACTTCCAAATTAACACAAAACGTCATAACAACATCGCTGCAAATACTTGACGTTGCAGCGTCATTGCATTGATGTTGTTATGACGTTGTGTTTGCTTCAAAATACATATAGCCATAAGGCTAGCCAACCACATGGGAATGGCTAGTCTTTCAAGGTCGTACGATCAGATCATTTTTCTTACCAACATAACATCTTGGTCCTGAACTAGATGTACATTATACGGACTTGTTAACCTGATGGGCACTATGTTAGTCTGTTGTAGATAAGAATTCGTGTATGATCACTGGACCTTTGGGTAGTAATCAGAAATGGATTGTGGATCCTCCCGGGGTGTGATTGGTGCATAACAGCATGTTGAATGAAAGATGAACATTCAGTAAGTTCATATGCAAATTAGAAAACGGGAAAAAAAACAGTTGTAGACCTTACAGTTTAAGTTCATTTGTAAACAAAATATAAGTTCTACAAATTATATTTTTCTCATATATGTTCAAAACATAAACGTTGGCTAACATAAATGTTGTATATTCGTTAGAACTGTTATGACAATTCGGTTCTATATGACAATTCGGTCCTAACAAGTACTTGCAATCTATGTTGTAGAGCAGATGCGAGGAAAATAATGTGTACCCATGCCAACATCAGTTTTGATACTTAAAATTGGGCTTTGAGGGGGTATAAGAATGTTTTCTTGATGAGATCACGCAGTATTTACTCTCGCCATGGATATAGTCCATAGGCATGTTAACTGAACTAGAAAAACAGACAAATATGTCACAAATACAGTATTGCGAAGTGTACAGGTAAATCCAGTAACTTATATAATTTTAATACTTAATGATCAAATTATAAACACTTTTTATAAATGCTTAACTGACAAACTATCAAATAAAACAATCATCACGAAAGCGCGCCTTTATACTTTTGTTCCCATTAAACCCCACTTTTGAAGTAAAACTGTGGTTTCCAGGCGTATACATTATTTTCTCATTTCTGCTCAAAAAAGTAGATTGTGGGTACTCGTTATAACCGCCCCGTCAAGGCTTGTCTAACGAGCAAATCTATGTTTTGAGCAGATGTATGAAAAATATCAGTTTTTTTTTTCATCTGGAAATCTTCAATTTTTTGTTGGTAAACTTTTCAATTATATTTGATTACACTTTTTTTTCGTATTAACAAAGCATACCCCTGTGAACCCTAGTTTTCTCTACACAAAGTGGGGTTCAGAGGGGTGTTCATTACATGGACTTTTATAAATGAATAAATGTTCACTAGCCTTAATATAGCTAATAGATTAAATTTGTATTACAAGTCCCGCAAAGATGATGCCGCCAAAGGTCAAAGATATCGTAGCTTACAGCATGCTGACGTCCACCAATAACCTTATCATATGATTTGACCATTAAAACGGCCTCTCATCTACAAAATCAAAGGAATTAAAATCAGCCTTTAATTAAGGACAATTAGATTAAACTAGTACCGATAATCTTTTTTACACACCCTTATTAATCGGTGCACAATTTACTGTGTTTAATAAGGGTGAATAACAATAATAATATCTAGAGCAGGTCGATGGCACGCCATCGCATATCCCTGCAATGTGAAAATCATGTTGCAAAAAAAAGGACCCAAAATACTTCTTTTTGACCTCCGGATACCCCAAGACATGTTTCGGGAATCTTTTGCACCACTGTATTCTTCTCTTAATTACCTTTGATTTGATACGCAACATGTCTATGTTTGAACAAAATAGCTTTTTGACCCCTGAGCCCCACCCCTGGCCTCGCCCTGGGGGCAGGTCAAATCAAAATTCCAAATACGTTCCTCTATTCCGAATCCATAGGGCTATTAACAGTGGCAGTTTCAGGATTCTAGCTCAGAAAGCCTAAGAGTTGTGTGACAATAAAAAAAAGATCCAAAAACCTACTTTTTGATCTCTGGTGACCTCCAAACATGCACCCGCAACAATTTTTTGGCACATCTGTATTCTATTCTTCATTACCCTCGATTTGATATTTGATATACAACTTAACTATAATTGAACAAAATGAATTTTGAACCCTTGGGCAGTGTTGGCCCCACTGCCAGCCTAGGGCTCACATAAAAATTCTGAATATCTTCCTGTAGTCATCAGCCATAGGGCTATTACCTGTGAAAGTCAAGAGAGTCTAACGTAATTGGTCTAGGACCAATGGTGGGAATTACAGAAGGACAGGCGGAGGGTGAAACCCAGTACGATATTGACGAATTGGGTAGCTTGGCTAGGAAGTGGGGAATGTGGTTCCAACCCAATAAATGTAACATGATGCAACTTACAAGAAAGCGGATCAAAAAGATCAATGCTACCTATGAATTGGAAGGAACTCTCCTTGAAAATGTAGAAAGCATTAAATACCTTGGTGTGACAATAACGAATGATTTAAGGTGGAACACTTAATTATAAATGTTTGTACTAAGGCAAATAGGACCCTTGGCTTCTTGAGACGGAATCTGTCAGCATGCCCACAAGACGTAAAAGAAATGGCATATAAGGGACTGGTTCGTCCAGTCCTGGAATATGCAAGTACGTCATGTTACCCTCCAGGAAAGAGCTGGAGAAAGTCCAAAAACGTGCTGCCCATTTTGTAACTGGGAAGTACTCGTTTGGAAATGGGAGTATGACTGGCGTTCTGGAATAGTTAAAGTGGGAATCTCTTAAAGAGCGGAGAAAACAAATATGCTGATACTTTTATATAAGGGTCTAAAGGGTAGAGCCAGTATACCCATGGGTGACTTTGTTCCCCCTTCAAAGACAACATTTCAGAAAAAACATTCATTAGCCCTTCAAAAAATCGGCACTAGGACTGACATCTACAAATTTAGCTTCATCCCTGGGACAATCTCAGATTGAAACGAGCTCCCCTCTTCTCTCTTGATGTCTGCAGAAGGTGCAGATGACTCCATCACCACCCTTGTGAGTTTAAGGGACTAGTTCTGTTGGTCGAAGGTCCTGGTGAAGGATTGTCTAAGGACGTGCTACCAGAAAACAATTCTAATTCTGATCCACCAAACCTGGCCATGACTTCAGGAGTGCTTCATCAACCATTTTTTTGTTTGATTAAGGAAATTAGATCAGCTCCAGCTGTGATTTGTTGAGTAATAAATCACAGTTTGGAGGTCAGTTGTTAAGTAGATCAAATCACGAGTGAGTAGAGCGAGTGGTTTGTTTACTTACAAATGACTGACACTTTGATTCATTACTCAAAAATTCACATGCTAGAGCTGATTTATTTGGATTTCGGTACTGGTAATTACCAAAACGAAACCAAAACACCGGAACGAAGCCGAAATACCAGAACAGACTTTTAAAAATATAGGGGAAATGTCTCTGGTGAATCGTAATGCATTGAATTTAATGATTTACTTAAAGGTCATATACAAAAGTATTGAAATTCATTAAATAAAAAAAACAACAACATTGATTCAAGAAATTGAAGGGCGAAAACTCTCATGTAAAAGGAAACGACAAGCAGAGTCAAAATTGTGCGAGAATTAACCATATTTAGTCGTAAATGATTCTTTCTTGTCATATGTGTAGAATAAATAAATAAATAAATAAATAAATAAATAAATAAATGAACCTGCACATGGCAAAACCTGCAACCTGTGCGACCACCATCTGCACAGAGAGCAGCAAGCCAAGACTGGTCAGACTGACTGTATGCACAGGCTGATCTGAGTCTTCGCTGGTTGCGCTAATCTTATAGTAAGTTTTGTCATGTGTAGACTCAAATAAAATAAATAAATGTCTAATAAAAAGGTTAAAAGCAGTTTAACAGGTCCTTGATTGCTACTTAATTTTAATTCAATTAACCGAGTATTGATATGATGACATGTAAGATAGAGTCATTAATTCCACATTCTGCGGCTTAGATAAGCTGTTTAATCAAAATTCTAAAGGACTGCATTAGATTCAATATATAATCTATTATTGACTGAAATAATGAAAACTTTTCATAATCCAACCTATTGCACGACCCGCAGAAAAAGCGACCGACTGAAGTCGATTGATTTTCTAAGAGTGCCCTAAAATCACCGTGTCATTCTGTCAGTCCGTCCGCAACCCGTTTGTGAAAATTGGTGATAGTGACTTAACCGCTTGGAATATTTTAATAATTTTTGGCATACTGATAGATATCAATGAGATCTAACCAATGAACTTGCGAAATATTACATTCCATTTAGTATAGCCTCGCCGAGGCGAAAAATGTGAAAATTTTTGAACTGCTTCTCCTCAGGAACCGTTGGGCCGATTGAAGTCAAATTTCATATGGAACTTCTATGGGATGGGTGAAACCAAAATTTGCTCATGGAGTCCAGGTCACATGACCAAAATGGCCGCCAAGCCATATTTGGTCTGTCTGTCTGTCCGTCCGTAACCTGTTTGTGAAAATTGGTGATAGTGACTTAACCGCTTGGAATATTTTAACAATTTTTGGCATACTGATAGATATCAATGAGATCTAACCAATGAACTCGCGAATTATTAAATTCCATTTAGTATAGCCTCGCCGAGGCGAAAAATGTGAAAATTTTCGAACTGCTTCTCCTCGGAAACCCTTGGGCCGATTGAAGTCAAATTTCATATGGCGCCTCTATGGGATGGGGGAAACCAAAATTTGCTCATGTGGTTCAGGTCACATGACCAAAATGGCCGCAAAGCCATATAAGGTAAAAACCCTTCAAAAATAGTCTTCTCCAGAACCACTGGGCAGATTTCCACGAAACTTGATAAATAAAATCTGGGATGTAGGCCCATCATAAATTGCTAAAATGGTGACCATGGGATGACCTTGACCTTCTTTGTGCCTAGGTCAAACTTTGACACATATGCTTTTGTATTGGAAAAGTGAGAATGCATTTTATCCTGCAAATGATTCAGAATACAGTACTAAAGTATAAGATATATCTTTGCTCCTTACGATAAGGCGCATTTATTAGGGGAACCGTTTTAGGTCCAGGTCACATGACCAAATGGTTTCAGTTACTAAAATACCTAAACAAAACCGTAAATTATTGCCAAAAATAGAAATTGGACTCATTTCCTATATTTTTAATAGTCCATTCCGGTATTTCGGCTTCGTTCTGGTATTTTGGTTTCGTTTTGGTAATTACCAGTACCCTTTGGATTTTAACACACTTTGTCACACTGAAAATTGACAAAAATATTGTTGTTCCTTCAATAGTCCTGAACTCATGACCTTCCATACATTACACTAGGCTGCTTTCCTACGGAGTGACTGAACGTTAGTAGGGTCTTGTTGTACAGGACTATTCCTTCAAACACTCCAAATTATTGGGTCAGCATAAAACGCAGCACTTTAGTGCAGCTATATTAAAAGTATAGGAAAATGCAGCCAATAATGAAATCATAGGTAATGCACCTATTATAGAAAAAGGAATAAAATGCAGCCGCATATGCAGCCAGTATATAATATAGTGTAGTATTCACTTTTCACTTTTCAGTTAAAAATTTATCTTATTTATTCATACATCTGCTCAAAACATAGATTGTGAGAATTGCCTCGGCCAGGCTGTTCTAACCAGTACCCACAATATATGTTTTTGAGAAGATATATGAAGAAAAATGTATACCCTGAAAACCATATTTAGCTATATAAATGTTGGGTTTAAGGGGATCAAAATTAAATAGCTTGTTCTTGTTATGTCTTGATGAACCTGGGACTCTCAATCTTTCTGTTGTTTGAATAAAGATTGCGGATTTAACTGATGCTAAAATGTGCCATTGTCTCATTGTGTGCATCATGTGAGCAAGTTCTTGAAATGAACCCCACACACACACATACACTAAACCCCACTTTATATATAGAAAACTGGGGTTTAGTGGGGGATAAATTATTTTTTCTTATATTATTCTGCTCTTAGACATAGGTTGTGAGTCCTCAATAGAAATGCCTCAATGAGGCGGTCCTACAGAGCACCGCAACCTATGTTTGCAGTATAAAGAAGAAAAAAGCACTATGTCGCAAGGGTGTGTTATCGTAATGGTATGTTCGTTTGTTTATGTTTGTTTAATTTGAGACTTAACGTCCCCATCAACACTGTATAGGTCATTTTGGAGACATTGTTTCCAATTTTGTGGGACTTTAACCCGACATTGAGATGAAATAACATCCCAATGAAACAAATAGCGTTTATAAGCACCGCTTTGCCTGGGCAGGCTTAGATCCTCTAAGTGGTTTACCAGTACTTGGGTGCAGTCAGTTTCAGCTCTGCGTGGAAACATCATGCAGCCTATCTATTTCTTCAAGCCCCGATGGGTGGAGATCGAGCGTAATGGTATGTAACGTCAAACAAAATAAATTGTAAACTTTTGGCAACAAGATATTTTAAATGTTGCAAGATCATTACAATGGTTATGGTCTACAATCAAATAAACTGACCAGCTCCATATGGCGTAAACAGTGTTGGCTGTGGAGTTAAACTTCAAAATAGACACCGACTCGCGCCTTGGCATCAAGAATGCTCTCAAACCGGAGGTATCTTGGCAATAAGAATAAGACATAGAAAAGAACAAAATAAAGAGAACATATTAACTTCATTTTTAGCTTGTAAATACAAATACAAAAATGCATAATATGAGAAAACAACCTAACAGTTAGTGAGTTACATTTCAGCAATCACATAAGATGATATCCTCTAATTGGTTTGCCAGTACTGGTTTGCGGCCGGTTTCAGCTCTGCGTGGATGCATCATGCAGTCCAAATATTTCTTCAAGCTCCAATTTTATTAGCCCATTTGTACCGGAAACCCCAAAACGGTATTTGACAAACAGTGCATGCCCAAATCAGACGCCGCAGAACATGACCTCTGACCAGGGCCTACACTGTTTGCAAAATGTTCAGCCATTTTTCTAATAAATATTGAAGAAAACACAACCTGACACCCCTGAATTTTAAAATGGTCTCTTGCTATATATAAGAAGGAAGATTCCATTTGGTACCAAAAAGGTTAAAGTTGTAAATACAATATATACAAATATACATGCACATGTATAATTGGAGTTAATTTGTATCTCTCAATGCATTGGTTAGTTATAAATTTATATTGGATTCTTCACCATTACAAAACCTCTTGGTTATGAGCAGTTTACAGTTCACACATATCCCTAAAGGTGTGAAGACAGAAGTAAAACAGAAGCTTACCTGTTCTAATCTATGTGAAGTTTTAACAAGATCACTGAATAGAGAGTTTTAATAATTTTGGTAATGTTCAGCTCTATTTTCTTCAGATATTTAAGAAGATAATTTTGGAAAAATTGACTATGACATAAAGCAGCATTAAGTTCATACTGTAATCATTATTGTGATTTTTATTGCCTATAATTAATGATGAAAATAGAAATGCAAGATAACATGAGAATCAGGAAAGTTAAAGACAAGAGAGAATGACTAAATAACTTCTAGCAACAAGCAAAAAAGGCACAATACACATAGACTAAGAATTTAAATCAATCTTGCCAACAAATTTTTATTCACCAATTCCATTATTAGGTCCACCCCGCTAATAAGACCACTTTTTAGAAGTCTGGAATTTCACTGTATCCTAAAATTTATCACTCCCATAAAATGAAAAATTTTCAGATGAAAAGTTCTGATATTATTTTATAATCTGCTGAAAACATAGATTGTGGGAACTCATTAGAACCGCCTCGGCGAGTTTGTTCTAATGAGTACCCACAATCTTTGTTGTTTTTATCTTAAATAAAAAAATAATGGATACCTCTGTAAACCCTGAAAATCAATGTGCAGAAACACTGAGATGTATTTTTGCGTAAGGTGTGCAAACCCTATTTCATTTAAATTTATGAGGTAATTGACAGACACACTTAATAATGTCTCTTATTAACACTTAATAAAGTATCTAACTTTAAACACCTGACTGCAGGAAAGTGTGGATGACAATTTAAAGAAGCCTGTTTATTACCTGGGCATACTTTTATCAGATCATTATAACAGATAAACAGATTAACTTTTGGAACAAAACAATTCAATCAGTTATGACTAGTATGGTTACCTGTGTAATAGGGGCCTCAGTGTTGCGCCGAGAGGGGGCCATGGGGCCATTTGCCTACCTAAAGTCATTGATGGCCCTTTCAACATTAAACATGGGGCCCGGATGACCCTCAGAAATCAACAACGTTGCTTATATTTTATTTACTGAAGCCCCTTTAAAATATAAAATGACCCTTTGGAAAATGTCATAAGGGCCATTGGTGTCCCCCAAGCAATCGAGCCTAGGCACAACACTGGGGCCTGACAGTAAAATAAAAAATAAGTACAATAACATTAGCATAATAAAAATAAAGTACCAAAAATAAGAAAAAAAACACCATTTCATATCTAGGAGTATCCATATGGACTATTTATGGATGTAATAATGAAAAATTACAGGATGAAACAAAATGATCTTTTTTATTATTTCTGCTTATTTTTTTTCCACACAAAGTGTGGCTTACAAGGGTATTCATCACTTGTTATCCTGATGAAGCCTTAAAAATTACATTTTATATCAGATTCTGTAGGCATGTTTTAATATTGGCACGAAAAAGAATATTATGATAACACACCCGTGCAAATTGGTGCATTTTTACACATCTCCAAAATGGCCATTTTTCTGATGAAAATTCTGTGATATTTTTTCTTATAAATACTGCAAACTGAAGTGGTGGGTGCTCGTTAGAACCGCCTCATTGAGGCGGTTCTAACGAGTACCCACAACCTATGTCTTGGCGCAAAAATAAGAAAAATAATGGTTATTCCCATAAACCCCACTTTTCTCTATTTATAAAGTGTGGTCTAGGAGTTCTTCATCCCACCGAACGGCTACGGTGTAGTGCCAGCATGGATTCGTTCCCTTGGACCCCACCAGCTGACGACCCGCGACACGGGGAAACTGGAAAACAACAACAACAATTCTTCATTTCACAAACTTGTTCACGTGATGAATGAAACAAAAATAATTGCAATCATTGGCGAGACAAGTGGACAGATAGATACATTTAAGTTTCATCTAGCTTATCTTCGGCCCAAGCCTATCTGGGTTTGAAAAAAAATGGATTGGGCTACATATGCAGAGCTGATAGATGAAACCAACCACATATGAGTACTGGTAAACCGCTTATAGGTTATAAGCCTGCCCTGGTTGTGCGAGTCTGACCACCCATGCATATAAACCCTATTGGTTTCACTGGGCGCCAGGGCTTGAGATGTCATTTCATCTCAATGTCGGATAAAAGTCCCACATTACATATACAGGGATGTGCAATAAGAAAATAATATATACCCCAGTTGTACTACATACAAGTGGGGTTTAAGGGGGTCATAATTATATAGGCATATATTCTGATGTTAATTTATAGTATTTATTTGTTCACAAGTTTTATTGGTATCCTAATGAAAAAGATGATAAAAATTAAACAAAAAAAAAAAAAAAAAAAATCAAGCATTTCGTAGACTTAAGCCAAACTATTTTGTTCAACAATTTCAAACTTTAAAAAATCATGGGACTTGGTAAATTTTAGGGCATAAGTATTCTCGTGCTCTTGAATTCGGCCTGTATTTACACTATATATACATTATATATTGCCGGCCTCAGTGGCTCAGTCGGATGCGCGTCTGACTGGTGATCAGGAGGACGCGGGTTCGACTCCCGCCGGGGTCGGCAACATTCTTTCGTGGAGATTGATCATGAAATCTTTTCTAAGGTCATTCTCTCCCTTCCCCTGATTCAAGAAGGGCAGTTGTCAGTTTCTGGCGAAAGAATGTGCACTGTACTGGTTAACCGCTTAGAAAAGCCTGCCCAGGAAAGTGTTGATAGGTAAACTGACCAGCTCAAAAATGACCTAAATAGTGTTGACTGGGTCGTAAAACTCCAAAACAAACGAACATTATATATTGGCTGCATTTTATACCTTTTTCTATAATAGCTGCATTACCTATGATTTCATTATTGGCTGCATTTTCCTATATTTTTAATATAGCTGCACTAAAGTGCTGCGTTTTATACTGACCCCAAATTATTGACTGTAACACATGCATTTACGTCAGGAGTGACTTCATACAGTGGCGACTATTTACTTCATGATTTTTCTTCCGTGTGATTTATTGCAAAATAATTCACAGTTCCTTTCCATTGCCTATACATGTATGCATAATCTACCAACAGTCAGTGGGAAACTTGGTTTGGCCCCACCTATATTTCAAACCTTCCTGTGCCAATGTTTATACATGAATCTCCTGTAATTGTGATTGCATATGAAGTCATAATGATCCTTTATGCAAAAAACTACTGTGGCTTATTTTTGAAGCACCTGGTATAAAGGTTTATGTTGTATGCTGTCAAGTCATGCTTTACTCTTCGCGTCTCCTTGGTTTTTGTTATACAAAGAACAAGTAGAGCTAGGCAAAAGCTTCAACTACTTTATACGAATATAATATTTTTCGTTTTATTCAATATTTCAAATATATTCTGCATTTATCAATTAAAAATAACATCGCTGATAATTGTAAAATTATCTTTATTTCCCAGAGAACTAATCTAGCGCGTAATTATGATTGTACGAGTACGCGCCTCCTGTCAATTTTGAGGAATTTCCGCTTCCTGGATTGTCAACTTCAAAGATTACTGTAAAGATTACGATTCTTGTTACTTTTTTCGGATGTAGTTGGATTGGACGAGAAACATTTATTCTCCTAGCGGCCTAATCCAGTTGAAATTACGACATTAGCTCTTACCGTTCACTGTAATTTATTTATTTTAATATTGTCATATATTTTCGCGACATAACTAAGTAACTAGCTTTCTTGTACTTATCTATCTTCTTATACTGAGTCGGTCATATCTGGCCATTACCTCAGTTGATCGGGTGGCTAAATTTAGAATTTAGCTGAAAAAAAGAAAAAAGAGAGGCACTGGATGCGTCCTTAAAACTATTTACAATCTGCATAACAGAGGTATCCTAAAACGCATACCTCTGAGACCCAATCTTACACTGTGCGGGCTTTGAACTCTTCTGCGGACTTGGCATTCACCGCAGAGGAAGGAAGACTATTCCATTTGGGAATAGTTCTAGGAAAAAACGAGTTCTTCAGGGCATCACTATAGGACTGGTATCTACGATATTGTGAGTCGTTTAATTTTGATGCCCTTGTTTGGGTCGACAGTGTTACAGGGGTCAAGTACCTATCTTTATCAATAGACACTGAATCAGAGTGTATCTTGTAGAAGAAGGTTAAAGAGGACTGCTCACGACGGGCCTCCAGGGACGGCCACTCTTAGCTCATTAAGCATGTCACCGACGCTACTTCTATTTCGCCATCGCCTACAGGTCCATCGAGCAGCTGTCCTCTGTACCTTCTCCACCTGCTGAGTCTGAGTTTTAACATAGGGGTGCCAAATGGGTGATGCATATTCGAGTTGAGGGCGAACCAATGTTTTATATGCAACATCCTTTGTCTGCCTAGGTGCAAAAGCCAAGTTCCGTCTAAGGAATCCCAAAGTCCTAGTTGCTTTAGATGTAATCTCTGAGATATGTTGACCCCAATCAAGATCATCAGTGATGGTGATACCAAGATATTTGGCGGATTGAACGTGCTCCAAAACTTGCTGGTGAAGAGTATAGTCAAACTTAATTTGCTTGTCCGGAGGGTGTCGTGACACTCTCATTGAGTGACATTTGGCCACATTGAACTTCATTTGCCAATCGGCCTCCCACTTTTTCTTCTATTACTGCTACTCGCTAACACCTGAGCATTACGAGCAGGATTTCCTGGGTGGTAACCAGTACTTTTATTTTATTTTTTTTTATTTTGTAAGCAATGTGGATGAAGGGCACAACACTTTGGTCAGCGTGAGGTTTGAACCCACAAAATCTCGATCACAAATCCGATGCGCTACCACTGCACCAAAGCGCTCCAAAGTACTGAGTCGGTCATATTTGGCCATTACCTTATTTGGAACTACTATCTTGCGGGGTGTGATTTGAGATGGAAGATGCATTCCAGAAGCAGAATTAAGCTTGTATTTTCTGTTCGATTTACGGCTTGAAAGCAGAGGTAGAAAAATTCTTCTACTTCCATCAAATCGAACAGCTTACTTCTGGTTTCAGGTTCGCTTCTGCATCTTCTGAATTTTGAGCAGAAGTGTTGACTGGGATGTTAAACCTCAAATCAAACAACAAACAACTTTTATACCCATACGCTTTCTATGCTCAACATTTGGCTGCAATTTCATCTAGAACCAAAAAAGGGGGTGACCTTGAGCACTTTTGGCCAGGCAGAAGAAGGCAAAAATCTATGATTCGGACTGAACTAATTCTTCAATGCTGAGATACTGATTCTGATTAGAGGAAGGATAACAAACTGTGAACAATATAAACCCTGAACAAAATGCTCTTTCTAGATCAGTCTTACATGTATCTTAGTGTATGAAAAAAAAAAGAAAAAAAAAAAAAAAAAGAAATCCCTACCTACCGACCCTATTTTTTTTTTTGCCATGTAATAGGAAACACAGGTATTTTTTTATTTGGCCTTATTAACATAATAAAACTCAGCAATAAACTGAAAACAAGCATTTTATGGTAAATGGGTTGCTGAATAGTGTTCGTTTTTCAGGGTATTTATACCTATGAATACTATCGGAAACTCATGCATAATCGTGTTAGCTCGCTATAATCGTGGCAAAGTGAACACAAGCATAGCCATATAGCAAAAATTGAGTAGATTATTGATTTGCATTAAAACAACATTTCCCCTAGGGTAAAAACTGATGAAACTTCCCTATAAATCAATGGTATAACTCCTGTCAAAACGAACACACACAACATCGTGACTGGAATGAAAATTATATATGACACAATTTGGCGGTTGGCGATTTTTAGGCAAATTTTATAGAAATCAGCCTTATAGTGGCCAACTGTAAGGTAAAAAAGAATCTCCATAAACCACTCATGCATACATCGTATGATATGTGCATGACTTGTGCATGGAGCAGCATATTTTGCCTACCGTATTTCACACTGTAGAAATCACCATTCGTTGGCGTTTCAGACCCTTAGCACAAGAACTGACATTTATAAAGAGTCGTTCTTCCCCAGAACCATTAGAGATTGGAATGCCCTTCCCGATTCGATTATTTCAACAGCTGAAGGTGCTGATGATTGTGTAGCTAAATTTACCTCTTTGGTTAGAGCTTGGGACTAACTTCCCACATCACAGGTCCTGGTGTATGAATGTCTTTTGACGTGTCACCAGTAACAATTCTGATTCTGATTCTGACCTAAATATTTCACTCGCACCGCCTTGACATATACCTACTAAAATAATTTGGATCAGTCCTTAAAATTATTTACAAACTCATTAACAGAGGAATACATACATGTACTAAAATGCGTATACCTCTGAGTCCCCCAATCTACACTGTATGGGCTTTAAACTCCTCTGCCGACTTGGCATCTACCGCAGACGAGGGAAGACTATTCCACCGAGGAATAGTTCTGGAAAAAAAAGAATGCTTTAGGGCATCACTTTAGGCCAGGTACCTGAGATATTGTGTGTTATTTACTTTTAATGCCCTTGTTTGAGTTGAAGCTGTCACAGGGGTCAAGTATTTATTTTTAACTTATCCAGAGACACTATACCAGAGTGTATCTTACAGAAGAAGGTTAAAGAGGACTGCTCACGATGTGCCTTAAGGGGCAACCACTCCAACTGACTAAGCTAAAACAAAGGAATTTAATGCCCCAGTCAAAACTAGTTAAGTCATATTGAGCCTTCCAGTTTACTTAAGTACATTTTTTCCTGGGAAGACATAAATGGTTTGGTATCCAGTACAGTGCACACGTTCTCTCACCCAAAACTGACAATTTGCTCTTCTTTAATCAGCAAAAAAGAGAGAATGGCTGTAAAGAAGATTTAATGATCAGTCTCCATGAAGGAATGTTGAGGGGAAACAAGGATTATAATATGAAGCAATGTCAGTAATGTTTCATATTCTTGTTAGAAACATGTTGTGGGTCTATTTGTTAGAATTGTCTCAACAAGTACCTACAACATGATTCCTGAAAGTATCCCAAAGTAATGTTTCTCCTTATCAAGATCAGCACAGGAAGCTTAAAAGACACAGAATATTAACCATATTCATTTATATTGAACAGGACTCCAATATCTGCCTCAGCTTCACATATGGCTGTTGGCGCCCTTGCTGCTAAGTCAGTACCCCTTCCCTTTTTGTTGCACCTGTTTTAGCAGGAAGACATAGGTGTGCAAGTTTCTGTCCGTCCGTCCGGTTGTCCGTCTGTCTTTCCGTCAACCTTTTACACTGGATGTCTTGTCATCGCAACTCCTCCTACAGTTTTATACCGATCATTTTGAAACTTTGCATCGGCTTTCCCCATGGTATGAGGATGAGCATGTGGTTTCGGCATAATTCTCAGAACATTTTTTTTCACTTTTTGCACATTGTGAACTGAGCCATTTTTAAGGTTCAATTGATATATGATAGGTACCTCTTGTCTTTGTAACTCCTCTTACAGTTTTATATTGATCATTTTGAAACTTTGTGTGTGCTTTTGCTATGGTATGAGGATGTGCATGTGGTTTGGACTTTATCTTCAGATCAAATTTTATCACTTTTTCCACATTGTAAACTTAGTCATTTTTAACCTTCAATTGAGTTATGATAGGTACCTCTTGTCATCGCAACTCCTCTTACAGTTTTATACCGATCGTTTTGAAACTTTGCATGTGCTTTTGCCATGGTATGAGGATGTGCATGTGGTTTTGACATAATTCTCAGAATATTTTTTTTTTTCACTTTTTGCGCATTGTGAACTTAGTCATTTTTAAGCTTCAATTGATATACGATAGGTACCTCTTGTCATCGTAACTCCTCTTACAGCCCATCTATTTCTTTAAGCCTCGATAGGCGGGGCGAAGCAGTTAACCAGTACAGTGCACTTTCTTTTGCCAGACACTGACAACTGCCCTTCTTGAATCCGCGGAAGGGAGAGAATGACTGCAGAAAAGATTTCATGATCAGTCTCCACGAAAGAATGTTGCCGACCCTGGCAGTTATCAAACCCAAGTCCTGATCAACAGTCAGAAGTGCATCTGACTGAGCTGTCGAGGCCGGCGCCTTGATATTAATAGATTTGTTTTAGTTTGGCTCATTTGATTTCAGGATTTTTAGTTTACTCATTAATTGCATCATTGATCTAAATAAGGAAAATGAACAAGGATAATTAAGGGTAATTTTCCTTATTTCTGGCCAGAAGCAAATTTTGTGGGTACTTGCTAGAATTGCCTCAATGAGGCAATTCTAACAGGTACCCACAACATGCTTTATGAAGAAGAAAAATAGATAAAGTATCCTTTAATCAGCCTTGTTAAAAACCTCCATATCAGGAGCTTATTATGATAATATTTGGCATCACATCAACAGATAAGGTGCTTATTTTGTGATAATTGAATGATACTTTTTCCTTATCTCTGCATATAAACCTATGTTGTGGGTATTCATTAGAACCGCCTCGTTGAGGCGGGTTCTAATAAATACCCACAACATAGGGTTTTATGGAGAAGTGACAAAAACTAGCCTTCAGTTATCACAAAAAAACCAACCTTTTCTGTGGCTATGACATGTATTTTTTTCAACACAGGTGGGTCTAGACACTTCAATGCAAGATGAGTATTCTTAACTTTGTCAAGAAGAAATTGGAACTGGATGAAGCATGTGAATTCATATCCTTTGCATATTGATCTGTCATTGCGACATAGTGCAATTTTTACTCCTCCAAAACGACAACTTTCCTGATGAAAATCTGTGATATTTTTCTTATTTATACTGCAAGCATAGGTTGTTTCCGCACAGAAATAAGAAAACTAATATTTAGATACTCCTCTTTTCTGGGACTATGATTTGCCTCCCATAAGCAGGCACCAATTTGGCCAAAGAGCCTGGGCTGTTTTCATAGGTGATATTAAAATGTTTGTTTTTCTTCCTGATTTGTAACAAACTACTGGGCTTGATAAAAGATAAACATGAAGAGGCTTATTGTTTACATAGAAATCATCTGTACAATGTCCTTTTTGGATGATTATCAGCTGAAAGATTTTGTAAAAATACCTGTTTATTCTATACATCCAGTATTTTTTATTTGAACATTAATTTTGAAAAATGATGTATGTATTTTCAACAACAGCCTGTATTCCTACATTTCTTCTTCATCTTCTTCTTCTTCTTCTTCTTCTTCTTCTTCTTCTTCTTCTTCCTTTGGTTCTACTAAGTGCCCTGCAAGATTATTTCACTTATACTTAGCCAGTTACCCTAAAAATCCTAAAAATTCGGACACTAGACGACATGCTGTAACTCTCCTTTATTTTAACAAATTTGTTTCCTGATCCAGAAATGAGTCCAAATGGTGCAAACAGAATGGAGAACAGTGTAGACCCTGATCAGACTGCTCCTTCAGGAGCAGTATGTTCAGGGTCTGCACTGTTTGATTAGGCCTGTCTGTCCCAATACTAAGATTCATTATGGTAATCAAAGGTGGGAAAAACCATTGTACATATACCCAGGGATCTACATGATGTTTAAAAGTTTGTATGTGTAGATTGTTTTTAACCGATTGTATGCTAGTGGACTCTTCCATTGCTATATGTTGGACAAGTCTATTTGTCATATAAGGGGTGGTAGGCTTATTTTTTTTCGTTTTTATTCTATTTTTGATGGAAAATCCTGTCAGCAAACACAAAATTGACAATACACATGCAGCCAGTGAAGACTCAGATCAGAGAGCACATTGATGCAGTCTGATCCATGTCTTACAAAGTTCTACTCTTGAAAGATAGAATTTGCTCCTCAGGAGCAAATTCTTTCCATCACGAGTAGATCTCTGTTAAGAGCCCCGGCTCATAAGGGCTTGGAAAAATAGATTGGGCTGCACTAAGGAATGACGACTATAATGCACACATCCATATTTTACCTTGACCTACATTTTATGGTTCACTGACTTAGTGAACTATTGTGTCAACCCTAGCTTTCACCGTAATGTTTAAGTTCATTTCTCAAGAACTATAAGAGCTTATAAATAATACTTGATGCAACCTGGCATCTGGGAATAGCAGCATTTATGAAAGTGTCAATGGTTGACCATGACCTAGATTTTATTGTTTGGTGACTTTGTGCACCACAGGCGCGACATAGCCTTCGGCAGAATTCTTGTTGTTTGTTTGAGCTGCAGGGCTGAAATGTCATTTCATCTCAATGTAGAGCATTGGAAGCAGCATCTCCTAAATGACCTAAATAGTGTTGGCAGGGATGTAAAACCTCCATTCAAAAAAAACAAAGACCTCTGTTGATATGTTTTTTCCCAAAGAATCACATAACCCGATTATGTTTCAGTTGGTCTGCAGAACCTGGACTGTTTTCAAAGGTGATAAATGTTCTTATGTTCAACCTGCATGGAACCGGCCCCGATAACTCAGTTGGTAGAGTGTCCACTCCGGACACGGGTTCTATCCTGTGCCGCAACATAAAGTCTTTAAAAATGGTACTAGCTGCTCCTCGCTTGGCACTCAGATTTACAGGGTAGAGCTAGGACTGGTTGACCCAGTGTCAGGATAATGTGACTGGGTGTGGTATCATGTAATGTGTCTGGGACATGATACTTCAGTGAGGCAGCACTATAAAAGTGAGCATTGAGCTCCCTGTCGCAACCAGACACCGTCGTGATATGACTGAAAAATTGTTGAAAGCGACGTTTAACCCGAATTCACACACACTCAACCTGCATGGAGCAAAATATATATTCAAAAACAATAGAATTTGCTTTGAGAATTGCCTCTTGGCTAGAGAGGCAAAACATCTAGACAGAGTTTCCTCCCATTAAGTATTCAGTCTCCTTAACCCTTATCTTGCTGTTCACGACAACCCCTATCTTTGCAAACAGTGTAGATCCAGATCAGATGGCTTCTGAAGAAGCCATCTGATCAGGATCTACACTGTTTGTCATTCAGTTTGTGAATTTGAACGAACTTATTATATCATGTAATCTGATTGGCTGAAAATCAAAAATTGGTGTTGTTTATTTAAATATTCAGCAAGAGAAGGGCTAATTTAAACTCCATGGTCAAGTTGTTCAAAAGTAATGATGTAAGTACATGTAGTCAAAAATATCTATGTGTCAGTTACTGTCCTTGCTAGAACAGTTAGTACACCAAAACCTCTTTATAACACTATAAATTGCGTCCAAAGCAAAAATCGTGTTAGTTAAACAATCGTGTTATATCCAAACAAAAATGTATAGATTATATAGAAAAATGACCATTTATGGTCATTATTTCCCGTTAATGCCTCCGGCTATCGCACATATACAGCATATTCGCCCAACGTAACTGACCGACGCTCTTTTAAAAGTTAAACTTGTTATTAATACTATAACTGTGACGTCACTACTTGTATAAAACACAAGCGACACATCAGCTGATTCATATTTTCGACAGCGTGGCTGAAAGGTAAACGTGTTATTTGACGCTCAATTTCTTTACCTTTGTTGAAATTCTCTGATATTTTCTTGTGATATTCTTATATTTCTTTGTCTTTGCCTGCTACGGACGAAGTCCTAGCGTGTGACATTTATTTATTATGGCAAACGAGAAGGACGAAGTCCTCTTGAGTGATCCGAATGATTCGGAGTTTTCCGGTTTCGGCCAAGATGATTTAAAGGAGCCGCGAAGCGGTTCTGTTACTGTTCAACCTAAGAACAAAAGAGGAAAACAACCGGCAAAAGCTAGTCAGTCGGTGACAGCTAAAACTAGTAAAACTTGCAAAAATAACAAGTCAAAAACGCCGACGATGTCGGCGGAACAGCCATCCACCAGTGGACAGTCAGGTCGTTCATTTACAGAGCTTATTGATAGTTTGTCCGAGGGAGAAATTATTAAACTCAGAACTGCTTTGGGCATTGGTTCTTATGATTATGCAGATGATGAGGACATTGAGAACGTTTTTGGGGATAGTTTGAGTAATCTCCCAAACCTGCATGTTGAGGTTACTGAGTCTGATGAGGAGCAAATTCCTTTTTCCAAATCTGATAAATCTGGCAAAAAACCCAAAAGAGCTCCATTGCAGCCAGCTGAACTGACTAAAAATTATATTGATGCTATGTTTGAGTCTTCCAGTGAGGCGGACTCGGGTCCTGAAAAACTTGATAATGACTCCTGGGGCTTGCCTAAAGTTAAAGGTCCAGTTAAAGGGCCTGCAATTTCATCGTCCTTAGCCGAGTTCATTAACATTACCTGTACTTCACAGTGTGTGACAGATGACATAATAAATAAATATAAAATTCCTGAAAATTGTGACAAGTTGCGTGGCCCAACTGTCAATAATGAAATTTGGAAAATTATGAACAAAAGAGCTCAGAGTTATGATAAATGCTTTGCTGACATTCAGAACTTAGTAGCAACGGGTGTTGTTCCAATTATCAAGCTTTTCGAGCTACTTAAATCTCACATTGCCGGTAATTCTGAGATAAAAAATCTCTTTTCTGATACTTTTACTATGATGGGACAGGTACAGTATAATTTGTCCCTTAGAAGACGGTACATGATTAAGCCTCATCTGAAAAAGAAGTACCAAAATTTGTGTCATGTTAGCATGCCCATTTCTACTAAGTTGTTTGGTGATGATGTGGCTAAAGATGTCAAAAACTGTGACACGGGGGTTTCTTTAGCTAAAGATAGTTATCCTAGCTTTTATGGGTATAGTAAGTCATTTAGAGCTAGGGGAGGTTTCTCTAGAGGTGTTTTTGCTCGAGGTACTAGAGGCGGTTTCAGATATCAGCCTTACCCACAGAATATGCATTATGGTGGAATGTATGGCATGGTTCCTAGAGGTTACCCTCGTCAGAGATTTGGACAGGTTAGGGGCAAAAGACAGGCTACAGCTACGGTTACTTCTAGTGCCCCAAACGAAACAGCCTAATTTTAGAGGAGGTGAGTCCCATAGGCAAGTTACAACATTGTCGTCATGTTTGGGAAAAATTTACTGATGATCAGTGGATTTTGCAAACCATTTCTGGTTATTGTATTGAATTTGTAGCCGAACCTTTTCAAGATAGAATTCCCAAGGAAATTAGTTTTTCTGATGAAGAACAGAAATGTGTAGATTTTGAAATAAAAGATTTATTGTCAAAAGGCGCAGTTGTGATGTCTGAATGGGAAGATAACCAGTTTGTTTCCAACATCTTTGTGGTCCCAAAGCCTAATGGGAGATTTAGGCCGATTATTAATTTGAAGTACCTCAATCTTTTTGTTTATTATGAACATTTTAAACAAGAGACTTTCAAGGTGGTTTTGGAACTGATTCAAGAAAAAGATTATTTTACGAGTATTGATTTGCAAGAAGCTTACTTTTCGGTATCCATTAACCCTTTATTTAGACGTTTTCTCAAGTTTATTTGGGACGGACAACTCTATCATTTTGTTTGTCTCCCATTTGGGCTCTCTGCAGCTCCTAGGCTGTTTACCAAGATCCTGAAGCCCATTTTTGCATGGTTTAGACAACAAGGTATAAGATGCTCATATTACATTGACGATTCACTCAGTATGAACAAAGATAGAGAGATTTGTGCTAAAAATACTAAGACCATTGCCAAAACTTTACAGTCTTTGGGTTTCACTATAAATAGCAAGAAATCAGTGTTTGAACCAACACAGAGAATCATTTTCTTTGGTTTTCTGATTGATTCAGTTCTATTCCGTGTTTTCTTGACCGATGAGAAAATTACAAAAATTTTCAATTTAGCGAAAGTTTTGTTAGAAAGGGAAGTCATAGTCGTTAGACAGTTAGCATCATTTATTGGTCTTATTATTAATGCATTTTTTGCTATTCATGATGCACCTTTACATTATAGATGTCTGGAGCGAGATAAACTGAGAGGATTGGGAGATTCTGAGTGCCCTGACGCTTTTGATAATATTATGATTTTGTCAGCAGATAGTAAAAACGAGTTGCAGTGGTGGATGGATAATGTTCGTCAGAGAAATGGAAAGAGGATTCGTCCTAAGAAAGTTGATATTATTTGTAGGTCAGATGCTTCTTTTTTAGGCTGGGGAGCTTTTGAAGTGCACTCTAATAGATATGCTAATGGTAGATGGAATGTTGAAGAGTTAGAACACTCTATCAATTATCTAGAACTTTTAGCTATTTTTTATGCACTTCAATCTTTTTATGCCCATTCTGTTAACATACACTTGCAATTTCAGAGTGACAATGTGTCTGCAGTCTCGTACATTAATAATATGGGCGGTATGAACTCTGTTGATATGGATAAACTAGCAGGTAATATTTGGAAGTTTTGTTTGGACAGAAATATTTATATTTCAGCTTCTCATCTCAGTGGATCAGAAAATTTTACAGCGGATTGCCTGTCGAGATCTTTTTCAGATTCCACAGAGTGGCAGTTAAAACATGAAATCTTTGTAAGAGTATGTAAGCAGTTTTTTATTCCAGATATTGACCTGATTTCATCGCGTTTGAATAAACAACTGGACAAGTTTGTTTCTTGGTTCCCAGAGCCTGGTGCCTTTAAGACAGATGCTTTTTCTTTTTCATGGCACTGCTTAAATCCATATATTTTTGCGCCTTTTAATTTAGTAGGACGTGTTATAAATAAGTTGGTTGCAGACGAGGTGGATAAAGCTATATTTATTATTCCACTTTGGAAGTCACAATCGTGGTTTCCTTTGTTAATGTCTTATATGATATCTTTCCCTGTTAGACTGCCTCGTCACAGAGATTTGTTGACTCTACCCCACAACGGACAACCTCATCCATTAGCCAGACGTCTAACTATGGTCGCTGTGATGTTATCAGGAAGAGGTTGGAGAGTCAATGAATTCCAAGAACTGCAGCTTGCCTCATTGTCAATTCCTGGCGGGAAGGAACACGGAAACAGTATGGTTTGGCCTGGAACAAATGGTATTTTTGGTGTTTTTCTAGACAAACAAATCCCTTTATTGCGTCTGAAGCAACTGTGATTTCTTATCTTAATTTCCTTGTGAATGAAGGAAAATCTTATTTTGTGGTTAACACACATAAGTCTATGTTACTTCAGACATTGGTCTTTTTTGATAATGTCTGGTGTAACAATCCAGCATTTATTTCCAGATTCATGAAGGGTTTATATTATAAGCGATTGCCTACACCGAAGTATACTTTTATATGGGATGTCTCTGTGGTGCTCCGATATTTGAGTTCTCTTTTTCCCCTGGAGAAGCTATCTTTGAAATTATTGACTTTAAAAGTTACAGCTTTGATAGCTTTGACTACAGCTCCGAGGGCTCAAACATTGGTCTCACTAAATTTAGATTGTATGAACATTATAGAAAACAAAGTAGTGTTCTATTTTAAGAATCTGTTGAAAACCTCTAAACAGGGTAAAAATTTTGTTATTGAATTGCATCATTATGAAGATGAGAAAATATGCGTTATGCATTCTTTAATGCATTATATTGACAGGACTAAAAGTGTTAGAAAGTCACAACAACTGCTAGTTTCTTACTGTTCATTTAATTCTGTGACTTCATGTACTATTGCTAGATGGCTAAAAACGGTTTTATTTAATGCCGGTATAGACACACATCAGTTTAAGGCACATTCATACCGTTCAGCTGCAGTTTCTGCAGCTTTCTCAAAAGGATGTTCTTTAGATGTGATTTTGAAGACAGCTGATTGGTCATCAGCCAAGAACTTTAGGAAATTTTATTTACGAGAAGTTGAACCAAGAAATCTAGGTTTTGCTAGGGCAGTTGTGTCCTGATAGTTTAAACTGGACTGGTATTAACTGGACTAGTAAAGTCTAGATGTTTCAGTTTTTTGAAGTACATAGAGATCCTATATTTATGTGATAACGGTTGTCTTCTCTGGTCTTGAGTTTGATTAAACGGAGTTTTGGTATATCAAGTTTGTTTTTTAAATAGATTTCATGTGTTTTGTTGCCTCATTTAAAGTTGCTGTATATGTGCGATAGCCGGAGGCATTAACGGGAAATAATGACCCCTCATCCAAGCGTCCGTGATGGATGAGGGGCATTATTGGAGTTAAAGCCGGAGGCTTGAGCACATATACATCCCTCCCTTTTTTGGGGAGAGTATGCCTTTTTTCTAGATTCCCACCCAATTTTGGGGTTTTGGGGCAACAAAGCACATTTTGTTAAAATTATGAATCAGCTGATGTGTCGCTTGTGTTTTATACAAGTAGTGACGTCACAGTTATAGTATTAATAACAAGTTTAACTTTTAAAAGAGCGTCGGTCAGTTACGTTGGGCGAATATGCTGTATATGTGCTCAAGCCTCCGGCTTTAACTCCAATAATGCCCCTCATCCATCACGGACGCTTGGATGAGGGGTCATTTTTCTATATAATCTATACATTTTTGGGATCCATCTTGAAACCATGTTATATCCATAACAGTGTTGTAATGAGCATTGTAGTTTGACATGTAGTTCCTTAATCCTTATCCTACTGAAAACCACAACCCCTTTTTTTGCAGTGTAGATCCAGATCAGAAGAAGCCATCTGATCAGGATCTATGCTGTGATGTGGTTTGTTATATGAACAGGTACTGTACATGTACATAATATCAAGTAATTTGATTGGTTAATAGTCAGAAATGGGTGAGGCTTAAATAATTTATTCAGCAGGACAAGGGTAAAGCTAATGTTGCTTTGAACAACTGGTCCCAGGAATTGATACTTTGTATTTTGTTTATTTGTTTGAATTGATGTTTAATGTCTCCGTCAACACTATTTAGGACATTTTTGAGACATTGCTTCCTATTTTGTGGTACTTTACATGACAACGAGATGAAATGACATCTCAAGCCCTGCCACCCAATGAAACCAATAGAGTTTATATGCAGGTCGGTCCCGCCTGGGCAGGCTTAGACATTCTAAGTGGTTTACCAGTACTCATGTGCGGTCATTTCAGCCCAATCTATTTCTCCAAGCCACGATGGTCGAGGAATGTGCAGGGGGGAGGGGGGGGGGGGGGTGGGCTGTGTTGCAGTTGATACTTTGTATATGTCACAGATTTCCTTATTTCCTTAACCGAGTTTACTGTGTAGAAGGAGGAATTGTGTCTGAAAAATTTGTGAAAGCTACAAGGTACATTTGCTTGGTAGAACGGCAAGGCGATTATGCGTAAGTATTGCATTGTTAATAAAAGGGGTAAAGGCTGAAACCTACATCCAGTTAACAAGTTCATGTAATAAACAAGCCTTGTTTACCTCACTTTTCTCTACATAAAGTGGGGTTTGGAGGGGTGTTCATTAGACAGACTTGTATTCAAAATTGTCATTTTTGCAGATTAATTGTCAAGGTTAACCCTTTTTGTACCAAATGGAATCTTCCTCCTTATATATAGCAAGAGTCCATTTCAAAATTTAGGGGTGTCGAGTTGTATTTTCATCAAAATTTATTTGGAAAATGACTGAATTTATAGCAAACAGTGGAGGCCCTGATCAGATGCCACATTCTGCGGCATCTGATCTGGGTCTACACTGTTTGCCAGGGTACCCATTTCCAGTACTAAATGGGTTAATATGGTGAAATTTTGCCATAACAGCAGAGCCCCTAAAATGCAATTTACAACCTAAAATTCAATTTACAACTGTATAGAAGATGATTTACTCCCTCAACTGACAATATTCAACACAATATTCCTCTTTCTGCATGTTCTTAAGTTATTCATATAATGTGCATTTAGTTTGTTTTAAAAATAATAATACTGGTATATATACGAAATGTCAGTTGCTGTCAGCAGCTAAAAGCTACACATAAATGTCCACCAATGAAAATAATGGCCTCGGTAGTGAGTCTGACTGGTAATCAGGAGGACACGGGTTCAATACCTGCTGGGGTTGGCAACATTCTTTCGTGGAGATTGATCATAAAATCTTTTCTACGGTCATTCTCTCCCTTCCGCTGATTCAAGAAGGGCAGTTGTCAGTTTCTGGCGAAAGAATGTGCACTGTACTGGTTAACCTTTTACATATAAGCCTGCCCAGAAAAAGTGTGGATAGGTAAACTTACCTCTCAAAAATGACCTAAATAGTGTTGTCTGGGTCGTTAAACTCCAATACAAACAAACAAATCCAATGAAAATGTTGTGTTGCATTATAATGTCAGGTTTTTAATCAAGATAATAAGTCTGTGAAATGAAGACCCCTCTTAGCCCCAAGAAAATGGGGGTTTATGGGAGTATATATTATTTGCCTTATTTTTGCTCAAAACATAGATTGTCGGTACTCATGAAGGCGGTTCTAGCGAGCACCGCAATCTATGTTGAAAGCAAAAATAAGGAATATACCGGTATTATTACAATTTATAACTTATATTTATCATTTCTGACACCATGCTGGACACCGTTACCGGTATTTCACATGGACATGTTTTCCTATTGCTGACATACATAAGAATACATTAGTCATATTACACCATAAGCATTCATTGATGTATTGATATCATCATATAAAACCTAATTGATCATAAAAAAAGTGTTTTGCTTAGCATTGAGAGATTTAATGTGTTTGCTTTCAGGTTATTTCTGTTCGCAAGTAAAGGCAACACATGTAAATCTGAGGGTGACCTACGTCTAACCAATGTATTTGCTGTCGATGGTGACCTTCGCACTATAGCAGGTGAGGGCCGATACAGCTAAACCTCTTTATAACACTGTTCATTATAACACAGTTTTGGGTATACAATGGTTTAATCCATTTTGTACCAAATGGAATCTTACTCCTTATCTGTAGCATGAGGACATTTCAAAATTAAGGGTTGTCAGATTGTGTTTTCTTCCAACTTTATTTGGAAAATGGCTGAATTTTTTTGCAAGCAGTGTAAGTCCAGATCAGAGGCCCCATCCTGCAGCATCTGATCTGGGCCTGCACTATTTGCCAGGTACCCCTTTTAGGGTTTCTGGTACAAAATGTGTTAAAATGTAACCGTAAATGATCATTTTTCTGTACAGAAATGTATATACATATATCACCTATATAGAAAAATTACCATAAATGGTCATCTTTCTATACAGTCTAATACAGTTTCTGCTTTTGACCACAACAATTTTGTTATAAAGAGGTTGTGGTGAACTAAAAAACTTCTGTTGTGATTGTTTGGTTTGAGGTTTACCGTCCCTGTCAACACTGTGTAGGTCATTTTGGGTTTCGATTAGGGTCTGGTCGCTTCATGTTTGTGTTTCTTTCCCTGTGATGTCTTTGATGGGTGGAGTAAGTTAATTGTATCGATTCCTGATCTTTGTTTTACTTCTACTTTGCTTCCAATTTGGTGGGACTTTTACCTGGCATTGAGATGAAATGACATCTCAAGCTCTGTCTCCCAATGAAACCAATAGGGTTTATAAGCACGAATGGTCCAACTCACACCGCTTCACATCGGCAGGCTTAAATCAAAGCAGTTTACCAGTACTCATGTGTGGTCGGTTTCAGCTCTGCGTGGAAGCATCATGCAGCCCATCTATTTCTTCAAGCTCCGATTGGCGGGGGCCATTCTTTTGTGTTAACCTCAAGATTCACGGGCCTCCGTGGCCTAGTGGTTAAGAGCGCTGACTCTTTATGATTAGGTCTCTCACCGCTGTGGTTCGAGCCTGGCTCGGGTCACATGTGAGACGCAAAATTCTGCAACAAAAGGTAAGGTGGTTTTTCTCTAGGTACTCCTGTTTTCGCCCACCTCTGATTAATGATCGGCTTGATATGAGTGAAATAATCTTGAAAGGGCGGTGAAACCAAAAAAAAAAAAATAAAATAACCTCAAGATTCACATTTACATCGTATTTTAGTGGTTTATTATCACGTTAACAAGTCGGTTAGGGAGGTAAAAAAAATTTGATGAAAAGAAATGAGTGCGAAGATATTTTTTGACCCCCGAGGTTTATAAATCCCATATTTGAAATAAGAAAAATCAATAAACTGTGTATATACATACACTTCCATAGACTTTAGGATCATTTGAGATCGTGGATTTGGCTCTGAATTTCGGTACAGTTGACTTTTTATAGCTAATTAATTTTAGTTCTATTGCCATGAAAGCTCGACACCGTAAAATCTCTATTAGAAGCCCATGCTGTAACAAACGCCCACCCCCGATTTGGATGTTAAAAATGGCGATTTTTTTGGCAATTCTCAGAAAAATACCAGCCTCCAATAAATGCCCACTTTACTCTGATGTTGATTGATAGGAACTTTTTTGTGACATTGTGACAGGGTCAGAAATTAAACAAGTCAAACAAAATGACTTCAGGTTTTACGTTTTTTTGCCATGTTTGACACGAAATGAGAAAAACATTAATGATATTAGCTTTAGTGAAGAAAGGGGAGGTATTCTAAGACAAGGCTGTTGTATCACCAGTCATTTTCTGAGAAACAGGATGGCAGCTATAAGAAAGAAAGTGAATGTTTTGGAACGTCATATGCCAATTGCAGGTTTCTATAGCCTCTAATAAACGCCCACCCCACTGTCCAGGAAAGGTAATGATTCTAATAAACGCCCAGGCGTCTATTAGAGATTTTACGGTATTTGAATCAGTCTCAACCACTGATTCCAGATGTTATTACATCGCAAGAGAGAGGCAGTGACTTTTACATCACTGCTTCCTATTTACACTTGGGTGCAGCAGGACAGTGACATTACATGTCTTGCCAGAGGACACACCTCGGCTCTGGTGGCTGGATTCGAACCCACAATCTCTCGATCATCAATCGAATGCACTAACCACTGAGCTATCGAGAAGGCTCAATCAGCATAGTTATGTATAAGCTGATTGAAAGGAAAACTGGATGGGTGCCATTTTGAAAGTGCTTTCTACAGTTCTGAATAAAAATAAAACAACTAAAAATGTGAGATGACAGAAAGGAAAAAGTACTTATTCCATGGTTTTGTCTTCAACATTGAATCCAACTCAGATGTCATATATTCTGATTGTCTGTTGATAGTGAGTGATTGTTTGAGATTTACTCTCACCAACAGCTAAGGTCATACAGAGATGGGACCTTGGTTTAAAGACTCATCCAAAATGTGCTTTTAGCGCCCGGTTACCTTACAAAATCTATCAAGTCAAGTCATCCAAAAGTCTGGAGAAGCCCGGGATCGATCCTGTGAAACCTGGTTTACAAGGCGAGTAGCATAACCCTTACACCACGGAGGCTTATCTATTGAGATACAGTGAAATCCAGCTATTAAGATGATCTAAAATTAAGTCTAATTTTGCTTTTAAAAGCTTATATAGTAAGTTGCAGTTATTCTTTCTTTGAATTTTTCTGCATACAGTTTCCTCTGGTCAGTGACTGCCTTTGGAACTGTTCAAAAGTGGTCTTAAAGACCACTTTTGAACAGTCTCAAAGGTGATCTTACAGGAATTTTATTTTATTATCAGACACCATTTCAGGTTACATCATGAATAATGTCAACAACTCCACATGACTGAAACTTTCCCACCTTCAAATATTATGATTTCACTGCATAAGCAGTATCTTGTGTCCTGTAGAAAAAGTAGTTCCAGCTAAAGAGATTTATTTCCCTAACTAAGAGGAAATAACTCTTTGTAGCAAAAAGGAAATACCAAATTTATGTCTTGTAGAAATCATGGTACATATTTCTTCGTTATGCATGTCATATTATAGAAATTGATCTTGTCCATTCAAAAATATTCAACAGTACTCTTGAATGTTTATGTTTCAACTTTTTATTATTCCTGTATGTGTATTATACTTTTCAGAGCAACCAGCAAAAGACAAATCAGCAACTCAAGGTACGTAAAAAATGAATAAAAAAATAAAGATGATAAACAAGAGCTGTCACTGTAGGTGACCAATGCCCCCTGTGGGAGCCAATTTCTGAGTTTTTGTAAAATTTCAAGGGGAGATAATTCAGCCAAAAATGACAGCAGAGTTATGGCCCCAGTGATTTTTTTACCCCTGTGTCCTGCGTCCAGGACGCACAAATAGGACTGAGGAAGCACAATCATAAAATATGTGCGTCCGCCGGAGGCAAAAAATTCATGGGCGAAAAATCCAACTTTTGTTTTTGCGGCTGTAAATATCGGCGGAAGTGTTAAAATACCACACTTTTACCAAACTGCCCAGCGAGTCACCGAAAAATCGATACAGGTACAATTTAATGATCCAACCACAAGACGAGGATCCCTTCTATCCAAAATGAGCCAGAACTTTCACACAAGCAAGTTCAATGCGGACATCAAAGTTTTCCGCAATCCAAATCACCGCCCACAAATCACCAATACCATTTTTCTGCACATGATCGGTAAATGACGTCATCTGATGCCAGCAACCCCACACGTGTTTAATGCCATTGTTTTATTTTAATGGGGTGTATATCTTTCATAAAATATTGTTTGGACCAAGTAAAAATATTTTCTCGATAGCGAAACCGTTGTGAATAGAGGTGGATAGAAAACAGCGTTTTGCACAGCTCCCAAATTATCCCCAGAAGCTCGAACAACAGCATTCGACTTTTCCTACCTAGCATCTGCTATTTGGCGCCAAAACATAACATTCACAAGAAAGTAGAATAGTCCGTTTTTAGTATGCATACAGGGGGATAAACGCAAATTAG
Organism: Lucinisca nassula; assembly: GCA_963580285.1. NCBI lineage: Eukaryota > Metazoa > Mollusca > Bivalvia > Lucinida > Lucinidae > Lucinisca > Lucinisca nassula. The sequence goes on from OY757013.1 coordinate 56,088,240, forward strand.
AGAGATAACTTGACCCTATTTTCTATTTAAACCTGAGAAAAATATTGAAGCCGCTTTTAATGGATGAAAGAAATATGCCCCACGTGACATCAATGAAAATTCGTGCATGCTTTTTGGCCTCCGACAGGTAAACGCGCTAAATATTTTTCCCGCCAAAACAGAGCAGAGCAAACGCTGGTATTTTCTAAGCATCTGTATACAGTTTTTCATTTATTAATAAACATAGAACCGGAGTTTTGCAGGGTGAAATTTTCTATTCAAACCTGTTTCATTTTTATCTTGTGAGAAAAAAATATTTTTGCCGTGTTTTAATGGATCTTTTATGAAAGAAATATGCCCCAAGTTAAATCAATAAAAATCATGCATGCATGCTTATTAGTTCCGACTAAGTTCCGAGGCACGTTTTAAAAATTTTAAGCATTACAAAAACTTCCGTAGTTCACGATCTTTAGCTTTGTTTACCGATCTACAGACTGCAAGACTATTGCAGCAAATTCCCTAGTTTTGGGGCGCTTGATTGGTCATAAAATAACAACAAACATTTTTGAAGTTTACTAATTTATTATTCACTGGATAAAAAGTAAGAAACGGAAATCAAGTAAGGTACATGCGCAAATTTTCAACAATAAACAAACATAAACTACATGCAATATAACTTATAAATACTTACGGTATGTAACATTTCATAACGGCAATAATGCATGCAACCCCCCCCCCCCCCCCAAAAAAAAAAAAAAACAACAACAAAAAAAAAACAACTTGATAAGAGAAGGGTTGTAAGAGTACAAGTAAATGTATGTCAGATTTTTTTGCTATGCGGGTATTCTGAACATTGTTTTTTCCTGCCAGATGCTAGGTGGTTATTTAACACCATTCTATTGGTCAGTGCTTGTTCTGCAGTCTGATCTGGGCCCACACTGTTTTCAAAATTGATTTTTAATGCAGATGACAGACGACAAAGCAGACGACAATTGTCGTGTTGCATGTTATGGGTGAAAAAGTGCTTTAGAGGTAAATTTTAACCAAAAATAACATCTCTTTTTACCACGGAAAAATCTCCCTATTTGGGACCCCAATCTCCCTATCTGAAAATCAAAATCTCCCTATTTGGGTCCAAGAAAATATCACATGTATGTCTTTGGGCTAGTAAACAACACAAGTTGATGATTGATTCTGTTCATTGCAAATAACAGATACTAGACATTCATTCATCAACACATTATTTTTAACTATACTGAACCGATTTTTTTTTTTTTTATGCTTCCCATTTTTCCTCTCCAAATATTGGGACTCATACTTTCAGATTTGGGATGCACAGTTTTTTGGTTGAGCGAGTCCAAGGACTCATAGTTGAAAATTAGTAAAAAAAATTACTGTGGCCCTTGGTCAGAATGTAGACGTGTTATGGTGAATAAGTGTGTGAAGTTTCATGGGGCTAGGTCAAATACTTTTGAAGTTATGATCAAGGTTAAAGTTTTTGTGACGGACAGACAGACAAACAAACAGACAGACAGGGCAAAAACTATATGTCCCCCGAGAGACAGGGCAAAAACTATATGTCCCAGAGAATGTCTTGTGGGGTGGAGGGCATAAAAAGACAAAATTAGCAGAATGTATGCCAGTATGTCAGTAGTGTTTCACATATGGTGAAATGGTCAGCGAATGCACTTTACCCTCAAGGCCACGGAAACTTCATTTTGTCATTTTTTTCTCAAGTTTTCTTATGTTTCAGAGATAAATGAGGCTCAACATTTCATGTGAATCATCTGCTGGGCAGACAATTCACATGTAACATCAAGCCCTATTTTCTCTAAAACATAAAAAAGTACCTGCTGGATGTGCTTAACATTAAATTGCCAATCTTAACATTTGCAGAAGTCATTTTCGGATGAGTTTGTTTTCTTAATTTTCTGAGAAAAAAGTACTTGACATTTCATGTAAATCATGTTCCAGGCAGACAGTTCACATGTTATGTCAAATATTATTTTCTCTGAATGATAATTTAAAGAAAGGAATTGCCATTTGTATAAAAATGTCTATTGGATTTCAGGGTGAAAAATGGTTTCTTCCATTTCCAAAGTGCATGTAGATGATGAAAAGCACTTGTCCTTGCTGCCATATGTATTTGGACAGATAGACACCAGCAAACAGTGTAAACCCAGATGAGGAGCCACAGAACACACATTATCAGGGTCTACACTGTTTGCCTCTTATCCGGCTATTTTTAGACACAGCATCAAAGCTGTTTAAGCCAGTAGATAATCTTGCACATTTTTGGAAGGGAGAGAACTTTCAAGATTTTTTGCTTGCTTTCAGATAAACTGAGTGAGTTTGGAAAAAGGGGTATACTCTTAAAGGAAAGAATTTGCTCCTTGGGAGCAAATTCTTTCCTTTAATAGTAGACCCCTAATGAAAACGGGTATACTCTTAAAGGAAAGAATTTGCTCCTTGGGAGCAAATTCTTTCCTTTAATAGTAGACCCCTAATCATTAAGGAAAGAAAAACACTTTTGAAGGAGTTGCCTCCCCTGAAGGTGTACAAGGAACGAGATCAAGCAGAGACATTAAACTTTGTAATACTTTCAAGTAAAGACAGATCCAATGTTTTGACACGTGACCTTGTTTACATTTCACTGCGCATGCGCCAATTACCTCCCCTCTGACTGTTGCCGTACAGTGTCAATGAGAATTTCGAATATTTATTGTGTGATTAAACTCATTTCTTCTCCACAAAATTAACTGATCCTTTTCAGTTTGTGTTTTTGAAGTAATAAATGATATAGAACCAGTCTCTGCTGACATTTTATCGCACATTTTGTTACCTAAAAAGTGTTATAAATCTACCCACCATCATGCCAAATGGTAGTCGATGCGCTTTATTTAATGAATGGAAATAAGATTAAAGCATGTATATTTTCTATCGTATTTTATACAAAAAGAAGCAGTTTAATGTCAAAAATGGTTTGTGGCAAACAGTTTTGATAGAAAGACGATTTCACAATAGTTATTACAGAAAACAATTCATGCTGTATCAACGGTAGAGTATGGAACCGGAAGTTTTAGCAGATAAAACGAGGCTAATGACCTTTGACCTTGTGTGACGTAGACTTTGGATGTGTCTATAGGGAAGCATGATGCCTTATTCCTTTGAAATCTTTATTCAGTTTTTAATTTCTTGCCAAACCATTTTGTACAGGCAGCTTCAGATCAGTACAATCACTGGTTGCAGAAAGTCAACTATAGTTTAAATAAATTCCTAAATTTCTAAAAGTATTTTTACCTGACAGCCTTAAAATTTCAAAACGGGCACCTATCATATATATAAGGTGGAAGATTTCATTCAGTACAAAATGATTTAAAGCAAGTTGAGTCATTATAGTTTTTATAATCTGTCATATTGGCCAGTTTTGTTAACCCATTTTGTACCGAAAACCCCAAAATGGGTACCCTGGCAAATAGTGCAGGCCCAGATCAGACGCTGCAGAACACAATGTCTGCTCAGGGCCTAGACTATTTGCAAAAAGTTCAGCCATTTTCCAAATCAATTTTGATGAAAACAGCCTGACACCCATCAATTTTGAAATGGACTCCTGCTGTATATAAAGAGGAAGATTCCATTTGGCAAAAAAGGGTTAAGCAAGCAACCAGTCCTGTCTTAAGCCAGCATGCATTCAGGTCCTGAAAAGAGGGAACTGCATTAAAACACACCTGTATTATGCAAGCATATTTTAATAATCAGGTTGCACTGTACATGTTTTTCAATATTAGGAAGGACTTCTGAATTTATGACACTGCCTTTAATGGATTTCTTGGTTTAAAACATGGTTCAATTATTTGTATTTCAGCACCCTATTTGCTAGCAGTACATTATCGTGAGAACAAATTGTTTCTTGAGCTGCCCCAGACCCCTGACACACCAAAGTTCCTGAACGAGCTGAAGAAAGCAAGGGATTGTAAGTCTATACAATGTATAGCATTATGGATTAAATAATATCTGTTTACTTCAAGGGCATCTTTGTAAAGGCAGTGCATCTATTTTGGTTTATGTTGTTACTGTATCTCCATGCATATATGTCCTGGTTTGTTTTGGAGTTTAACGGCCCAGTCAACACTATTTTAGGTCATTTTTGAGCCGGTCAGTTTACCTATTCACACTTTTCTTTGGCAGGCGTGTACGTAAGTGGTTAACTAGTACAGTGCACATTATTTCGCCAGAAACTGACAACTGCCCTTCTTGAATCAGTAGAAGGGAGAGAATGACCGTAGAAAAGATTTCATGATTAATCTCTATGAAAGAATGTTTGTTGCCAACCCTGGCAGGTATCGAACCCGCGTCCTGCTGATCACCAGTCAGATGAGCACCGGCCTGAGCTACCAAGGCCGGCTATATATGTCCTGGTAATTTTTTTTTTAATTTGGAGAGCTGTTTGTGGGGAAAAGACTAACCTTTTGGCTTCCTCATTGTAATGTTTGAATTATAATGCTGTTGCTTTGTGTAAATCCTTCTTTCCTTTTGGTGTCTTTGACAGAAGATGTAAGATAATTTTATCCATTCCTGATATACTTTGGTAACATATTGACCCTTATCCTGCTGCAGTGATAACTTAAGTAAGCCCCACCCATAGTTGACTATCAGCCAATCAAATTACTTGATATAATATATTTGTTCTGTTCACAAACTGCATGACAAACAGTGTAGATCCAGATCAGATGGCCATCTGATCTGGATCTACACTGTTTGCAAAGGCAGAAGCCATCTGATCTGGATCTACAGTTTCCAAAGGAGGGGTTTTCATGTTCAGCTAGATAAGGGTAAAAGAACCTTATTTTCTATTAAGCGTGAGAAACCAAAGATGCGGGGGAGGTCAAAGGATAGGCACTGGAATAGTTAACAAGTTACAGTAACACCTCTGATGTCATTTGGCCTTTTGAGACCATCTGAAACATCCATCCGCTGGAAGCTATAGAGGATATTTGATTTTTTTCAGTGTAAGCTAGATTTTTATTTCACCGAATGAACACCAAAAGAAGTGTTTTCCTGAGTGGCGAAGTGACAAGTGAAAATACTACTTTCGGTGTTCATGAGTCAAATAAAAATTGATTTTACATTGAAAAAAAAAAATCAAATTTTCTGCATCCTTCATGCTTTAAACTGTACTTTGTATTGCAATTTCAGAGCATCAGCCATTTTCGCAAAGAACAGACTTTATTCAGGACATTTTCATGTCAATTTAAGGTGTTCAGCGTGTTAGCTGGGTATAATATTGGGTGTAAACTGAAAGTTTGCATCTTAAAAACAGCTTGGAATGTTATTATATCACATTACGATAACACACCCGTGCGACATAGTGCATTTTTTTCACATCTCCAAAATGGCTACTTTTCGGATGAAAATCCTTGATATTTTCGTTATTTATACTGCTAACATAGGTTATGGGTGCTCGTTAGAACCGCCTCAATGAGGCGGTTCTAACGAGTACCCACAACCTATGTCTTGGAGTAAAAATAAGAAAAATAATGTTTACCCCCGTAAACCCCAGTTTTCTCTATACAAAGTGGGGTGTAAGGGGGTGTTCATTTCACGGACTTGTTCACGTGATGAAATGGTTCACTTTGAATTAATTCATATAATGTCTGCATTTGCTAAGCTCGTCCAGCATCTTGTGCATCAGTTACGTTACGAAGGATCATCAATGTCTGAATGATGTGAAAATGTATGTGACATAATTTCTGTCACATATTAATAATGTTAACCCTTCTCATGCTGAATAGTCAGTTTAGCCACACCCATTTCTGACTTTGAACCAATCAAATTAATTGATGTTATTTATTGCTATAAATTCATAAACTGAATGCAAACAGTGTAGATCCTGATCAGATGGCTTCTTCAGAAGCCATCTGATCTGGATCTACACTGTTTGTAAAGATAGGGGTTATCGTGAACAGCAAGAGAAAGGTTAATCTAATTGACTTTTAATAATCAGAGAATACATATTATTTTTAAGGATACATCAAATTCACAAACAGTGTTTGATACAGTCAGTAATGTTTGATGTGGGGGGGGGGGGGTCTTCTTTTAATAACCAAAGTTTGGGAAATTTGAAGGAAACAACAATATTATTGTTGATGTTTAGTGTGTTAGAATCCAAACAGTTTAGCCCTATGCACTCGTGCTTTGATCGACTTTGCAACTGACCTCCTTTACAAGTGTTGGTTTATTACTCAACAAGTCACTGCCAGAGCTGTATATTATATATTTCTTAGCCCTTATCCTGCTGATTATTCATTTTAGCCACACCCACTTCTGACTTTGAACCGATCAGATTGCTTGATGTAATTTATTCCTACAAGTACATAAACTGAATACCAAATAGTGAAGATCCTGATCAGATGGTTCTTCAGAAGCCATTTGATCTGGATTTACACTGTTTGCAATGATAGGGGTTATCGAGTACAGCGGGCTAAGGGTTAATTAAACCATTGTATACTATTTGACTCTTCCATTGCTATATGTTGGACAAGTCCATTAGACATATAAGGGGTGTCAGGACTACTTGTTGCACGACCTGCAGAAAAAGCAACCGACTGAAGTCGGTTGATTTCTATGAGTGCCCTAAAATCACCGTGTCATTCTGTCAGTCTGTCTGTCCGTCCGTAACCCGTTTGTGAAAATTGGTAATAGTGACTTAACCGCTTGGAATATTTAAACAATTTTTGGCATACTGATAGATATCAATGTGATCTAACCAATGAACTTGCGAAATATTACATTCCATTTAGTATAGCCTCGCCGAGGCGAAAAATGTGAAAATTTTCGAACTGCTTCTCCTTGGAAACTGTTGGGCCAATTGAAGTCAAATTTCATATGGAGCCTCTATGGGATGGAGGAAACCAAAATTTGCTCATGGGGTCCAGGTCACATGACCAAAATGGCCGCCAAGCCATATATGGTCTGTCTGTCTGTCCGTCTGTAACCTGTTTGTGAAAATTGGTGATAGTGAAATAACCGCTTGGAGTATTTAAACAATTTTTGGCATACTGATAGATATCAATGAGATCTAACCAATGAACTTGCGAAATATTACATTCCATTTAGTATAGCCTCGCCGAGGCGAAAAATGGGAAAATTTTCGAACTGCTTCTCCTCGGAAACCATTGGGCCGATTGAAATCAAATTTCATATGAAGCCTCTATGGAATAGGGAAACCAAAATTTGCTCATGGGGTCCAGGTCACATGACCAAAATGGCCGCCAAGCCATATATTGTCTGTCTGTCTGGCCCTCCGTAACCCGTTTGTGAAAATTGGTGATAGTGACTTAACCGCTTGGAATATTTAAACAATTTTTGGCATACTGATAGATATCAATGAGATCTAACCAATGAAGTTGCCAAATATTACATTTAATTTAGTATAGCCTCGCCGAGGCGAAAAATGTGAAAATTTTCGAACTGCTTCTCCTTGGGGACTGTTGGGCCGATTGAAATCAAATTTCATATGAAGCCTCTATGGGATGGGGGAAACCAAAATTTGCTAATGGGGTCCAGGTCACATGACCAAAATGGCCGCCAAGCCATATATTGTCTGTCTGTCTGTCTGTCTGTAACCCGTTTGTGAAAATTGGTGATAGTGACTTAACCGCTTGGAATATTTAAACAATTTTTGGCATACTGATAGATATCAATGAGATCTTACCAATGAACTTGCGAAATATTACATTCCATTTAGTAAAGCCTCACCGAGGCGAAAAATGTGAAAATTTTCGAACTGCTTCTTCTCGGAAACCGCTGGGCCGATTGAAGTCAAATTTCATATGGAGCCTCTATGGGATGGGGGAAACCAAAATTTGCTAATGGGGTCCAGGTCACATGACCAAAATGGCTGCCAAGCCATATATGATAAAAACCCTTCAAAAATAGTCTTCTCCAGAAACACTGGGCAGATTTCCTCGAAACATGATAAATAGCATCTTGGACATAGGCCCATCATAAATTGCTGAAATGGTGACCCTGGGTTGACCTTGACCTTCTTTGTGCCTAGGTTAAACTTTGACACATATGCTTTTGTATTGGAAAAGTGAGAATACATTTTATCCTGCAAACGATTCAGAATACAGTACTAAAGTATAAGATATAGTTTTGCTCCTTACAATAAGGTGCATTTATTTGGGGAACCGTTTTAGGTTAGGTCCAGGTCACATTACAAAAATGGCTGCCATACCCATATATGGTAACACTCATAAAGCTAAAAGCATCCGGCGGGTCGTGCACTTCAGCTGAAGCACTGGTTTTGTTTTTATTTGATTTTTGGAGGAAAATTCTGTTAGCAAATAGTGCAGTGTTTGCTAAGGTACTCTGTTAGTGGTTTCCCGCATGCAATAGGTTAATGTTTGTAGGGCATGTATGTCATGACTTACTGATTCAAATCTTTTACCTCTTGCAGTACAATCCCAGAATGCAGCGTTTGGTTTGCCATCAACCTTCAGCTGGCTAGAAAAATACAAGAAATTGGTACTGGGGAGTCCTTTAGCCCCAAAGAAAGACATGTCAAATCCCTTTGCTACCAATGTGTTTGACCCCTTGAAACACATGCAGCTAGACACAGGGCAACAAGATGGAAAATCAGGTTCAGGTATATACTTGAAATGTGTGCTGGAAGTTTTGTTTGTATTGGAGTTTAACGGCCCAGTCAACACTATTTTAGGTCATTTTGAGTCGGTCAGTTTACCTATCCACACTTTCCTGGTAGGCCCTTTTCTGACTTAAAAGTGTCACATTTAGATAAATTTTGATTAATAATTTCTGATGTTATTGCACGATTTATTTGTAACTTAAAACACTAGTCAGATACCTTACAAAGAAATTTTCTCAGTCGGATAGGCATCTAGCTGGTGATCAGGAGAAAGCAGGTTCAATACATGTTGGGCTCAGCAACATATTTTGTGGAGATTGATGATGAAATCTTTTCTTTGGTCATTCTCTTCCTTTCCCTGATTCGATAAGGGCAGTTATAAGCCTGCCCAGGAAAAGTGTGAATAGGTAAACTGGCCAGCTCAAAAATGATGTACGTGTTGACTGGGCCATTAAACTCCAATACAAACAAATTGAGGAAGGGCCCTGTGGCCATGTGGGTAAGAAGGCTGATTCTTAATTTTTCGGTCTCTCAGTGTCATGGGCTCAAGCCTTGCTCAAGTCATATGTGTATTGCCGAATTTGGCAACAAGTTATTTTACTCAAGACACTCCTAGTTTTACTCGCATCTGATTAACAGTCAGCTCAGTATGACTGAAAGGGCATGAAAGGGGGGTGTTCATTTCACGGACTCGTTCACGTGATGTGAAAGGCTACAGTGAATGAAAAGACATATTTTTGCTTGGAGAGCTTTTTATCGTGCCTGCTTTTAGCATGGGAAGCTGTAGGGATCTAGTTTTTTGTCCTTTTGTTTTTGCACTTGTTTTTCCACCCGTTTACGTATGCATCAATCCTATTGTTGCTCTTAATGTTCGAGTCCATTTCTCAAGGGCAGTCACCATGTGAACAATATGTTCTGTAAAAGGGTTATCCTTTGGAAGCAAGGAATACACCACAGAACTGGAAAATATGAAGTGTACATGTTTCCTGGGCCAGACTAGCTAGTTTCGGCCATTTAGGCCTCATCAGTGACCCTCAAATGTTTTCAAAATTCTGCAATGGAATCAATGATCCCAAAAGACAACAAAATATAAACTCCACTATGATGTAGGGCAGGGAGACTTTTTACGGCCGCCACACATTCCCAGACATCAGCTGCAGTGATATTCCATAAAAGGGTTATCCTTTGGAGGGAAGGAATACACCACAGAACTGGAAAATATGAAGTGCACATATGAAAATATGAAGTCCTTGAAATGAACAGCCCCATAAATTCCACTGTAGATAGCAAAAACTGGGGTTTACAAGGGTATACATCTATTTATTTCTGCTCTAAGACATAGGTTGTGGGTACTTGTTAGAACCGCCTCAATGAGGCGGTTCTAACGAGCACCCACAACCTATGTTTGCAGTTTAAATAAGAAAAGTATCATGGATTTTCATGAGAAAATAGCCATTTTGGAGGTGTGAAAAAATGCACTATGTCGCACGGTTGTGTTATCATAATGAAAGCAGGTTTGGCTGTCACAGGTACAATATAACCTTTGTGGGAATTCTTACCTTTTTACACACTTCTCTTGCAGTTTTCTTTGATGAGGATTTTGGTAATACAGATGTATTCGGTAAAACAGAGTTTGAAAACAATAAAGTGCGAAAAAGTGCAAGTAAAGATTCACTGGACAATCTGGATGGGTAAGAGAATAAGGGTGCTCCTAGGGGTATGACACCTTTTTTCATGTTAAGCATCAATTTGAATAACAAATTACCAATATGTAAGGCTTATAAAAAATTACACCTGTGGACACAAAAGCGTTCAAACTCCTGTGAAATAACTTTCAATGAATTTGCATCAATTCAGTTTGACAAGCAAATGACATTCGTCAAAGAAGTCTAAAACTAGATCAAGCAATTGGTTGGTCTCATTTTGGAAAACACTTTCTGATTTACATTCGAGATGTATTTTGATTGGACAGTGCAGGAGTCAGCAATGAAATGTACACCACCTTGTGTTTTGAATTTATTTCTGTCTGGCAGCTGACTGATAGGATGTAAGGATATATTGAATGATGTTTCAAGTCAGAATGAAATGAAGCTCATCAAAGTTTGAACGCTTTTGTGTCCACAGGTGTATCATGCTCATATCAGGAGGGAATAGCCGGCCTCGGTAGCTCAGTCCGATACACGTCTGACTTGTCTGTCAGTTTCTGGCGAATGAATGTGCACTGTATTGGTTAACTGCTTACGTATAAGCCTGCCCAGGAAAAGTGTGGATAGGTAAACTGAATAGCAAAAAATGACCTAAATAGTGTTGACTGGACCGTTAAACTCAATACAAACAAACAGATAAATCAGCAGGGAGTAGTATTTGTCCTGCTCATGAATGGCATTTTAATATTTATGAGTTGGACAATTTTCTTGCAAAAATGAGTTTCATGAAAAAAAAGATTTTACAGCCTTGGGCCCTGGCCAGTGTCAAACCTTGTCAGAACCTTAACTCTTATCCTGCTGTTCCCGTCAACCCTTTTCTTTGTAAACAGTGTAGATCCTGATCAGATGGCTTCTGAAGAAGCCATCTGATCAGGAGCTACACTGTTTGATATTCAATTTATGAATTTGTAGGAATAAATTACATCAAGTTATCTGATTGGTTCAATGTCAGAAATGGCTGTGGCTAAACTGAATATTCAGCAAGAGAAGGGTTAACAGTTTTCTCACAGTATAGATGGTGGTTTGGTGAGACAAAGGTTTTGTATAATTGTCTTCATCAAGGCATCTAACTGAAATTGACATACATTAGGCAAGGCCTGCTGTTCTAGCAGCAGGTAAATGTAGAGTGGGAATGGTTTCATTTCTTTACTTCCAACTTCATTTCGTCATGCTCCCCTATCTCAATCTTTCTATGAATCTACTATCTCTTCTGTTACTTGTCTCCCTTTCACTGCATTATGATTGATTGTTTTTTAATTTGGGTGGGGGGGGGGGGGTAAATGACACATCAAACCTTGTGGGTCATTTTGTGTCATCTCCCAGAGAAAGGAAGAAAAGAGGAAGGTAGTTCTATCTTTCTGAGGTAGTCAGTGATATGGTTTTGTGGTTATGTTCCAACAAATAAAAACAAAGTTATTCCCCTTTGAAAGTTTCTGTAAGCAATTTTGCCTGCAATTTAGAACCAATCAAGCCAAAACTTGATATATAGTTAGACCAAGATGTGGAGCAGCACATATTATTTCAAGGTTACAGTCCACCAAATATTTATAGAGTTATGCCCCTTTGAAAATTCCTGGGAGCATTTTATTTATGGCTAACTCTTCCTACAGTGAACATTTAATCAAGCTGAAAATTGATATATAATTTGACCACAGTGTGGAGCAGCGCATATTGTTTCGAGGTTATGGCTTACCAGATATAAATAAAGTTATGTCTGTTTGTAGATTTCTGTAAGTATTTTGTTTGTTGCTAACTTCTACAATTAATATCCGATGAAACTGAAACTTCATATATAGTTAGAACACTATGTGGCACAGTGCTTATTGTTTTGAGGTTACGGTCCACCAAAAATTAATCGAGTTATGTCCCTTTGAAAATTTCTGTACACATTTTGTTTGTGGCTAACTTCTCCTGCAAGTAACGTTTGATCTAGCAAAATCTTGATATTAAAGGCATTTATTCTTGATTATTGAGGACTATCATTTCATTACATAATATTATGTAGCCCTCAGTGCTCACTGGAGAGAAGTCCTCTGTCTTCAACAGGTAAGGGGCCGCCTTTGGGAAAATCAATAAATTACTTACTGTTGACTGGTGTACATTATTGATTTTCCCCTTAAGTGTCTCAGTCAGGGGATTCAACAGTCAGTATATCACAGGGGGCAATAAAACAATTATGGACACACGGTGTGTTTTACTGTTACAGAATAAATGCCTTTAAGTTTGACTATGATGTGGAGCAGTGCATATGGTTTAGAAAGGATGATCCACCAAATATTTATATAAGTATAACACTTCGAAAATATCTGTAGACATTTTTATTTCTGGCTAACTCCTCCTACAATTTAGATCTGATCAAGCTGAAACTTGATATGTAGTTACCGTAAAAATTAGGCTATAAGGCTATTTGGCTATGAGACAGGACCCCTTTTTCAGTTTTTCTAATGTGGGATTTTGCTTATACTCGTACACTTTTATGAGACGGGTCAAATTTTTGCCATATCTGTCAGGGACCATATGCTACAGATAGATGCTGTATAGATGAGAAATCGGCCTTTTTTTCGTCAGAAAACCCCTCTACTTACCCCTCACATGGCTTGTTTGGCCGTTTTTTTATGTCTGTTGACATTCTATGTCTTCGTTTGTGAGAGTTACAAAGAGAGACAACTCCTATTGAATCTGAATAGTCAGGTCTATTAAGCATTGGGAAGAGGGGGAAATTTATTTCCCTCCAAAGTTTTTAGAAATATTTGTTGCAACTTTTCTCTATAAGTAACTGAACGATATTTTTAGCGGGGAACACAACACCTAGCTATTCAGATTCAGAACCAATGCCCCAGCTAGCACAAAATAGTGGGCAAAAGTCGGGCCGATATGTCGTATCGCAGTCGGCCCGAAGTTGGCCAGGTACATGCTTTGCTGGCTAAGTCTAGACATCTACACAGACTTCTATTTAATAGCCGACAGGGACTGACAAATCCATTTCCCGGTCCCCCGGGACAAGACCAAAATCGCGCTGGGCAGGTGCAGTTTGACCTTGTGGCGTTTGGTCGGGCAAGTGCAAAAAAAAATCGTCTACAACTGTCGGTCTTTTTGAGTCCTTAAATACGGTAAAACTAGACCAGTAAGTAAATCCCAATAATTGCTGCACTGTTGATTCAGAGACAAACCATCTGTGTATTTAATACGGTTCAAGTATGACACTATTGTTAATCCCTGTCATATAATTGTCACCCTGCGGTGCGTGTCGATAGGGTGTGAAAATATCGTCAAGTTATGTCTCTAATTTGTGTTTATCCTCCAATCATAAAATTTAATCCACAATCAATGTGAAAATGATTTAATCACTCCTCATCTAACAGTAGATGTTTGCATAATAAAAACGGACAATTCTACGATCTCATGAAAGGTTATGTTTTGGCGCCAAATAGCAGACGCTGGGCAGGGAAAGTCGAATGCTGTTGTTGGTTATTGACACTGAACTTCTGGGGATAATTCGGGAGCTGTGCAAAGCGCTGGTTTTCTATCCACCTCTGTTTAGCTATTGAGAAAATATTTTTTACCGGTTCTGTCTGTTTAATCATTTTGAGATACACACATTGACATTAAACACATGTGGGGTTTCTGGCGTCGTATGCATCATTTGCAGATCGCGTGCAGAAAAATGGTAGCGGTGGTTTGTGGGGGGAGATTTATATCAATTCAAAATCACCGATCGGCTTTTGCCGTAGGTCTGGTCTTTGCCGGACATTGCCGGAAAAATGCCTGTAGTTCATGACCTCGACTATAAGATGGGGTCATTTTTTGGGGGCTCATTTTGGAGGGAAAAATCCTTGTCTTATAGCCGAATTTTTACGGTAGACCATGATATGGAGCAGTTCCTTATGTTTCAAGGTTTCAGTCCTGCTACGGGCCTATAATGCCCCACTTGTGGAGTTCTTATTTTGTTTGTTTCCAAAGCCTGTAAAAGCAAATTTTATAGCTTTATATGTAAACATGGTGTTCTACATCCAGGGACAGTGGCAGGTATGATCTCACAGAATCTCTGGACAAGATTGCCGAGAAACAACTGGGACTGCATTCAGGGGAGGAGATGGCCCAAGGGATTAGACCCACAACCGCTAGAGAAACACTAGTCACCTTCTTCCTTAATGAAAGGGAGAAAGAGTTCATTGATCTAGAACCACTAAGGTAAGTGATGGCAAAGATTTTTATTGCTTAGAAACAGCTGGGGCTCTCTACAGGAGAGGAGCTGGCCCAAGGGATCAGACCCACAACCGCTAGAGAAACCCTAGTCACCTTCTTCCTTAATGAAAGAGAGAAGGAGTTCATTGATCTTGAACCACTAAGGTAAGTGTTGGCAAAGATATTAATCAGACTTGTTAGCTTTGCTGGGTGTACACAGCTGAAGACAAATACAGGGAATTTCTGCTATTAAGACCAGCTAAAATTAAAACTCTTTCTTCATTTAAGGGGAATGGGAAAAGCTTCAGGGAAGGCAACTCTTGCAAAAGTATTTTTGTCTTCCTTGTCAATAGGGGTCAACTCTTAAAGGAAAGAATTTGCTCCTGAGGAGCAAATTCTTTCCTTTAAGAGTAGACCCCTTTTTCAGTGGGGCAGGGCTTATTGAAAATCGAACAGGAAGTCCCGAAAAATGTCTCACTTTGAAAAATGGTGGAAAAGTTTGCCAAGTGTTCCCATTCCCCTCAAAACATATTTAAAAGCTTCAGTTTTTAGCTCATCTGTCAAGTTGGGCTTAATTTTTGTCTGCCGTTCGTTGTGCGTCCGTAAACAAATTCTTCAAAAGACATCTCCTCTTAAAGGCATTTATTCTTAGACAGTAGCACACACCGTGTGGTCATAATTGTTTTATTGCCCCCCTGTGATATACTGTGTATAGCAGATCAAAGGGGGCCTTTAATAGGGTGATTAGTAGCTCCTGTTGAACCCCCTGACTGAGGCATTAAAGAGGAAAATCAATAAGGAACACTGTAGTTAACAGTTAGTCAATTATTGATTTTCCCCAAGAAGGCCCCTTACCTGTTGCAGACAGAGGACTCCTCTTTAGTCAGCACTGAGGGCTACATAATATTATGTAATGAAATGATAGTCCTCAATAATCAAGAATATATGCCTTTAAACCACTGATCAGATTTTAACCAAACATCACAGGAATGATCCTTAGGTAGTCCCCTTTCAAAGTTGGTCAAATGGAAGAGTGGGGTTAGGTTAAGTTACCAGCCTACCATGACCACAATAGTGTTGATCTGGCTGTTAGACTCCAAGCTAAACAAAAGAAATACCAAACAATCTTTAATTTAAGCAGGCAAGTGTATTAATTTATCATGAAAACCTGTAAAAATATGCCCCAGTCTCTATCACACTGTTGTTGTCCAAAATAGAAACGGGGTTAGATAACACTGCATGCTGGGTATTTTTCAGCAGATGACATTTTGAATTCTTTATGCCCCCGCATCAGCATGATGCTGGGGGCATATAGTTTTTCGGTTTGGTCTGTATGTGTGTGTGTACGTACGTACGTATGTACATGATCCTGTAACCATAGGTTAAGATTTTTGTAACAGGTAGAGCCTTAACTTTTAGAACTCATATTTTCCTAACCATTTGATGGAACTGGTTCATCTTTGGTATGATGATAGATATAGGTCCAAAGTTTTATTAAGCAATACCCCCACCCATGCCTGTGACCTGAAGGTCAAGGTCACAGACTTAGAAATTTTCAATGTTAAAGACTTGGGTTAAGGTTTTTGTAACAGGTAGACCTGAACATTTTAGAACACATATTTTCCAAACCATTTGATGGAATTGGTTCATATTTGGTATGGTTATAGATATAGGTCCACAGTTTTATTCAGCGATACCGCCACCCATGCCTATGACCTCACGGTCAAGGTCATGGACTTAGAAATTTTCCATGTTAAAGACTCCAGTTAAGGTATTTGTGCCTGGTAGAACCTGAACTTTTATGATGGCTTTGGTTCATATGATGATAGATATAGGTACAATGTTTTATTCAGCAATACCCCCACCCATGCCTATGACCTCAAGGTCAAGGTCACAGACTTAGACAATTTTGATGTTAAAGATTTTAAAGAGCTCAAATTTTCCAAACCATATTATGGATTTGGCTTATATATGCTATGGTGATAGATACAGGTCCAAATGTTTATTTCGCAATACCCCCACTCATGCCTATGGCTTCAAGGTCAAGGTCACAGACTTAGAAATTTTAATTAGATATTTTAAGAGTTGATATTTTATAAATCGTGTGATGGATTGAGTTTATATTTGGTATGATGTTAGATACCTGTCCATTTTATTCAGCGATACCCCCACCCATGCCCATGAGCTCAAGGTCAAGGTCACAGACTTAGAAATTTTTAATTAGACATTTTAAGAGTTTATATTTTCCAAATCGTACGATGAATTCAGTTTATATTTGGTATGATGATTGATACTGGTCCAATACCCCCACCCATGCACATGCCCTAAAGGTCAAGGTCACAGACAAAAAAATTCTTATTTAAAGTTTATTAAGAGCTCATACTCACCAAACCATATAGATTTGCTTCATATTTGGTATGATGATAGTTACAGGTCTAAAGTTGTATATAACCCCACTCTGACCTCAAGGTCAAGGTCACAGACTTAGTCCCATTATGCTTTTAAAGTTTTAGGGCTCATATTTATAGATTGGCTTCATATTTGGAATGCTGATAGATACAGGTCCCAAGTCTCATTCAGCCATACCACCGACATTGCCCATGACCTCAAGGTCAAGGTCACACACTTAAAGAAGTTCACACACTTAGAAAACTCTGTTGCAACATGGATTTTCAGGGTGAGGCGGGGCTCTGGGCGGGGGCATCTGTGTCATCTAGACACATTTCTAGTTCTTCTTGTTTTGAGCAGAAATATGAAAAATGTCAGATTTTTTAACTGAAAATTTTCATTTTTGGTGATAAAATTTTCAGTATACTTGAATAGGCAAATGTTCTAGTGTACTTTCACCATAATGTTCAAGTCCTTACAGGTGCATGATAGAGCCTTTGATGGAATTTTTATACCTGTTTTTTATAGAAAAATCGGGGTATATTGTTTTTGTACCAGAGTGGAGTGGCTGTCAGTCCGTCCATCCATCTGTCCGTCTGTCCATCCGTCATGTTTCTTGTAAATGGATCTCCTCTGCAACCACTGAAGTTACACTTTTGAAACTTTGCATGCGGATAGTACATGGTATGTAGATGGCAGTGGGCTACGTTTTTATGACCTTGACCCCAACATGGCTCCAAGGTCAAAGGTCAGAAAGCAGGACATGATCATATCATCTAAACTGTTGGGATTGCACTTCCGAAACTTGATTATTGGATAGCCCTTGGAATGTAGAACAAATTGGAACACTTTTTGTGTGACCTTGACCCCAACATGGCCCCAGGGTCAAAGGTAAAAAAGTAGGACTTTTTGTTATTCATAGAAAAAGCGGGTATTTGCGATGGTATACCATCGACTGCGCCATCTAGTTGTCTAAATAGTCTATCAGTCTTAAAACCATGTTGTATAAACGGACCTTCGTGGCCTAGTGGAAAAGAGCGCTGACTTGTAATCATTTGGTCTCTCACCACTGTGGTTCGAGCCTGGCTGGGGTCACATATGAGCTGCCAAGTTCTGCAATGGAAGGTCAGGTGGTTTTTCTCTGGGTAATCCGGTTTTTGCCCACCTCTGATAAACGACCGGCTGGATATGATTGAAATAATCTTGAAAGGAAAAAAACGTGTTGTATCAAAACGGTGCTCTATCAAAACTGTGTTGTATTCAGAACTATGTTACAATGAACAGCTTTATAGAAATGTTATTCTGTATGTAATTATATACTCAAAAAAAAAATTGTCTTTAACTTTTTTTTTTTTTCAGAATTTTCTGTGGGACTTGGAATGTAAATGGTCAGAGTCCAGAAGAGTTATCAGAATGGCTGTCATGTGATAAAATACCTCCGGATATTTATGCTATAGGGTTGGTTTGTGTCTTGGTTCCTATTGTCATGATCTTCAGCTCTATGTTGCAAACAATACTTTGTGATATAGATCATGTTTGATTTCTGTGTAAAAGCCAAGAGATTAACCCAGAAGTTGCCAAGCACGACAATTGTCGTCTACTTTGTCGTCTGCCGGTTACTTCAAAACTCACTCTTGCAAACAGTGTGGAACCAGATCAGACTGCTCCTGTAGGAGCAGTCTGATCTGGGCCCACACTGTTTGCCTGTATGCAAAAATATTTCTAAAAAGTTTGCCAAAAAATTCAGCAGACAACAAAAGCAGACGACATTTTCAGATGTAGTTTTTCTTGATGTCTTTAGGGTTAAACATTTGGGTCCAGTTAACATTTAACATTGCATTCATCACATTAACAAGTCCATGAAATGAACATGTAAACTCCACTTTATATAGAGAAAACAGGGGTTTATGGGGGTTAACATTTTTCCTATTTCTGCTCCAAGACATAGATTGTGGGTATAGTTTAGAACCCCACCTCATTGTCAGAGGTGGTTCAAATGAGCACCAACAAGCTATGTTTTGGTGCAGAAATAAGCAAAGTATCACAAAATTTCATCAGAAAATGAACCTTTTTGGAGATGTGAAATAATGCACTATGTCATACGGATATGTCATCGTAATGGAAACATAAGTTTTTTAAATTGGCAAAAAGCTCATTAATTTGCTACTGGCTTAACTCACCTAGCTCGCTTAAAGTGGAACTTTAATAATTCGAATACCTTTGGAACCATGTTTTCTCCATGTACCGAAAAAGCATTACTGGTTAGTCCACCGCTGAGTCCGGCAACATTGTTTATGAAGAGATCTTGAATTATTTTCTACAGCCATTCAAGGTGACAGTTGTCAGCTATTGGAGATAGAGTGTACACTGTTAATTTAAAGGACTTAGCCTGCCCAAGAAAAGTTGTGGTTTGGTTAACTGACAGGCTAGATATTGAGCTGGGCCCAGTTGTTCAAATCATCGTTAGCTTAACGAGCTCGTTAGCGGTCATATTGTTAACTCTTCTAGCAAGTACAATATCACAAATTTTGGTATTTTTGCTGAAAAAATGTGAGCAGCTTTTGCGTACGCAAAAGCTGCTCACATTTTTTCAGCAAAAATTTCAGCATATTTGCCATAATAAATGATCAAAGTTTTAACGATACGTTAACTAACGACGTCGTTAGTTTTGAACAACTGGCCCCTGGTGCGCATTGATATCTCAACTGGTGACAATATTTACCAATCATACCAGTGCAATAGAGCTTATCAGAGTGAGTAAGTGTTTGAGTTTTACGTCTCACCAACAGCTCATATCATACAGAGACAGGACCTCGGTATAAAGTCTCATCCGAAAGTCTGGAGAAGCCCAGGATTGATCCTGTGACCCCTGGTTTACAAGGTAAGTAGCATAACCACTACACCACAGAGGCTTCTCTCTTATCAGAACTACAATAACAATAATATTTATAATGGAACATTCAAGTTTCATTTTGTTTGCTAACCAGATTGATAATGTTATGATTGAATGTTTTTGCTGTTTTTTTTTTGTTTGTTTGTTTGTTTTTCATATACGTACACCTCAAACTTGTTCCAACACGGAACTCTTGCAATGACATTTTACTTTATCCTTAACATTTCCTTTTGCTTTATCTGTCAATGAAATTATATGCAATATACAGAGATATAATAAAATCTGAGACACAAACACCATTGATTTGTGTATACAGTTAGCCGTATATAGTGGTATAATGTCACACCATCTTTTCTGATAAGCGCTGTAATGTTAGATATTACCTACTAACCATTCTTTCACTACACTTTTCAGGAGTTAGATCTCAGCAATCAGGCATATATATAGAGGTTTGCCATCTTTCTGATAAGCGCTATAACCCTGTAATGTTAGATACATATATCACCTACTATTTAACCAGTCTTTCACTACAGTTTTCAGGAGTTAGATCTCAGCAATCAAGCATACATATTTTCTGACTCACAAAGAGAGGCTGACTGGCAGGATGCTGTCAAAAAACATCTACATCCCAGGGCAAAATATAGAAAGGTAATTCATTATAACACACAGATGTCGAGCTTCAATTGTTCCTTACCATAACACAATTGTGTGACAAAGTGCATTCTTTCAAAATATCCCAAAATAAATACTTTTCTTATAAAAACTTGTGATAATTTTCTTATTTATTCTTTAGACATAGGTTGTGGGTGTTCATAAGAACTGCATTATTGAGACAGTTCTAATGAGTACCCACAACCTGTGTCTTGGAGCAGAAAAACAATAAATTTAGTGTAACCCCACCAGTCCCAGTTTTCACTATTACATCATAGTGTAGCTTATATTTTCTTGTCCTTTGTGACCATTGATTCCATTGTGGAATTTAGAAAATAGCTGAGGGTCACTGATGAGGCCTAATTGGCCAAAACTAGCTAGTCTGGCCCAGAAAACATGTACACTCCATACTTTTCACTTCTGTGGTGTATTCCTTGCTTTCAAAGGATAACCCTTTTATAGAATATATTTAAAGAGGTGCATGGACGTGGCTCGTCTACTATGGTTGATTTGCAATTGTTTTTGAGTCCCTAGGTAATTTTTCTCATAGATTCACATGAAAAATATTTAGGGGTACTGTAAATTCCTAAAAAAATTTGGACACCTTGAGGACTTGATGTAATTCTTCTAAAATTTTAACAAATCAAATGATACAACAAGGAGTTCAAAATGTGCAGACGAAATGGCAAATAGTGTAGACCCTGATCAGACTGCTCTGGGTCTACATTGATTGCTTAGGCCTATTTTCCCAGTACTTAGGATCATTATGGTAATTTTGAGAGGCTTTTCTGTTTGTTTTGAGAATGTTGTGTGTAATTGACATTATGTTATGCATGCAGAAAATGCTGTAATGTGACTGAGTGAATATGCAGGCTGAAAGCACATTGGAAGATACAGTAAAATTCCTATATTAAGACCACCTTTGGGACTGTTCAAAAGTGGTCTTAAAGACCACTTTTGAACAGTCCCAAAGGTGGTCCCTGACCAGAGAACACTGTGGGCAGACAACACAGAGAAAGATTAAGTGGAGCCTTCAAAATAAGCTTTTTAAAGCAGAATAAGTCTTAATTTTAGGCGGTCTTAATAGCGGAATTTCACTTTACTTTTCACTTGATATGGCTTTTTATATATTACAGGTTAAATCAGTACGTCTTGTTGGTGTGTTGTTGATTGTATATATCAAAGATGTACATGTGGATCATGTGAGTCTCATAGATACAGACACTGTTCCTACAGGAATTCTAGGTCTCATGGTAGGTTGATGGTTATGTATACTCCCATATGCTACATAGTTTGATGGTTTGGTATACTTTCATATACCAGGTTGGCAGTTTTGTATACTCTCATATACTAGGTTGACAGTTTCGTATACTCTCATATACTAGGTTGACAGTTTTGTATACTCTCATATACTAGGTTGACAGTTTTGAGTACCCTTATATACTAGGTCAGCATCACCCATAAGGGCTTGGAAAGATAGATTGGGCTGCATGATGCTTCCACGCAGAGCTGAAACTGACCCACACGAGTACTGGTAAACTGCTAAGGACTAAGCCCACCCAGGCAAAGTTGTGCGAGTTGTACCGTCTAATGCATATAAACTCTATTGGTTTCTTTGGGGGCAGGGCTTCAGATGTCATTTCATCTCAATGCAAGGTAAAAGTCCCACAAATTGGAAGCAATGTCTCCAAAATGACCTAAATAGTATTGAGGAGGGGTGTAAAACCTCAATTAAAACACACAATCAAATCTCATATACTTGGTTGACAGTTTTGTATACCCATATATTAGGTAGACAGTTTTCCTGAACACAGAAACCATTTTGCATTACAAGAGCTTTTCACATTTTTTCAGCAAACATATTTGTGTATTTGTCATATTAAATGATCAAAGTTTTAACAATATGTAAACTAATAACATTGTTAGCTTTGAATGATTGGTCCCTGTGTGATAGTGTCATTTTTCATGTCTTTGAAGATAAAAGTATTTGTGATTTTTTTTTCATGTTCGTGCTTTACATATACATTACCAGTGCTTCACATTGCGAAAACACGCCTAAACAAATACATTGTCACCTTTATCTCTGAAAAAATGAAAATTTTTAAGATGAAAAATTGCGATATTTATCTTATTTCTGCTCAAAACATAGATTGTGGGTACTCATTAGAACTGCCTCATTGAGGCGGTTCTAACGAGTAGCCACAACCTATGTTTGCAGTATCTTTTTTCTGCTCAAAACATAGATTGTGGGTACTCGTTAGAACCGCCTCATCGAGGCGGTTCTAACGAGTAGCCACAACCTATGTTTGCAGTAGAAATAAGAAAAATGTCAAAGATTTTCTTCAGAAAAGTAGCCATTTTGGAGATTTGAAAAAATGCACATTGTCGCATGGGTGTGTTATCGTAATGTTACCAGTGCTTCACCACCATATTGAACCAAGGCAATTCTTATGGTAATTTATTTCTTTATTTCCATGGATAAATAAGTCAGATACTTTATCAATGGTTATGCACCAATTATTGTTTTCACTTAGCAGTGCCATGGGGATGGGACAGTCAAAATATTTTTATACCCCCACAAACGAAATTTAAAGGGGGTATATAGGAGTCAGCTTGTCGTCTGTCGTCGTCATCGGTCCGTTACAAAAAACTTTAACATTGCTCATAACTTCCTTATTCTTTGACCGATTTCTTTAATATTCACACACCACACACCTTGCCACTAGTTATACTTAAGATTGATATACACTAACCTGACCTTGACCTTTACGTTGACCTTCCTCAAGGTCAAATACTTGTAAAAATTTGTCGGTACAAAAAAACTTTAACATTGCACATAACTTCCTCATTCTTTGACCGATTTCTTTAATATTCACACACCACACACCTTGCTACTAGTACTTCAGATTGATATACACAAACCTGACCTTGACCTTCACGTTGACCTTCCTCAAGGTCAAATACTTGTAAAAATTTGTTGATACAAAAAAAACTTTAACATTGCACATAACTTCCTCATTCTTTGACCGATTTCTTTAATATTCACACACCACACACCTTGCCACTAGTACTTAAGATTGATATACACAAACCTGACCTTGACCTTCACGTTGACCTTCCTCAAGGTCAAATACTTGTAAAAATTTGTTGTCGGTCCGTTCCAAAAAACTTTACTATTGCACATAACTTCCTCATTCTTTAACTGATTTCTTTAATATTCACACACCACACACCTTGCCACTAGAACTTAGGATTGATATACACAAACCTATTTTTTTTTGTCATTCCTTGCTATTATTTATGTTAAATCATTTGTGTTATCAGAAACTATTATTATGTCATTGTGTGGCTCAGACTATCAAAAAACTTATATCTCTGTGACTCTTACTTGGAGTTACTATCTGACAACACATGCAGGGGTATAATTGGCGCCCGTTAGGCGGCAGCTCTAGTTACCATCAGAAATTTGACTAAACTCATTGGATTCTGGGGCAGGACCTTACATACAGTAGCCAATAACTTCTTTATGAAAATTCAACCTGATTTTTTATGCCCCCGCCATTCCAAGAATGGTGTAAGGGCATATAGCGTTGTCCCTGTCAGTCCATCCATTCGTTCATCCGTCTGTTCATTCGTCCGTTCATTTGCTCCCTCCCTCCTTCCGTCCGTCCGTCCTAAACTTAAACACAGTCAATAACTTTCTTATTTCTGGATGGATTTTGAAACTACTTTGTAGAAATGTTAACCATCATAAAACGGTTTGTCAAGTGCAAAACCCAGGTCCGTACTTCCAAGGTCAAGGTCTAACTTAGAGGTCAAAGGTAAAAAAAAGGGGTTTGAACTTAAACACAGTCAATAACTTCCTATGGATTAATACAAACATAGACATATTTTCAGGCGGGGCAATCCGTGTCCTATGGATGCATTTCTAGGTTTATTTAAACTCCCAAATTGGAAACAAGCTAACAGTCATCAGGTTAACAAGTCTGTGTAATGAAGACTCCTCTAAGTCCCACTTTATAGAGAGAAAACTGGGGTATAATTTGTTTTCTTATTTCTGTTCCAAGACATAGATTGTCAGTACTCTTTAGATCGCCTCAATGAGGGGGTTCTAAGGAGCACCCACAAAATATTTTGGAGCAGAATTAATAAGAAAAATAGCACAAATTTTAGTTGGAAAAATAATCATTTTGGAGATACAAAAGAATGCACCTATCACGAAAACACGCCTATATAACTTTGACCCCCTTGAACCCCACTTTTATATAGTAAAACTTGGGTTTACAGGGGAATACCTTATTTTTTCTTATTTCTGCTCCAAATATAGATTGTGGGCACTCGTTAGAACCGCCTCGACCCACAATCTATATTTTTGAGCAGAAATAAGAAAAATATCACAATTTTTCATCTTAAATTTTTCAGTTTTTCGACAATAAAGGTGGCAATGTATTTGTATAGGCGTGTTTGGGTAATGTATGTTACACATGTCTTATCGTAATGCATGGAAGGCCCAGATAAGATGCATCCTGCAGTATCTGATTCAGACCTGCACCGTTTGCAAAATGTTTAACAATTTTCTAAATAAGTTTTTAAAAATAACTCAGTCTGACACCCTTAAATTTTTAATTGGACTTCTGTTATATATAGGTATGTTGGAAGATCCTGTTCTGAACAACACATATTTAATGCCCATCCAGGGGATTTTTCCACCTGATACTGATGACTCACCCCAAAATTTTAGTTTTTTTCTAAATCCACAGGACTGTGGCAGGTAATATTGATAGTGCATTACAGTGAGAAGACTGATATGATGGTTAAAATGACAAGACTGCAAGACTGTTTTGTTTGTCTTTTCCAGGGCAACAAAGGTGGTGTTGGAATACGTATGTCACTGCAGAATACTTCCATTTGTTTTGTGAACTCTCATCTAGCTGCTCATCAAGATGAGTATGACAGAAGAAATGAGGTAAAATTAACCCTTATCTTGCTGTTCATGACAACCCCTATCTTTGGAAACAGTGTAGATCCAGATCAGATGGCTTCTGAAGAAGCCATCTGATCAGGATCTACACTGTTTGGCATTCAGTTTATGAATTTGTAGCAATAAATTACATCAAGTAATTTGATTGGTTGATAGACAGAAATGGGTGTGGCTTAAATGAATATTCAGCAAGAGAAGGGTTAATAAGAAATCTAAAATGATGAATAATGAAAACAAATATGTGAATGCTGCATGCACATGTTTTTGTCATTGTCCACATATGAGCTGCATACACACTCAGTCTGAATATAGCTGTCTGTGCTTGCTTGATGAAGCTTGACGTTAATGACTAACTATACAGCACAAAGCAAAGTCTCTGATCAGACTAGGCAGATATGTAGGCAGATCTGAATCCTTACCACACTGAAGTATGGATGTATTGCAATAGTGAGATTTAGCAATAGTGCTATTGTGATAGTAAAGTGCCAACAGTATTAGTATGGGCAAGTGTTTTTCACAATCGCAATAGTTTCAATATTAGATTAGATGTATACTGAACAAAAAAAGAAACATCACCCTGAAATCAATATTTCATTTTCAAGAAACACTTCATGGTCACTGTCATTGTTTTACTGCTGTTAAAATATTCGGAATTTTAACTAACATTTCATTGTTATCTTATTGATGATCAAACGCCATATCACAGTAAAAAATTCATGTTTCATACGCGGCTCGAAATCATGACGTCAGTAATCAGTATAGCCGCCCCGTGCAGTGATCAGAGCAGTACAATGCCTTGCCATGGAAGCAATCAATTGAATGTTAACCTTTGAAATGCATCTCCACTCTTGAGCGAGCGCATTTCTCAGTTGAGCCAATGTTTGGGGTTGCTGACGTCTTTGACAGTCCCACAGATGCCTTTTAGGTACCATAGCCGATGACAACTCGGGCCACAGTATGACTTCAATGTTCTCCTGTGCCAAGTAGTCCCTACAAATGGGAGTGACATGGGGACGTGCATTGTCTTGCTGAAATTGCCCCATGACGTTGGATGAATGGGCACAGACGTGGTCGCAGGATTTCATCTTGATATTTTGAGCGTTTAAGTTATGTTTAAGTTACCGTCAATAAACACCAGGTTGGTTCTGTGATGGTAGGATATGCCTGCCCATATCATTACTGAACCTCTACCAAAAGCATCTCTCCTTCAACACAGTTGTCCACATAAGGTTGTCCACGTTCTCTGTATACCCTACGACGTCCGTTCACTCTGTGCAGGAGAAAACGACTTTCAGAGAACATTACACCGTTCCATCAATGCCGACTCATATTGACATGAGCATGTTCCCAACCAAGCCGACGTCGACAATGATCTGGTGTCAGAGTTGGTCCTCTGAACAGCCGATACAGAGGTACTCCCACTGACCCTAAATGATACCTAATCATTTGCGCTGTTACACAGCATCCATTTGGTAATGTCCCAGCAGTCAAAGTTGCAGGTTGGAAGCAATTATGCCTATGTGTGCGCCTGATATACTGGTCTTTGCCGGCCATCCTGGTTCGCAAATGTCCCGATCGAGGCACTTCCGAAACACTCCCAGAGGTGGTAACAGGTCTCCATAACCGCTGAATTGTCCGTATAGTGACACCAAACACTTTAGCAACTTGTTGTCGGGTGCTTCCAGCCTTAAGCATTCCAACGGACCGACCGCTTTGCATTTCATCGAGTCCCAGCATTGTCAGAACTGAACACTTTGGAATGTTTCACTCTCGTACGATTTGCTTAACCCTGGAGAATGTTTTAACACACAAACGGTAACAGAAATTTATCAGCTGATTGTGGACACATAGGAAATAAGGTTATGCACGGACAACTTGTTTACCACGATGTATGCAGCTTTAAAGCGGTTGTTTATTGATAACCATTAAGGGGAAAGATACACAATTATTTTGAAACCTATCAGATTTCATTATGGCCCCAAATGCTTAAAAAATCCAGGGTTGTTATTGGGTGACATTTCTTTTTTTGCTCAGTATATAAATAGAAATCATAGATCTATAAATAGAAAATATCTGCATCCAGAAACCATGAGGAGGAATTTCCATACCAGGGGCCAGTCGTTCAAAGCATCGCTAGCTAAATGAAATCGTAACTGGTAAAATTGTTAACTGTTCTAGTAAGTAACATACCTAATACAGTACCGGTCCCGATAGCTCAGTTGGTAGAGTGTCCTCTCCGGGGAACGGGAGGTCACGGGTTCGATCCCGGGTCGTGACATACCAAAGTTGTTAAAAATGGTACTAGCTGCTCCTCGCTTGGCACTCAGATTTACGGGGAAGAGCTAGGACTGGTCGACCCAGTGTCAGGCTAATGTGACTGGGTGTGGTATCATGTAATGTGTCTGGGACATGATACCTCAGTGAGGCAGTACTATAAAAGTGAGTATTAAGCTCCCTGTGGCAACCAGACACTGTCGTGATATGACTGAAAAATTGTTGAAGGCGACGTTAAACCGGAATTCATACACACACCTAATTCAGTGGTATTTTTGCCAAAAAAATATAAGTATATTTGCCATATTTAATGATCTAAGTTTTAACAATATGTTAACTAACAACATCCTAAATTTTGAACAACTTGCCCCAGAACTCAAATTGTACTGTATTGTATAATTAGATTTAAGGGAAATGGCTACACCTTCATGGGAGGCAACTCTTGCAAAAGTATTTTTGTCTCCCATGTCAATAGGGGTCAACTCTTAAAGGAAAGAATTTGCTCCTGAGGAGCAAATTCTTTCCTTTTAGAGTTGACTCCTTTTTCCGTGGGACAGAGCTTAAAGATCAGGCAAACAGGAAGTTCCCAAAGTTGTCTCCCTTTGAAAAATGGCAGAAAAGTCTGCCAGGTGTTACCGTTCCCTTTAAGCAAAATATTGACTATTGCTTTTGACACCTTTACTTTGTAGGATTCTAAAGATATTGAATCTAGGATGAGATTCAAACAGTTTTTACCTCCCCTTGCTATAACAGATCATGAGTAAGTAAATTACATTACGAAAACATGCCTTATCTAATATATTGAAAATGTTACCACTTAACTCCAGGTCGGCCCCCACCCATCGAGGCATGAAGAAATAGATGGGCTGCATGATGCTTCCACACAGAGCTGAAACCGACCCACACACGAGTACTAGTAAACCGCTTAGAGGATCTGAGCCTGCCCAGGCAAAGCGGTGTGAGTCGGCCCGTCCATGCTTATAAACCCTATTGGTTTCATTGGGCTGCAGGGCTTGAGATGTCATTTCATCTCAGTGTTGGGTAAAAGTCACACACAATTGGAAGCAGCGTCTCCAAATTGACTTTACAGTGTTGACGGGGACATTAAACCTTAAATCAAACAAACAAACTTTCCTGCAGGTACCACCAAAAAATGAAACTTTTCATATACAAATTCTGATATTTTTCTCATTATCTGTTCAAAACATAGATTGTACGTACTCTTTAGAACCGCCTCAGTGAGGCAGTTCTAACAAGTACCGACTATCAATGATTTTGAACAGAAATAAGAAAATGGCATGTTTTTCATGATGTTTATATGTACACTTCTTAACCCATTTAATCCTGGTGTTTCCACTATAAAATGGGCATTGGCAAACAGTGGAGACTCAGATCAGCTGCCACATCTGATCAGGGCCTCCAACATTTACAAAGAAGTTTAGCCATTTCCATAAATAAAAAATTGTAAAAATAACTCAACTTTACACAATTGAATTTCAAAAGTTATTTAAGTTACAATTTTCATCCAAGATAACTAAAATGTGTATTTGAAAGGTTATTGATAGAACACGTCTTAATTTTGGAAATGGTTGCATGAACAAGAGCATCCATCTGTTGGTTAAACTGCCTAATGCACACAATATAGACACATCCAAAGTCTACGTCACACAAGGTCAAAGGTCATTAGCCTCGTTTTATCTGGTGGGCAAAAAAACTTCCGGTTCCATACTCTACGGTTGATGTACCATGAATTATTTTCTGTAATGACTATTGTTAAATCGACTTTCTATCAAAACTGTTTGTCACAAACCATTTTGACATTAAACTGCTTCTTTTTCGTATAAAATTGGATAGAAAATATACATGCTTTAATCTTATTTCCATTCGTTAAATAAAGAGCATCGACTACATTTTGGCATGATGGTGGGTAGTTTTATAACGCTTTTTAGGCAACAAAATGTGCGATAAAATGTCAGAAGAGACTTGTTCTATATCATTTATTACTTTAAAAACACAAACTGACAAGGATCAGTTAATTTTGTGGAAAAAAATAAGTTTAATCACACAATAAATATTCGAAATTCTCATTGACACTGTACGGCAACAGTCATGTTTTGCCAACCAGATAAAAGAGTACCTCTACAGGGGAGGTAATTGGCGCATGCGCAGTGAAATGTAAACAAGATCACGTGTCAAAACATTGGATCCGTCTATACACACGGCATAAAATTGACATTTTAGTGCTTGTATAATAATGAGTACATCCCTGTTTGTTTGATATCATTTACAAAAATTAAGGGAGTAAGTAAAATATACACAGGACCCTGATTATTCACCATATTTGCATTATTTGCTGGCTCCCAGCTTGCACATTGTCAATATTGGAAAAACAGGTAACCAGAACCCCCTGACCTTTCAAGGTCAGGAGGGTCTGGTTACCTGTTTCCCAACACTGATAATCCTCAGACTAGGAACCAGCAAATAATGCAAATTAGGTCAATAATGAAAGTATTTGTTCCCTAATATTTTGTTACAACGTAAAAATCGTAAAAATTTGGACAACTGGGGGACTTGTTGTAATTCTCCTGAAATTTTAACAAATTTGTTTCACAATCCAGCAAAAAATCCAAAAGGTGCAAACCAAATGACAAACCATGCAGACCTAGATCATGAAGGAGTAGTCTGATCTAGGTCTGCACTGTTTGCTTAGGCCTGTCTGTCCCAATACTTAGGATCAGTTGGGTAATAACACCTTGTAAAAATCACAAGGGTGATAATGTCCTATGGAGACAATTTGCATGAGAAGTCCAGTCGTGTTTTCTGAGAAAAATAAGAAAAATAACAATTATTTGTCTTCTGCTGAATTAGCTTTTGGAGACTGTGGTGTAGTTTATAGGTGATTTGCCTTTACATCACGTGAACAAGTAGGTGAAATGAACACCCCACTAAACCCCACTTTATATAGATAATACTGGAGTTTACAGGGGTATTCCATATTTTTCTTATTTCTGCTTCAATACATAGGTTGTGGGTACTCGTTAGAACCGCCTCAATGAGGCTTTTCTAATGAGCACCAACCACCTATCCTATGTTTGCAGTAAAAATAAGAAAAATTTTACAGAATTTCATCAGAAAAGTAGCCATTTTGGAGATGTGGAAAATGCACTATTTCGCACGGGTGTGTTATCGTAATGAACTAACATGATTTCTGCTTTGGTCTCCAGTGTTATAAAGAGGCTGTGGTGTAGTTAGTTGATTTGCCCCTATTTCAAATAATTTTCAGTACAGTCATAAAAGTACAGTAAAATTCCTATATTAAGACCACACTTGGGACAGTTCAAAAGTGGTCTTAAGACCACTTTTGAACGGTCCCAAATGTGGTCTTTGACCAATGGACACTATATGCAGAAAACACAAAGAAAGAATAACTGTAACCTACATAATAAGCTTTTTAAAGCAGAATTAGTCTTAATTTTAGGTGGTCTTAATAGCGGAATGTTACTGTACTTTACCATACCTATGGCATTGTTTCATCTTTCAGCATGGTGTTTTGGATTGGTGACCTGAACTACAGGATAGATATGGAAATCAATCAAGTTAAAGACAACATCAAGTCAGGTGCTCTGAATAAACTCATGCCATTTGATCAGGTAGTCTAAACTATTTACTTGCAATGTTGACATGTAAATGTAAATGATATTGTGGTTATTTTTGTCCTTGTGAAAAACAAAAAAGTAAAATTCTTAAGAAATTCAAATTGATTATCAATATTTGAAAATCGAAAGCATAGTTAGCAGCATCTCGGACTGCAAATCCAGGTCATGACTTCAAATTCCAGACCTAATTTAATATTTTTTCTGCAGCAATCATCCTCATTCCAGAATATAAGATTGTTATGTGTGAGGGGTGGATAAAAAAATCTGTTCCAAGGGTCACAGTCCGGCATCATGAGGCTTGCAGAGGGATGCCGGACACTGATCCCGAGGTACGGATTTGCTATCCACCGCTCACACCTTGTAAGATTTTTTTCTTGCATACCTTCCATTTCTGAACGTGGATTCTAAGTCTTTTTGGTTGCCCTCATCCACCATATTGTTGTCGCACCTGCTTTAGCAGGAAGACATAGGCGTGCAAGTTTCCGTCCATCCGTCTGTCTGTTCGCAGGAATTAATGTATACTTGTGTGTTTAAAAGTATGGACACTTCCATTAAACTCAATGCGATTTATTCCGTCAGTGTTTTGTGTGTCTAAAATAGTTACTTGTGTGTCTTTTTTTCCAAGAAATTCCAAGAAATTTCCTGGAAATTTGACACACAAGGGTACTTTGTAGGGATGAAAACACACAAGTATACATCCGTAAAGAAGTTCGTCTGTCTGTTCGTCCGTCCGCACCAAAGAAACGACATTTTGGGGCAAAAAATTTGGACAGTTTGACACTTAAGTATATATTCGTGAGTCCAAATAGACTTTATTCCATTATTTTGGTACTTAAGTGGCAAAAATTGTCTCTTAGGTGGCTTGCCGCTTAAGAGAATTTGCCGCTTAAGTATTCAATATGCCGACGCCTAGCCACTTTAGTATCCATTCGTGAGAATGTCCGTCCGTCTGTCCGTCCCGTTGTCCGTCCGTCTTTCCATCAACATTTTACACCGGGTGTCTTGTCATCGCAACTCCTCCTACAGTTTCATACAGATTATTTTGAAACTTTGTGTGTGTTTTTGCCATGGTATGAGGATGTGCATGTGGTTTGGACTTTATCATCCGATCATTTTTTGTCACTTTTTCCACATTGTGAACTTAGTCATTTTTAACCTACAATTGATATATGATAGGTACCTCTTGTCATCGAAACTCCTCTTACAGTTTTATACGAATCATTTTGAAACTTTGCGTGTGCTTTCGCCATGGTCTGAGGATGTGCATGTGGTTTGGACATAATTCTCAGATTATTTTTTTTCACTTTTTGCACTTTATGAACTTAGCCATTTTTAGGTTTTAGTTGATATACAATAGGTACCTCTTGTCATCACAACTCCTCTTACAGTTTTATATTGATCATTTTGAAACTTTGTGTGTGTTTTTGCAATGGTATGAGGATGTGCATGTGGTTTGGACTTTAACTTCGGATCAATTTTTATCACTTTTTCCACATTGTGAACTTTTAACCTTCAATTGATATATGATAGGTACCTCTTGTCATCAAAACTCCTCTTACAGTTTTATACCAATCATTTTGAAACTTTGCATGTGCTTTTGCCATGGTATGAGGATGTGCATGTGATTTCAACATAATTCTCAGAATATTGTTTTTTCGCTTTATGCGCATTGTGAACTTAGTCATTTTTAAGCTTCAATTGATATACAAGAGGTACCTCTTTGTCACCGCAACTCCTCTTACAGTTTTATGCTAATCATTTTGAAGCTTTACATGTGTTTTTGCCATGGCATAGGCCCTGCATGTGGTTTGGACTTAATCTTCGGATCAATTTTTGTCACATTTCCACATTGTGAACTTTGTCATTGTTAACCTTCAGTTGATATATGATAGGTTCATATGCTTTGGATATAATCCTTGGATCATTTTAGTTCATTTTATCAAATTGAGAAATTAGTCAGTTTTTTACCTCACATATATAGGCTATGGATTCTTCTCAAAGTCCTGTATTCATCTCTTCTGCCTTAAATAAACTTTATTTTTTGTGTTGGGCAGGTGGGGAGCAGGTGCGACATCAACTTCACCGAAGTTGAATTTCTGGTGATGATAATTGTGATGTCTGCCCCCGCCCATCGGGGCTTGAAGAAATGGATGGGCTGCATGATGCTTCCACGCAGAGCAGAAACCAGCCCACACACGAGTACTGGTAAACAGCTTAGAGGATCTAAGATCTAAGCCTGCCCAGGCAAAGCAGTGCGAGTTGGCCCACCCATGCTTATAAACCCTGTTTGTTTAATTGGGCGGCAGGGCTTGAGATGTCATTTCATCTCAATGTCGGGTAAAAGTCCCACAAAATTGGAAGCAACGTCTCCAAAATGATCTTAACAGTGTTGACGGGGACGTTAAACCTCAAATCAAACAAACAAATGATAATTGTGATGTTTAGTGACATCATGTGACATGCTGTTACGTCAACCTTAACAGTGGCACATATGAAGTCATATTCAACAAGAGAATGTAAGAATCTTATATGGGTGTGAGGGGTGGATGGAAAAATCCGTCTCAAAGGTCACTGTCCAGCATCACGAGGCCTGCCGAGTGATGCCGGACAGTGAACCCGAGGGACGGATTTTTCTATCCACCCGTCACACCCATATTTGATTCTTTTTCTTTCATACCTTCCATTTCTAAGTGCGGATTTCTAATGCTGCAGTCACTTCGGTCACTGACGTCCGCCATATTGTGATGGCACTGCAGGAATGTTTAGTGACGTCAAGTAAGGTGCTTTGACGTCAACCTTAACGACGGCGAATACGAGGTCATAATCAACCAGTGCATTTATCAAACACGCGATTATATTCATTTTGGGGTCGGAACACCAGGGTCAGAACGTAAATTTCTATCCCTGGGTAATTTCACGGATTTGCTTGTCTGGTGTGCAAGAATATTTGATTTTTACCCTGTCCATGAGTAAGAACACCAGGTTAAAAAAAAAAATCTATCCCAGGTTAACCCTTATTCTACTGAATATTCAGTTTAGCCACACCCATTTCTGACTTTGAACCAATCAGATTATTTGATGTAATTTTTGACTACAAATTCATAAACTGAATGTCAAACAGTGTAGATTAAGATCAGATGGCTTCTTCAGAAGCCATCTGATCTGGATCTACACTGTTTGCAAAAATAGGTGTTGTAGTGAACAGCAAGATAAGAGTTAAAATCATGGATTTCTGTCATAGTGTGCTCACTTGGAACAGGTACATGTCTGCTTAGATGGTCTAAACTGCCCAAGAACAGTTAATGTTAGTAGAATAATTGACTGGTACAACATAACCAAAGTTGTGTTGATTGGGCCATAAAACTAAAAAATAACACATTATTATTTATTGAGGCGGTTCTAATGAGTACCCACAATCTGTTTTTGAGCAAAAATAATACATACTTTTTCTATATATATTTGAGTTTTATCTCTGAAAATTTGAAAATTTTAAGATGGAAAATTGTAAAATTTTTCTTATTTTTGCTCAAAATATAGATTGTGGGTAGATGTTAGAACTGCTTCATTGAGGCAGTTTAGATTGTGGGTAGATGTTAGAACTGCCTCATTGAGGCAGTTCTAACAAGTACTCACAATCTAGATTTTAGAGCAAAAATAAGGTTTACCCCTGTAAATATAAAAGTAGGGTTCTATGGGGTCAGAATTATATACAGTCGAACTTCAATGGCTCGAACACCTTTGGGACCTCGAATATCTGTTCGAGACAGGGGTAGTTCAAGCCACTGAGGTTACTGTCAGGAGGCATAATGAGATACTTTTAGTCATCTTTTTGGTGTTCTGTAATGAAAATGTATGCTGTGTGTACTCATTAGAATCGCCTCATCGAGGGGATTCTAATGAGTACTTACATCATACATTTACAAGATAAAAGACAAAAATCTTCTTAATTATCCTCCACTATTTCTTATGTAGAGAATTTTGCTAGGGGCTCAAAGATGGGTTCGACACATCCATGGTAAACAAGCCATCATTGTTCGAGCCATCGAAGTTCTACAGTATAAACTTATTTTGTCATTTATTTCAGCTTCACAGACAAATGACCACCAATCCTGTATATAAAACATATAAAGAAGGGACCATCAATTTTCCACCTTCCTATAAATATGATCCAGGAACTGATAACTTTGACACAAGGTAGGTTTCAATGGAGATGAGTGAGTGAGTGTTTGAGTTTTACATCTCACCAACAGCTAAGGTCATACGGAGACGGGGCCTCGGTTTATAGACTCATCTGAAAGTCTTGAGAAGCCCAGGATCAATCTTGCGATCCCTGGTTCACAAGGCCAGTAGCTTACCCACTACACCACAGAGGCTTCTTTCGATGGAGATAGTATTGGCCCCGCCCATCGGGGCTTGGAGAAATAGATTGGGCTGGATGATGCTTCGACGCAGATCTGAAACCGACCGCACATGAGTACTGGTAAACTGCTTAGAAGGTCTAAGCCTGCCTAGGAAAAGTGATGCTAGTCGGCCCGTCCATGCATATAAACCCTATCGGTTTCATTGGACGACAGGGCTTGAAATGTCATTTCATCTCAATGACGGGTAAAAGTCCCACAAAAATGGAAGCAAGGTCTCCAAAATGATGGGGACGTTAAACCTCAAATCAAACAAACAAACAATGGAGATTGTATAGAGGACTAGGGCTGGATAATCAGAGCTGAAGCGATAATCGATTATCAGTCCTGTTATTGTGATCAATAATCTAATAGTAATAACTAAAGACTTGATCATAATTTTACCTCTTACCATATGTTATGCATTATTGTATGTATTACGACAAACAGGCCTGAGCAAACAGTGTAGACCTGGATGAGATGCTGCAGAATGCAGCATTTCATCAGCTCCTGCATTGTTTGCCACTCATCCAGCTATTTTATTGCACAACCCGCAGAAAAAGCGACCAACTGAAGTCGGTTGATTTTCTAAGAGTTCCCTAAAATCACCGTGTCAGTCTATCAGTCTGTCTGTCCGTCCGTAACCCATTTGTGAAAATTGGTGATAGTAACTTAACCGCTTGGAATAGTTAAACAATTTTTGGCATACTGATAGATATCAATGAGATCTAACACTTCCTATAGTACGCTCCAAATTTTGTAACAGAGTATTCCAAATATTGCGTACATCCTGTTTGTACGCTCCACAATTTTTTAACATTCCAAATATTGCGCACATCCTGTTTGTACGCTCCAAATTTTGTAACAATCCAAATATTGCGCACATCCTATTTGTACGCTCCAAGTATTCCAAATATTGCATACATCTTGTTTGTATGCTTTACAATTTTTAGCATTCTAAATATTGCGCACATCCTGACTGTACGCTCCACATTCTAAATATTGCGCATATCCTGACTGTACGCTCCAAATTATGTAACAATCCAGATATTGCGCACATCCTATTTGTACGCTCCACTCTATTCCAACTCTTGTGCCCTCCAATTTATGCACTCCAACTAATCTTGACAGTGAGCACTCCGTAATGTGCACTCCAAAATGCATTCCATGACACGCATTCCATACCATCTTCTGCATTATGCAATGCATACCATGTAATCCATTAGTGCACGGACTTATGCATTTCCGTGGGATTTTTTGGAAGAAAGCAAACCACTATGCTAAATGGATTTTGTGACCCCTATGAATGACAAAACCGGTTGTGGGCACTTCGAAATATTTGGCAGAGCCAAATGATGACATCATTAAAATGGCGGCCATCTTGATTTTTGATGAAAATCGACTTTTCCTCATAAAATGATTATTACTGGACCAATTTTGATAAATAAGATGTCAAAATGTTCAGATTGATCTCTTCTTTTAATAACTAAGCGCAAAACATATATATAATTTGATAAATGAATTATTAGAAAGAATAATAGTGTTTTTTTCATGTAAAATGAGATGAGCGAGTGATTAAATCTGTCTTGAAAATTGCCTAGTGTGTTCTAAATACTTCTGATCCATGCAAACTCTTAGTATCTGCTATCTAGGTTTGGATTTGCACGGATTATTACTTCAACTAAGTACAGATGTATATATTTATCATTATGTTACATATCATCGGGAACACTTTCATCTTCAATACTTTCGTCGTCCATTACATTGTTACAAGATTCCTCCTCGACACCACAGTTACACAATTCGGTACAGAACAGGTTGTTGGATTTGCATTTGCACCTCATTGATGTACATTTTGTTTTTGACGTGCAACCACATTTTACTAATGGTAAAATTGCTTCAGGGGCTGGATCCGAAGTTGTCATTATAGGAGAAAAGCCCTCAGCCTCCTCTTTCCAGCTATAGTCGGACGGTGAGGGTATGGTAAGATTTGCAACAGTGTCGTTATACCAGATAATGCACTGAAAATGTGTTCGTTTTATGGCCTGCACTAGAGCTGCGGTAGCCTCTCTGACTCAACTTGCTTACGTCGAAATAGCCACCATCTTAATTCACTGACAGTAGTAAGCGCCGTGTCTGGCTGATAGAGCACACATACAAAGCGTTCTAGTTGTCTTACTATGTTATCGTCAAGCACTGTCTGTTTTCCGAGATCAGCAAAGGCCTGCTTAATTTCGCTGAATAAGCCTGAATAAGAAGTTTGAGTTTCTACCTGTCAAAATCAGGATTTTCAACACCATTTGTGGCACGAATGTTATGGTATGTCATTTGTAATGATGACATGCTCAAAATATTTCCATCAGATAGCAGACTATCTAGAAGACTCGAGAATTCAATTTCAGACGCTATTTCAGTCTCGGCGTCACTTTTGTATGGACCTTTAACGTTCGATTTTTTTCAGCACATTAACTACATGCTTATTCCAACCGTTATTATGATATCCTACATCAATGGCATGAGCATCTGATGGATCTATCGCTGTACTTAGGCGCACTCTTAATTGATCATCATTACTCAATTCAACCGCGCGTTTTAGATGCTTTCCAGCATCTGGTGTTGAAGCCTTGTGAAGGATATTTCGGCGCAGACCAGGTTTCTGGCAGAAAAAAAACAAACACCCTTGTTTAATGGCAGTGATGATCGTCGAGTGAACGTACTGGGTTTCGATTGCTTAGCTGGAGACACATAGCCTGTGCGTGACTTAATCCGTGCTTTAAATTTTTCTTTTAATCTGCTAATTGTTCGCGAATTTACAGTGTCCTGATAACAAGGTTTATGCCAAGTTGCATTTTGATTTTTAAGAGTTTCTTCAGTTTCATCAGACATGCGCCTTTCAACTTCAAGATAAGGTGTGTCTCCAAGGCTCGCACGCTCCCTAATGGCTTTTAGCACTTTCTGTTGGTGGGTTGGCTTTTCAATCAGCTTTTCACTGCTGGACCGTTAGCATATTATACATAAACTGAAGTCCGTATCCAGTCGAGGTCGTTTTGCTGGAGAAACGTCCACTCTGCCTAATGGTTCCATGATTATGTTAGGTACCACGATAAATCACAGTGAATATCAGAGAAATGAAGACTTGATTGAATCCCATCGATGCACGGTCTGGCTCGTCTCCAGGGATGGTGTGTCCTGGAAAAAGAAAAATTATATGAATCGGTTATAGAAAGGCTCTATCGTAGTTTTATTCAAAACTTTTCAATATAAACTATCATTAAAATACGAAAATAGGATCTTACACGAGTGGTCATTTTATAGAAAAAAAATGAAAAGAGCCCATGGTAAGTTTCATAAATTTTACATGAAATGACCACGAATGTAAGATGTTGTTCATAAAACTTAATTAGATTTCATCGCCTTAAAACTACATGTTCTCCATCTACTCAGACTCTGAAAGTATCAGAAAAATGTTGTGAGATTATTGGAAGGTACGGTCCCCAAGTACGAAAACGATGTCGAACCTACTACGTCTCTAAAAAAATCAATTCTTCGGCATGAAACTATCATGCACCCATCATCAGAAAAACAAAGTCGCTGATCAGACTGCACATATGTGCAGGTTCGTCTTTGCCTTTTTTGTTCTCATATGACTAAATATTGTTTTTTCGTATCTATACTCAAATATTCCGTATCATTTGTCATCGCCGAGCACTTTATACCCTTGCAAAAGAAGACTGCCTTCAAGTTTTCGTCTCCATGTAGAAGGAAGAAAAATATGCATGTTTGCATAAAATTACAACATGAATGTCTTTTGAGTAAAAGAAGAAACATTTGTCATACTTATAAATTGCCAGAACAAACATTTTTAATAACTCAAATAGCACAGAATATCTTACGTGTACTTTATGTCAATAATTTATCATATGACACGTATGTGCTTCCGTAGTTTTAAAATTGAACGTAACTGTATTATAAACATTTTTTCTCGATTTTTTTTTTCATAAAAATTTGGATATTGCAACATGGGAAATGAGTCAAGCGTGTTTGCCACCGATGCTCCATTCAAAGTTAGGTGAATTAAGAAGAATAAGACACATGAAAAGTTATGTCGCGAAAACTGACGACATTGGCAATACAGTCCAACCTGTGTTAAGCAAGCACCTCGGGGATAATGAAAATGTGCTTGCTTAAGACAGGTGCTTGCTTAATAAAGGTGAATTTTAATGCATTTGCCATTTTCGGGGACTAAATGTCCACTTGCTTAAGACAGGTTGCTTGCTTAATAGAGGTGGCCACTAAGACATGTTTGACTGTAGTTTGTTTGTTTCCCTCCAACGCTAGGCTTCCAGGGATACTGTTGTTATGGGGTTGTTTGGAAATACCAAAAAAGAGTATTACTGTAAGAAAAAGCATACATACCTACAAGAAATGAAGCAAAACACGATTGTTTTCGGTGTCAATCCATGGAAGCACTCGACAGGAAGTTTACGTTTCAAGGAAAAACCCGTCTACTGTGGCTCAAAAGGGTCGTTGTTGAAAATCGGAAGATAAAGGCAATACACATAAACCGTTTTCAGACGTTTAGCACCATTTGGCCAAACCCGATTCTTTATTTTTAGAAAAAGCAATCATTCTTGAACACCAGAGCCCCACACCCTCGCCAAAGCGTGAATAAAAACAAGTTTGACATGCAATTTCGAAAATGTAAACAATAAAATGTTTAAATATGTCAGTTCTGCCATCTTGAGGGTACTTTTGAGTAATTTATATGAAATCAAGAATTTTTAGCTGAGAAGAAACACTATAACGCTTACAATTACATTGACTTTAACTGTTTTTGGATTTTTGATAGACGCCATATTTATGACGTCATAACCGGTGTCTGCCACGGTTGCCGGGCTGCCCACAACCATTTTTAGTTACAGGAAACATCCTAAAAACAAAATATCATAGTGGTTTGCTTTCTTCCTAAAAATCCCACGGGACGAAAAAATGCGACATAAGTCCATGCACTACATCCCATATTACATATATTCAAATAGCCCCGGCTGCACGTGCGAACCTTACTTATGACTTGCAATTTAGAAATTTTTTAGTATGACCCTGGGGGGAACACATCCTCAGGCTATGGCGAACCATTTCCCTGAAGGAGACGCCACCCAGTTCAAGAAGTTCTGAAAGAAACAAGCCTCAGCTCTGCTCCCAGCAACCAGTACCCGGAATCTAGGCTCAAGAACAAATCTTCCGGCTATGGCGAACCACTTCCATGAAGGAGATGCCACCCAGTCCAAGTAGAAGTCCTGAAAGAAACAAACTTCAGCCTTGCCCCCAGCAACCAGTATTTGGAATCTAGGCTCAAGGCGTAAAGTTTCATTACAACCAAACAGCTGTCTAAGCAAAGCGTCCCCCCTATCGAATGCTGAATTCCGCATTGCACCTCGAAGCTCAGCTGATCAAAAGTCAGCAGAATCTCTTGGTGAAGAAATTAGGTGGCCATAAACAACAGATCCGGAGTCTACATCATAGTGTAGATTATATTTTCTTGTCCTTTGGGATCATTGATTCCATTATGGAAATTTGAAAATATCAGATGGTCACTGATGAGGCCTAATTGGCCGAAACTAGCTAGTCTAGATTTATCTGTGATCTTTGTTATAACTTTATACTTGTATAGTCTTAATATGTGTTTGTCGACAAAATAGCCCTAGGCTAATGTTAAATTGTTGTAAATTATGAATGTCGACTTTAAATAAAGCTTCTTATATCTTGTATCTAGTCTGGCCCAGAAAACATGCACACTCCATATTTTTCACTTCTGTAGTGTATTCCTTGCTTCCAAAGGCCATCTTTAATTAGGACATGCCAGCCTCAGCACCAGGAGGAACCAAACAAGCCTGAAATGAAAAGAACTTAAGACAGTATCAGGTATTAAACTTCCTGGACTGCCAATAAGATCACAACGACAGCGGCGGGTGGGTTGGTTTTAGATTCCTTTTAAAAATACAACTTTCTTTTGCTGGATTTGAAAACGGAAAAGGAAGGTTTCCCTGAGCATGGGCAAGACGCCAAACCATAGTTTGGCCCTTAAGACGCTTAACTGCTGAATAACAAACATGGTGCAAGCGTCCAGTAACCTGGACCAACTGTCATGGTGGATGACGAGATCGAAATTGCGATCAGACATTGTTTAAACCTAAATAATGAGAGGTCAAGCCACCCTGAAGCTGCAATCATGACACATTAATGACAGTCCATTCAATTTGTTCGCACCAAATAAATGGGATTATCATTTAGTCGATAATCCCTATTATTAAGGATGCTCACTCATACAACAAAATATATATAGATACAACTACTTTTGTTTATCTCCTTTTTACATAGTTAATAAAACATTATTTCAATAATGTGTTTTAGTCTCTACAATCTCTGGCAGTATATGGACACCGAGTAGATTCAGGTCAAAGGGGGGACGCAATGACAGCATATAACCTTGCTCGCACGAAAACAGGCACCAAATTATTAATTTGTTTGCACTCAAAATATTGTGCAGTCCAATTTTGAATTTTGAGTATTCCAAAATATGCGCACACTCCAAATGTGTGCTCCAAGATTTTGTAACATTCCAAAAATTGCGCACTTCCTATAGTACGCTCCAAATTTTGTAACAGAGTATTCCAAATATTGCGTACATGCTGTTTGTACGCTCCACAATTTTTTAACATTCCAAATATTGCGCACATCCTGTTTGTACGCTCCAAATTTTGTAACAATCCAAATATTGCGCACATCCTATTTGTACGCTCCAAGTATTCCAAATATTGCATACATCTTGTTTGTATGCTTTACAATTTTCAGCATTCTAAATATTGCGCACATCCTGACTGTACTGTACGCTCCACATTCTAAATATTGCGCACATCCTGAGTCCTGACTGTACGCTCCAAATTATGTAACAATCCAGATATTGCGCACATCCTATTTGTACGCTCCACTCTATTTTAACTCTTGTGCACTCCAATTTATGCACTCCAACTAATCTTGACAGTGAGCACTCCGTAATGTGCACTCCAAAATGCATTCCATGACACGCATTCCATACCATCTTCTGCATTATGCAATGCATACCATGTAATCCATCCCATATTACATATATTCAAATAGCCCCGGCTGCACGTGCGAACCTTACTTATGACTTGCAATTTAGAAATTTTTTAGTATGACCCTGGGGGGAACACATCCTCAGGCTATGGCGAACCATTTCCCTGAAGGAGACGCCACCCAGTTCAAGAAGTTCTGAAAGAAACAAGCCTCAGCTCTGCTCCCAGCAACCAGTACCTGGAATCTAGGCTCAAGAACAAATCTTCCAGCTATGGCGAACCACTTCCATGAAGGAGATGCCACCCAGTTCAAGTAGAGGTCCTGAAAGAAACAAACTTCAGCCTTGCCCCCAGCAACCAGTATTTGGAATCTAGGCTCAAGGCGTAAAGTTTCATTACAACCAAACAGCTGTCTAAGCAAAGCGTCCCCCCTATCGAATGCTGAATTCCGCCACAGCAAATTTATGATGCCCCACATAAATTTGTCCCCCAATTCAGCAAGTCAACATTTTTATGAATATAGCCTTTTTATCCTTGTCCTGTTATTCTAACTACATATTAGGATTTTACATTTGGGAAGAAGGGTCTGTAACAAATTGATTGAGTACTTCCTCAAATGTATTTAAAAATATGATATTGCCCACAGCAGTAAGATGAACCCTATCCGTCTTAAATAGCCCTGTTGTATTGAAATCGAGCACATGCTTGATTGTTCGGTCACTACATTTAAAGCAGGCTGTCTACCCGATTGGTTTATACGCCTCCTATGATCCAGCTTTTTAAGCCCTTCATGAGTGTTGTCTGCCCCCAGCCATGACTGACAATTAGGGAGGATGTGTGATCATACCGTTTGGGCTTCGGGATAGATAGAAGCCATGTCTGCAAATAAGCTTTTAAAAGTCTTTAAGAAGTTTGCTTTGGGACCACCC
This sequence comes from Lucinisca nassula, assembly GCA_963580285.1. NCBI lineage: Eukaryota > Metazoa > Mollusca > Bivalvia > Lucinida > Lucinidae > Lucinisca > Lucinisca nassula. Next base: position 56,132,023 of record OY757013.1, read on the forward strand.
AACAAGGTTGTTGCCCCCGAGGTGAATAATTATCATCACAAGGGTTGAATGAAACTGCAGCAACCATTGGAGCTCGGTGTCGTAGTGATACCAGTGCACCGCTTTACCCTAATAAAAATTTTAGCTAACAATCACTGCATTAGCTGGAGGTCTGAGAGCTGATAGATACACTGTCAGCAAGGTGTGAAACCAGGGAATCACCGATAAGCAGTATATCTGTAACAGACAATTTAAAAACATATGTACCAAGTTACCGCCCCAGTTTTCCATCAACCAAGTTCTTTTATGGCTATACTAAAATACCCTTAGCTGCCAAATTAATAGCCCTTCCAATTCTTAAGGAATGTGCAGCATAAAGTTGCTTTGGAAGTCCTAATTTATTTTCTACAGCTGTCACAAGAATGCCACTGAGCTGACATTGTTTTAATGAATAGTTATTCCGGAGGCAAAAGAAGTCTAGACTACCATCAGGCTTCCACATCATATATTGTTTGACAACCAAGGCAACATATAGATGCATTGATTGCAAGTGGGATGCACAATATTGTTGGAGGGCAGTTATGTCTCAACTAATTCTAAAGATGAAGTATATATTTATGCAGTTTATTTATCTGATTAGAACTATCTCATCCAACATTACCCTGCGTGAGTGGGTATGTGTGATTAGAATGTGGTGTACTGCAAGGTGCAGTGTTCAGTACTCTACATTTTAATAAATGCATAAATTAAAATAAATAAATAAATACATAAATGGAAATATATCATTAAACATTACCCTCCGTGAGTGGTAAGGTTGATCCGTAGATTTGAAAAGATTGTTGTGTACTGCAAGGTTCAGTGCTCGGCACTCTACATTTAATATGTCATGGAAATATTTCGATTAACATTGCCTTCCGTGACTTGGTAAGGTTGGTCTGTAATTTTGAATAGAATGTGGTGTACTGCAGGGTGCAGTTCCCAGTACACTACTGTTTTTTTTTTTTTTAGCTCACCTGTCACGTAGTGACAAGGTGAGCTTTTGGGATCACTTTTTGTCCGTCGTCCGTCGTGCGTCCGTGCGTGCGTCCGTGCGTGCGTCCGTAAACTTTTCTTCAAACGACATCTCCTCCTAAACCACTGATCGTATTTTGACCAAACTTCACAGGAATGATCCTTAGGTGGTCCCCTTTCAAAGTTGTTCAAATGGTTCCGGTCCGTTGCACATATAGGTCACAGTAGCCAAAAATAGATTTTTTTCACCGCAATCTTAAAAAATCTTCTCCTCTGAAACCGCAAGGCCCAGGTCTTTGATATTTGGTATGAAGCTTCATCTAGTGGACCTCTACCAAGATTGTTCAAATTATAGTGCTGGGGCCAAAAATGCCCCCGCACGGGGGCCCTTTGGTTTTACATGGGCTTATATAGGGAAAATCTTGAAAAATCTTCTTCTCTGAAACCGCAAGGCCCAGGTCTTTGATATTTGGTATGAAGCTTCATCTAGTGGACCCCTACCAAGATTGTTCAAATTATAGTGCTGGAGCTAAAAATGCCCCCGCACGGGGGCCCTTTGGTTTTACTAGGGCTATATAGGGAAAATCTTGAAAAATCTTCTTCTCTGAAACCGCAAGGCCCAGGTCTTTGATATTTGGTATGAAGCTTCATCTAGTGGACCCCTACCAAGATTGTTCAAATTATAGTGCTGGGGCCAAAAATGCCCCCGCATGGGGGCCCTTTGGTTTTACATGGGCTTATGTAGGGAAAATCTTGAAAAATCTTCTTCTCTGAAACCGCAAGGCCCAGGTCTTTGATATTTGGTATGAAGCTTTATCTAGTGGACCCCTACCAAGAGTGTTCAAATTATAGTGCTGGGTCCAAAAATGCCCCCGCACGGGGGCCCTTTGGTTTTACATGGGCTTATATAGGGAAAATCTTGAAAAATCTTCTTCTCTGAAATCACAAGGCCCAGGACTTTGATATTTGGTATGAAGCTTCATCTAGTGGACCCCTACCAAGATTGTTCAAATTTTAGTGCTGGGACAAAAAATGCCCCCGCCACGGGGCCCTTTGGTTTTACATTGGCTTATATAGGGAAAATCTTTAAAAATCTTCTTCTCTGAAACCGCAAGGCCCAGGTCTTTGATATTTGGTATGAAGCTTCATCTAGTGGACCCCTACCAAGATTGTTCAAATTATAGTGCTGGAGCTAAAAATGCCCCCCACACGGGGGCCCTTTGGTTTTACATGGGCTTATATAGGGAAAATCTTGAAAAATCTTCTTCTCTGAAACCGCAAGGCCCAGGTCTTTGATATTTGGTATGAAGCTTCATCTAGTGGACCCCTACCAAGATTATTCAAATTATAGTGCTGGGGCCAAAAATGCCCCCGCACCAGGGCCCTTTTGTTTTACATAGGCTTATATAGGGAAAATCCGGAAAAATCTTCTTCTCTGGAACTGCAAGGCCCAGGTCTTTGATATTTGGTATGAAGCTTCATCTTGTGGACCTCTACCAAGATTGTTCAAATTATAGCCCTGGGGCCAAAAATGCCCCCGCTCCGGGGCCCTTTGGTTTTACATAGACGTATATATAGGGAAAATCTTGAAAAATCTTCTTCTTTGAAACCACAAGGCTTAGGTCTTCGATATTTGTTATGAAGCTTCAGCTAGTGGACCTCTATAAAGATTGTTCAAATTATAGCCCTGAGACCAAAAATGCCTCCGCCATGTGGCCCTTTGGTTTTACATAGACTTATATAGGGAAAACCTTTAAAAATCATCTTCTCTGAAACACAAGGCTTAGGTCTTTGATATTTGTTATGAAGCTTCAGCTAGTGGACCTCTACCAAGATTGTTCAAATTATAGCCCTGGGGCCAAAAATGCCCCTGCTCCGGGGCCCTTTGGTTTAACATAGACTTATATAGGGAAAATCTTGTTTTACATAGACTTCTATATGCAGGGTAAACCTTTAAAATCTTCTTCTCTGAAACCAGAAAGCCCAGGTCTTTCATATTCGATATGAAGCTTCATCTTGTGGACCTCTACCAAAATTGTTCAAATTATAGCCCTGGGGCCAAAATTGACCCTGCCCAGGGCCCACTTGTTATACATAGGATCAGGTGAGCGAACCAGGGCCCTCTGGGCCCTCTTGTTTTTTTATAAATCAAAAATAAATAACAGAAGATGCTCCAAAGATGGAAAAATTATCCACTGGACCACTGGTCTTATCTCATTACCTACAAAGTAGGCACCAAAACCGAGTTCAAACCCCTTGCACGAATGGCGCAGTGCTGTAAGTCCTCATTTGACATCCAGAACCTGTCATGAGCAACGGAAATACCATAATTTTTTTTTTTTTTTTAAAAATTGTACCCAAAGTTCAAATTCCTTCATATCTGCTGTGATGCGAAGGTGACAGTGTATCTTTGATAAACCACATGTAGCATTCATAAATTGCCCACAAAATGGACTCCCCAGTACCAAGCAGGAAACTGTCAAGATAACACATGAATCGTCCCTCAGAAACATGTCTAGCTACCCAGAATTCTAAAAAAGTAGCGACAGTCTCGAAAGTCTGGCGTGCTATGCTGCAACCAAATGGCATTGCTTAAACAAAATAAAACTTCCCGTCAAGCTTGAATCTGAGCTGATCAGAGTCTAAAGGAGAGACGAGTAATAGCCCAAATTTTCCTTTTATATCGGAATTTACCAAAAGGCAACCACAGCCTTAAGCTTGTACCATTTGCACAATATAATATACAAGACCTAATGGTGATATGTGCAGTGTTCATAGTGAACAAGAGTCAAAAGGTCCAGCCACTCTGTCTGCTTTAACTTTTTTTTTTTTTTTTTTTTTTTTTTACAATGTCTGGCTTGATATTGGCAGACTCATATCGAATCAGATGAGGTTTGTGGCTTCAAATATGTTTTGAAAGTCAATAAAATTACCTTTAGAAATTATATATTGTTTGTGGTCATTGAATTCCCAATATATGTTTAATTGACAGGTTACAAACGATAATACCGGTATATCACACCTGTGATTCAAGCGGCTATGTCCGGCTCAAAAGTAGGTCGGGTGTTCATAAATAAACTAACATTATTTAAAATTAACATAGCTGGTCAGCCGAGCCGTCAAGCTATCCCGCAATGCCTGCGCTGTTTAACTCTGACAACCCAAACTGACGCTATTATACCCGAAAGTCGAGGCATAATCCCTTCAAAAATATAAAGAAAATTCTAAAAGCGCATTTACTTAAAATATGGTATTTTAAGTTAATTTAGCGTTACACAATGAGTGCCAAAGGTCATGACCCCTGTGGAAATTCCCCAGTCAGTTTGTAAATATCGGCCACCATCTTGTCTACAATCTATCTACAGATAAATTCCCCAGATTTGCACTCAAAATAAACAGATACCGGGCGTCCCTGTGGTACAAAATATATAAGGATGGTCAGCGTGAAGTCACTTCCACTGAGGTCCGCCGTTTTCGGAGGTTCAAACAAAGGTATTCTGCTATATGACCTTACCAAATGTACACAAGAAATATTTTCAATCAGTCCCACACCTCTGGCAAAGATTTTGCTTTTAAAACTGTTAAAAAATGATCAAATTTTAGCAATAAAAACCGAAGCTTTCACCTCCACCAAATGAGAAACTGGCGGGAAAGATATCCGTTCTTTGTTTCTTTTTACTGAAGAGTTCCCTGCCGACCGACCTTATATCAGAAATCATATTTAGCCCTTTAATTTCTTCACTGCATACTATTTATCTTCCATAATAACATTTTTCCCAAGCTTTATAAGGTACCAAAAACTCGCAGGGCCACCATTGTCATCCATGTATATTTTGCAATTAAAATGGCGATTTTTATGCCGCCGTAGTGTCACTTTTCCTAATATTTTCGTAACGGTGAACTGTCTTGGTTTTTCCTTTTTCCCTATTTAGTTGTACCTCGTCACTAACGCATTTTATCATTTCCGGTTGCAAAACGAAAGTACCGATAATATTATTGTTGTTCGAGGTCAACCAATGGAAATTCTTATATTATAGCTAAAGGACACCCTCTTCTTCTTTTATTATGAAACATATCTCAACCGAGTCCCGACAACTTTCTCTTGCTGGATTTTTAGTTTTAGATTCCTCTTAAAAATACAACTTTCTTTTGCTGGATTTGAAAACGGAAAAGGAAGGTTCCCCTGAGCATACGCAAGACGCCAAACCATAGTTTGGCCCTTAAGACGCTTAACTGCTGAATAACAAACACGGTGCAAGCGTCCAGTAACCTGGACCAACTGTCATGGTGGATGACGAGATCGAAATTGCGATCAGACATTGTTTAAACCTAAATAATGAGAGGTCAAGCCACCCTGAAGCTGCAATCATGACACATTAATGACAGTCCATTCAATTTGTTCGCACCAAATAAATGGGATTATCATTTAGTTGATAATCCCTATTAGTATAGCCTTGCCAAGGCGAAAAATGTGAAAATTTTCGAACTGCTTCTCGGAAACCGTTGGGCCGATTGAAGTCAAATTTCATATGGAGCCTCTGTGGGATGGGGGAAACCAAAATTTGCTCATGGGGTCCAGGTCACATGACCAAAATGGCCGCCAAGCCATATATGGTAAAAACCCTTCAAAAATAGTCTTCTCCAGAACCACTGGGCAGATTTCCACGAAACTTGATAAATAGCATCTGGGAAGTAGGCCCATCATAAATTGCTAAAATGGTGACCCTGGGTTGATCTTGACCTTCTTTGTGCCTAGGTCAAACTTTGACACATATGCTTTTGTATTGGAAAAGTGAGAATGCATTTTAACCTGCTAACGATTCTGAATACAGTACTAAAGTATAAGATATATTTTTGCTCCTTATGATAAGGCGCATTTATTGGGGGAACCATTTTAGGTCCAGGTCACACGACCAAAATGGCCGCAATACCCATATATGGTAATACTCATTAAGCTAAAAGCATCCGGTGGGTACTGCACTTCAGCTGAAGCACTGGTTGTGTTCAATAATCAATTAGTAATAACTGAAGATTTGATTATACTTTAACCTTTCTGGCTTTGACTCTTACCATATGTTTTACATTACCGTATGTATTAGGACAGATAGGCCTGAGCAAACAATGTAGACCCAGATGAGATGCCGCAGAATGCGACATCTCATCAGGGTCTGCACTATTTGCCACTCGTCCAGCTATTTTATTGGATCAATAGTCAATTAGTAATAACTGAAGATTTGATTATACTTTAACCTTTCTGGCTTTGACTCTTACCATATGTTTTACATTACCGTATGTATTAGGACAAATAGGCCTGAGCAAACAGTGTAGACCCGGATGAGATGCCGCATTCTGCGACATCTCATCCGGGTCTGCACTGTTTGCCACACATCCAGCTATTTTAGACACAACTTTGGCTACTGAATTTTGCTTATCAAATAATTGATTACTACCAAAGCAGTAATGGTAATCATTTTGGACGAATTTATTGATCCATTAATCAGTTATCCGATTAACTGTTTCAGCTTTACAGAGGACCCTCGTTATAACAACAGTATTTGTTCCCTAAGACATCACAATGTGACATTCTTTCATATCTCCAAAAGGAATCTTTTCTGAGGATAGTTTGTTATATTTTGCTTATATATACTCCAAAAATAGGCTTAGAGTGCTTGTTCAAACTGCCTCATTGAAGTGGTTCTTATCAGTACCCACAACTTATGTTTTGGAAAAGGAATAATAAAAAAAATGTATACCCCTGTAAACCCCAGTATCCTCTATATTAGGTGGGGTTTTTGGGGGTGTTCATGTGACAGACTTGTGAATGTGATGATTTTGCCATTATAAAGAATTTATGGGTCTGAAGCACCCTAATGAGGAGCAGTGTAAGAAGTAATAAAGGGCCTTTCATTGTGTATTCAAGTCTGTACAATGAACACCCCTTTAAACCTCACTTTATATAGGGAAAATTGGGGTTTACTTAGTATACATTATTATATATTTCAGCTCCAAGACATAGGTTGTGAGTGCTTGTTGCAACCACCTCATGCTCCAGGACATAGGTTGTGGGTACTGGTTAGAACCACCTATACGAGTCGGTTCTAACGAGCACCCACAACCTATGTTTGCACTATAAATAAGAAAAATATCACAGATTTTCATCAGAAAAGTAGACATTTTTGAGATGCAAAGAATGCACTAGGTAACATGGTGTGTTATCATTATGAAATAAGCAGTCAGTGTTTGTGTCATTGAAATGTCTTTGTGTATGAGATCGTTATAGACAGAGCCCTAAGAAAAATACCATAACAGGACTGTTAATTTCTCAAAATATTTACTCATCCTACATGACCAAGGGCCTGTAGATTTTGGTAAATTTCATAGACAAAATTTCTACTCATCCTGCAGCAATAGGCACTTGCCATAGGTGGTGGAAGAATAGATTTTTCCAGCCCTGCTGAGTACTTTTTCCAGCATACATTGCTGTATAAAGAGAAGTAATCAATGTGAACTTGATTGAGAAAGCTTTCAAAATTAAATCTTTTACCTAATCAGTATGTGTTGAGGTTTAACACGCCTGTCAGCACTGTTTAGGTCATTTTGGAGACATTGCTTACAAATTTGTGGGGCTTTTTACCAGACATTGTGATGAAATGGCATCTCAGGCCCTACCACCCAAAGAAACCACATCACCTCCTCCTATCAGGGCTTGGAGAAATAGATGGCTGCTTGGTGTTTCCACGCAGAGTTGAAACTGACCACATGAGTACTGGTAAACTACTTAGAAGGACTAAGCCTACCCAGGCAAAGTGAGTCAGACTGTCCAATGCATATAAGCCTTTTGGTTTCATTGTGCCGCAGAGCTTGAGATGTCATTTCATCTCAATTTCGGGTGAAAGTCCCACAAAATGAAGCAACATCTCCAAAATGAACTAAATAGTGTTGATGGGGATGTTAAACCTCAATTCAAACACACAAACAAAGAAACCACTAGGGTTTAAGGAGCAGTCCTAGTCGCACCTCTATTCCTGTACTCAAATTCAGTCTGTTTCAGCTCTATGCAGAAGCACTATTGAGCCCAATCTATTTCACAAAGCCTGGATGGGTGTGACGGTTGGCCAGAAGGGCAGCAGGGTGGGCCAGAAAGGCAGCAGGATGGGTCAGAGGGGCAGCAGGGTGCAGCACACTGTTAGAACTCTTTAGGAGAAACACTAAATGGACAGCCATGCCGTGCACAGATGTGCAGTCTGGTCTGAGCCTTTGCTTGGCACTCATGACCAAAGAAAGATTTTCACCTCATAACAAGAATGTTTACAGTTTCAAAAATAGAGGATCTTACATTAGTGGTCATTTCATGTAAAATTTATGAAAAGAGGCTTTTGCGAGTTTCATAAATTTTGTATGAAATGACCATGAGTGTAAGATTCTGTGTATCATTTAAGGGGAATGGGAACACCTGGCTGATTTTTCCGCCATTTTTCAAAGGGAGACAACTTTCGGGACTTCCTGTTCGCTTTTCTATAAACCCTGTCCCACTGAAAAAGGGGTCAACTCTTAAAGGAAAGAGTTTGCTCCTCTGGAGCAAATTCTTTCCTTTAAGAGTTGACCCCTATTGACATGGGAGACAAAAATACTTTTGCAGGAGTTACCTCCCCTGAAGGTGTTCCCATTCCCCTTAATTAAATAGGATTTTATTGTCAAAGAAGTTCAAGAGAATTTAATCAGAAAGTTGTCATAGAAGATGTCATGACGTTCAGCACCAGTAATCATACGTTATTACATGTGTTGTCATATGATTTTTGTACGCCCGTTTGAAAAACAGGATGTATTATGTTATACCCAGCTCGGCCCCCGCCCATAGGGGCTTGAAGAAATATATGGGTTGCATGATGCTTCCACGCAGAGCTGAATCCGGCCTGCACACTAGTACTGGTAAACCGCTTAGAGGATCTAAGCCTGTCAAGGAACCGCGGTGCAAGGCGGACCGTCCATGCTTATAAACCCTATTGGTTTCATTGGGCCACAGGGTTTGAGATGTCATTTCATCTCAATGTCGGGTAAAAGTCCCACAAAATTGGAAGAAACGTCTCCAAAAGGACCTTTGCAGTGTTGAAGGGGGCGTTAAACCTCAAATCAAACAAACAAAATGTTATACCCCCTGGCATCTGTCCGTCCATCCATCTGTCCATCCATCTGTTAACTTTTCTTTTCCGGAAAACTCTTCCTACAGTTTACATCCGATCAAGCTGAAACTTCATACATAGTTAGACCATGACTTGGGGCAGCCCATATTGTTTCGAGGTTACCGTCCACCGTATATTAATAGAGTTATGTCCCTTTGAAATTGCAAGACCCGCAGAAAAAGCGACCAACTGAAGTCGGTTGATTTTCTAAGAGTGCCCTAAAATCACCGTGTCAGTCTGTCTGTCTGTCTGTCCATAACCCGTTTGTGAAAATTGGTGATAGTGACTTAACCGCTTCGAATATTTAAACAATTTTTGGCATACTGATAGATATCAATGAGATCTAACCAATGAACTTGCGAAATATTACATTCCATTTAGTATAGCCTCACCGAGGCGAAAAATGTGAAAATTTTCGATCTACTTCTCCTCGGAAACTGTTTGGCCAATTGAAGTCAAATTTTATATGGAGCCTCTATGGGATAGGGGAAACCAAAATGGCCGCCAAGCCATATATGGTCTGTCTGTCTGTCTGTCCTTAACCCGTTTGTGAAAATTGGTGATAGTGACTTAACCGCTTGGAATATTTAAACAATTTTTGGCATACTGATAGATATCAATGAGATCTAACCAATGAACTTGCGAAATATTACATTCCATTTAGTAAAGCCTCGCCGAGGGGAAAAATGTGAAAATTTTCGAACTGCTTCTCCTTGGAAACCGTTGGGCCGATTGAAGTCAAATTTTATATGGAGCCTCTATAGGATGGGGGAAACCAAAATTTGCTCATGGGGTACAGGTCTCATGACCAAAATGGCCGCCAAGCCATACATGGTAAAAACCCTTCAAAAATAGTGTTCTCCAGAACCACTGGGCAAATTTCCACGAAACTTAATAAATAGCATCTGGGACTTAGGCCCATCATAAATTGCTAAAATGGTGACCCTGGGTTGACATTGACCTTCTTTGTGCCTAGGTCAAACTTTGACACATATGCTTTTGTATTGGAAAAGTGAGAATGCATTTTATCCTGCAAACGATTCAGAATACAGTACTAAAGTATAAGATATATTTTTGCTCCTTACGATAAGGCACATTTATTGGGGGAACCATTTTAGGTCCAGGACACATGACCAAAATGGCCGCCATACCCATATATGGTAACACTCATAAAGCTAAAAGCATCCGGTGGGTCGTGCACTTCAGCTGAAGCACTGGTTTTTTGTAAACTTTTTGTTTCTGTATAACTCCTCTAACAGTTAACATCCGATCAAGCTGACACTCCATGGATAGTTAGATCATGATGTGGAGCAGCGCATATTATTTCGAGGTTACGGAACACCAAATAATAATAGAGTTATGCCCTTTTGAATTTTTTTTGCAAACTTTTCGTTACCAGATATCTCCTCCTACAGCTTACATCTAGTCAAGCTGAAACTTCATACATAGTTAGACTATGATGTGGGGGAGCGCATATTGTTTCGAGTTTACGGTCTACCAAATAGTAATAGAGTTATGCCCCTTTGAATTTTTTTTGTAAACTTCTCATTCCGGATATCTCCTCCTACAGCTTACATCCAATCAAGCTGAAACTTCATACATAGTTAGACCATGACCTGGGGCAGCCCATATTGTTTCGAGGTTATGGTCCACCAGATATTAATTGTAAACTTTTCGTTTCCTGATAACTCCGCCTACAGTTCATCCGATCAAGCTGACACTCCAAACATAGTTATCTCCCTTTGAAATTTTTTGTAAACTTTTTGTTTCCGGGGTGACTTCTCTTACATTTTACATCCGATTAAGCTGAAACTTCGTATATAGTTAGACCATGATGTGGGGCAGCGCATATTGTATCGAAAGTTTGGTCCACCAAATAATTATAGAGTTATGCCCCTTTGAAATATTCTGTAAACATTTTGTTTCCGGATAAAGCTTCCTACATTTTACATCCGATGATGCTGAAACTTTACATACAGTAAGACCATGATATGGAACAGTGCATATTATTTTGAGGTTACAGCCCACCAAATTTTACCAGAGTTATTCCCCTTTCACAGATTTTTCCAAACTTTCAGTTTCTGGATAACTCCTCCTACATTTTACATCTGATGAAGCTGTAGCTTTGCATATTTTAGTAAGACCATGATATGGAACAGCCCATATTACTTTGAGGTTACAGTCCGCCAAATATTACCAGAGCTATTCCCCTTTCACAGGTTTTTCTCAACATATTTTGTTTCCGGATAACGCCTCATACATTTTATATCTGATGAAGCTGAAATGTTATGTACAGTTAGACTATGATGTGGAGCAGCACATATTATTTCAAGATTACACTCCACCACTTACTGCCAGAGTTATGCCCATATTATATTGAGGTTATGGTCCACCAAATATTACCGGCCATGAAAATTAGTTGGAGACAGGTAGTTTTGAGCCATTGAGGGTTATTAATAGTGCCAGGTAAGAATATATGTAGCACAGATTGTTCTTTGGTTACATTCCACAAATCCAAACTTGTACAACAGTCAGTATATATCCATCTTACTTATTGCCATGGGCATATAATGCCCCACTTGCGGGGCTCTTGTCTTTTCATGACATTATCCACTAAATTACAGCAATGTTATACGATAAATAGAGAATCTTACATGGGTGTTCATGTATTATTGAATATATTAAACGAGTGGAGGAAAAGGGATAAAATGCAATTTTATCCCATTTCCTCCGCGAGCTGCATTTTATCCCTTTTCCTCCACTCGTTTAATATATTCAATAATACATGAGCATGAATGCAAGATTCTATTTATCATATGAAATTTAATTCATGATTTTTGTTCAAACATGTCAGTATTCCGTCCTTAGTAAATGCGATGTCATTAAAAAGGTTACGAGTCTTAACTAATTAATTTGCATACTTAATCCAAAAGTGGATTATCAAATTTATTACATGGCGTTATTACGTTCTCAGACTCAACGTCATATGATAAATATAAATTATTACGCATGTACTGTGTTTATATTTTCAGTGAGAAGAGTAGAATACCGGCATGGTGTGACCGTGTGCTGTGGAAGGGGGAAGATATCAAACAGATTGTCTATAGATCTCATCCAGCTCTCAAGATTAGCGACCATAAACCAGTCAGCGGACTGTTTGATGTTGGGGTGAGTGGTAACATATTATTTCAGTTATAACAAGCAAAAGTGGGTCTTCTGACACATGTTCATGTATGTAAGATGCAACTTGTCAGTCGGCACAGCTACTCAATCTGAAAGCTGGCCTTGGTTGCCTGGTCGTGAGGATTGATCATGAAATATTTTCTTTGGTCATTCTCTCTGTTCTGCTGATTCAAGAAGAGCTGCTGTCAGTTTGTGGCAAATGAATGCAAACCAGTTACACCACAACCTCATTATAACACTGTTGGTTATGACAAGGTTTTAGATATAACACAGTTTCATAATGGATCACAAAAATGTATAGATTATACAGATCATTTTTCTAAATAATCTATACATTTTTGTTTGGATATAACACGGTTGTTTTAATAACATGGTTTCTACTTAGGACCCCATTAATAGTGTTATAAAGAGGTCTTGGTGTATGTGTAAGTTGTGGTTAAGTAACATTACAATAACATATCCATGTAACCTAGTGCATTCTTTGGTATCTCCAAAATGGATAACTTTTAGATGAAATCGTGTGATATTAGTCTTATTTATACTTAGAACATTGGTTGTGAGTGCTCGTTAGAACCGCCTCAGTGAGGCGGTTCTAACGAGTATCCACAACCTATTGTTTGGAGCAGACATAAGAAAAATAATGTATACCCCCGTAAACCCCAGTTTTCTCTATATAAAATGGGGTTTAGGGGGTCTTCATTTCACAAACTTGCTGATGTGATGTGTTTACCTGATAAACTGAGCAGCTCAACATGATCTTAACAGTGTTGGCTGGGCTGTTAAACTCCAAAACAGCCAACTAGCTTAGTTAGAACATAGCCTTCTCTGTCTGTTTTAAGGGGAATGGATGCACCTGGCAGATTTTTTATGCCCCCCCCCCCCCCCCCCCCCCAAAAGAATCTTTGATTCTTGGGGCATATAGTTTTTGCCCCATCTGTCTTTGTTTGTTTGTCTGTTTGTCTGTCCGTCACAAAAACTTTAACCTAGATCATAACATCAAAAGTATATGACCCAGCCCCATGAAACTTCACACACTTATTCACCATCACAAGGGCAACATTCTGACCAAGGGCCATAACTCTGTTGTCTTTTTTGGCTGATTTATCTCCCCTTGAAATTTTGCAAAAACTCCGCAGTTGGCTCCCACGGGGGGCATTGGTCACCTATAGTGACAGCTCTTGTTCTGCCAATTTTTTCAAAGGGAGACAACTTTCGGGACTTCTTGTTTGTTGGTTTTTCTATAAACTTGGCCCCTCTGGACAAATGGTCTTCTTTTAAATGAAAGAATTTGCTCCTCAGGAGCAAATTCTTTCCTTTAAGAGTAGACTCCATTCGACATGGATGGCAAAAATACATTTTCAGGAGTTGCTTCTCCTGAAGGTGTATCCATTCCCCTTTAGCTTTGTGGGAAAGGCTGTGAGTTCAATGCCCAGTGAAGACTGCCACATGCACTTGCATAGGATTAATACATCTGTGTGATATATAGAGGATCTTACATGAGTGTTTATGGTTTATTGAATTTATTAAACGAGTTGATGAAAAAGGTTAAAGTGCGAGGCTTTGCCGAGCATTTTATCCCTTTTCTTCAACGAGTTTAATAAATTCAATAATACATGAGCACGAATGCAAGATTCTATTTATCATATGAAATTTAAAAAGCATTTTATTCAGATTGCTTAGCAAAAATGTTAATATTCCGCCATTAGTAAATGCGATGTTATTAAGGACGTCGTACAAGTAACGTTACAGGGTGTATCTAACTAAATTGCATATTTAATCCGCTAGCGGATTATCAAATTGATTACATGGTGTTATTACACTCTCAGACGCGACGTCATATGATAAAGTGCATTCTTTCATACCTCAGAAAGGGAAATTTTCTGATGGAAACATGTGATATATTTCTTATTTATACTGATGCGGTTCTGATGAGTACCAACAACCTATGTCTTGGAGCAGAAATAAGAAAAATAACGAATACCCCCATAAACCCCATTTAGAGTGGGGTTTATGTGGGTGTTCATTTCACGGACTTGTAAACGGAATGAGGCAGACAGATGAGGACTTTGAACATTATAGCTCAGGTCACAGTAGCATGACATAAAAGCAATCACATTCAGTAATGCACACCAATGTATGGCCGTAAATACCTATCTTTATAAAACCAGCAGGGCCTCCACTTCAGACACAATATGATAATAATCTAAATTCGCCTTGTTACACCTACTACAATTACGAGTTTTTAATGCGCCGATTACGTGCTGTCAAAAATAAATAAGTGCATAAACGAGAAAAGCCCTTGAGAATAATAAAAAAATAATTATTATTCAATATAATAAAAAATGAATCAGCAGTATTGTTTGTTTTTGTTTGATTTGAAGTTTAACAGTCTTTTCAACACTGTAAAGGTCAACAAATCGGTCTTGCTGAAATATGAAATCCACGGAAAGGGGGTCTTTCATTTGTGCCCATGCATGTTTTTTCTTTCAACTTTGTATATTAATAACTCAGCATATACGACCTGTAAAAACATATTTAATAAATTATATAAATCAAAGTAGGACTCAGGAGGCCACTCTAACTGACTCCCTCCATGAGCTGGTGTCTGCCTCTAAATAAGTGTGTCTTAAATCTTATGTTTTATTTAGTTTCAAGATCTGTGACTTGGATTGAATGCAGAACTCCATAGGCATTCCTTTGATACTAAAAAACTTTTGAATTAATTAAAGTTTACATTTTCTGATAAAATAACTATCAAAAATCTCATTTTTTAATTAAAATTTTAAAAAATTATCAAAATTCAATCCCTAAGATAAATATGTTCTAGTCTTTGTCAAGATTTCATTTTGCTAGAAAAACTTGCCATATATATCTTCTTTAGCTATGCCAAATTTCTTGAAAATCCAAACCGGTAACACTGTAGTTTTTCACCTTTAATGGATGTAAGTCGTTTCTGCAAAATTTACTATTTTATTGAAATCATCCAAGAACCTTACAAAAAGGCAGTTTGTAACACTTACGTAATAAAAATGAGATTATACAAATCAAAATGAACACATATTGAGCTGATCTAGCTTAGAAACTATTAAAATATCATGAATTTATGATATTTTTCTTTCATTTATACACTATGATCTATCCAAAATAGTAGATAGTAAAACACTAAATCAAAATGTATTCTAATCAACAAATTACGCTTAACAACATTATATTGCTTTTTTATGCCCCCGGAATCTAAGAGATTCGGGGGCATATAGTTTTTGGTCTGTCCGTCTGTTTGTCCGTTTGTCCGTTTGTCCGTCTGCAAAAACTTTAACATTGGGCATAACTTTTGAATGGTAATAGATAGAGCATTCATATTTCACATGTGTATACCTTATCACAAGACCTTTCCAGTGGTACCATAATTTTTGATCTCGTGACCTTGAACTTGACCTTTGACCTATTTTTTTCAAAATTTTTAAAAACATTAACATTGGCGCTGTCCGGGGGCATCAGTGTTTCACAAACACATCTTGTTATTAGTAGCAACATTATTGTGAATATGTGCAACTTTATTTAATGACTTTGCATAAGTCATGCTACTCAAATAGGTGTAAGGCAAGGAGATCCATTATTTTCATTTCCATACCAAGCTGGTGTGCAAGGACACAATGGTCAGTGGTTTGTTGTTACTAGTAAAAATAGTTCTGTTGATAAATCCATGGCCAGATTAAGCCTTAGATATACTGTCTTTATGAACACTGGATTATTATCCTAACAAAAAAGTTACAGTAATTATTGGTTAGTATTTCCAAAAATCGAAATGTCACTGATATTGAGTTTCTGTTGCAAAAGATATCATTGATGGATGAGGCGCAGAATATTTGGTGTAAACAAAGCTGTTCCATGACCTAGAGAAATTTTGCTATTAGACAGGGAGAGAAACAGTTTCCTTCCTTATAGTACACATACATAAATATGTCTCTTTTCTGCATTGGTATTGTAATTGTTGACGTTTCTTTAGTGTCTTATTTTTCCTATTTACTTTGTCAATACAGTGGTTAACCACTTCTTGAATGTATCTGCTGAATGCAAGTTCACTGTTTTTTTTTTAAGCACTGTTCTTGCTTTTTGTTCATTAATAATTACCAGTACATTTCTGTGCAATGTATCTCTCAGCTTAGAAAGAGCATTGCAGTGTTTGGACAGAATAAAGCATAACAATGTATTTACTGAAAATAATTTAAAATCCTATGAGTAATGCGATAACTACTCACAGGTTGAATAATTATTATCAACAGTTAAAATGCTTCTTGATATCTTACATAATGTGCTTTGTATTTACTGCAACAACTGCTGAGATAGGTAAATGAAGTGAAAGACCTTTACAAATATATAGACAACACAATCATGATCACATAAGTTTTGGAACACTGACAAATGTACGACCATGTGAATTCTAAAAGCAAATTCAAATGGCTTTGGAATACAGCTTCAGGAAGCCGTTTGATTTCGTTCATAGTGGCAATACAAAAAAGATAGATTGGCTACTGCCTATGCAGATACAAATTCTGAAAACTTAATGTCCAGGAAAAGTAATCTCAAGTGTTATTGATTTTCCCTAGAGTAAACCTTTCTTTTTCAATGGACAGTTAGGGTTAAATAAACAAACAACAGTAGTCGGATAACAAATCTCACAAAATCTGAAGCAACATCTAAAGTGACTGGTATGTTGTTGATTTGAATGTTAAATCTAAACATCACGTTAGCACCATTACCAAATTAGACAAGAAAGACAGAAAAAAAAACTGTGCACATGATTACATGGGTGCGTTTGATGATATTTGTCATCAAAACCTTTGCGATATAGTTCTGTAGACAAAATAGTTTGTTCCATAGGGGGCAAATTTACCGAAATGGATGTTTAGAAATAATACTTAAAATTATGCTATGAACTACTTACACAAACCATACTATACTATAGCCATCCAAATTGAAAGCAATAGTAAAGTATTATTAAACAGCATGACCAAAACATGATAATCATATATTTTCACATTTTCCTGAATCAGGACAATCAGTATTCAGTCTGTTAAAACACAATGTTACCGGCCCTCAATTTCCATTAAAATTCATCAACATGTTCCTAAGATATGTGGGTAGTTTTTCTGCCAAAATGGTGTCTTGACAAAAATTGGAACATGGTAAAAATGCATATATAATTTTAATGAATACAAAAATAGGAGCTGAAATATGGGGACACCAAAGAAAACTGAATGCCCAGCCACTATTACTAGACATATGATGTCATTCATAGTATCAACTTACTCACCAATTATGGCTTTAATTCATAAAACATATGAGCATTAGATATATGAAATTCTGAATACTGTAGACAAGTTTATATGAGAGTACTCTCTGTTGTGATAGAGACTTCATAATATATGTAATAAATTTACTACGGAAATAAAATTTATAAGTGAATGCATCGTAATTATAATGGTTATACCCAAGGCAATTATTGTACATAGTTTCATCAGAATCCAAGCGTGGGCAGAAACCAATGCAAATTTCCTATACCTTGAAAGACCCCCTTTAAGAAACACTCTGGAACCCTGATTTTTAGCTCGCCTTACGAAAGTAAGGGGGAGCTATTGCCATACCCCTGGGTGTCCGCGTCCGGCGTCAGCGTCCGCATTTGGTTAAAGTTTACCTGCAAGCTCTTATAAGTGATGTTTTACAAGTTTATTATGTCTCCCCCGAAAATTATTTTTTCAGAGAGACATATTGTTTTTCCCCCGGGCGTCTGTCTGTCCGTCTGTCACACTTTCGTGTCCGCTCTATAACTTGAAAACCGTTAGAGCTATCTTCACGAAACTTTGTATAAATATGAATCAGCATTAGAGGACGTGCAGTGCGCAAGAAGTATAACTTTTGCATTTATACTTTTTGAATTATCTCCCTTGGAAGTTTGTCGGTATGTATATCTGTATGGGCAAATCGTGTCCGGTCAATAACTTTCTTATTTTCTGATGGATTTTAAAATTACTTGGCAGAAATATTAACAACCATAAGACAATGTGCGGTGAGCATGAGGCAGGTCGGTACCTCAAAGGTCAAGGTCATACTTAGAAGTCAAAGGTAAAAAAAGTGGCCTTTTTTTTCGTATTTGGTCAACAACTTTCTTATTTTGAGATGGATTTTAAAATTACTTGGCATAATTATTAACAACCATTAGACGACGTGTGGTGGGCATGAGGCAGGTCAGTACCTCAAAGGTCAAGGTCATACTTAGAGGTCAAAGGTCAAAAAAGGGGCCTTTTTTTGTATTTGGTCAATAACTTTCTTATTTTGAGATGGATTTTAAAATTTCTTGGCATAATTATTTACAACCATGAGACGATTTGTGGTGCGCATGAGGCAGGTCAGTACCTCAAAGGTCAAGGTCATACTTAGAGGTCAAAGGGCAAAAAGGGGCCTTTTTTTTGTATTTGGTCAATAACTTTCTTATTTTGAGATGGATTTTAAAATTACTTGGCATAATTATTAACAACCATGAGACAATGTGTGGTGCGCATGAGGTAGGTCGGTACCTCAAAGGTAAAGGTCACACTTAGAGGTCAAAGGTAAAAAAAGGGGCCTTTTTTTCGTATTTGGTCAATAACTTTCTTATTATACCCCCGGCATACGAAGTATGCCATGGGGGTATATAGTTTTTGTCTTTTCCGTATGTCTGTCTGTCTGTGTGTCCGTAAACAATTTTTTTTTGTCAAAGATATCTCAGGAACTGCTTCACATAGAAACTTGAAATTTTGCACACATGATCAGTATGACTACTTGTATTGTGGGAAAGAAAATAAGGGTGAAGGGGTCAGGCCTTTTCGAGTTATTTCCCTTTGTAGTTCTTGCTGTTTAATAGTGTTTATTTTTATTTTGTGTCAAAGATTTCTCAATAACTACTGTACATAGAAACTTGAAATTTTGCAAACATGATCAGTATGACTAGTTGTATTGTGGGAAAGAAAATAAGGGCCAAGGGGTCAGGCCTTTTACAGTTATTTCCCTTTGTAGTTCTTGCTGTTTAATAGTGTATATTTTTATTATTTTGTGTCAAAGATTTCTCAATAACTACTGTACATAGAGACTTAAAATTTGGTAGCAACAACCAGTATGACTACTTGTTTCAGCTGAGGTGATGGCACTGGCCGGGGGTATACATGCCCCACTCGGCACTTTTGTCTAGTTTTGAGATGGATTTTGAAATCACTTGGCAGAAATGTTAACCAATATAAGACGATGTGTTGCGTGCATGACCCAGGTTGGTACCTCAAAGGTCAAGGTCATACTTAGAGGTCAAAGGTAAAAAAGGGGCCTTTTTGGGGGGTTTCGTCAATAACTTGCTTATTTTTAGATAGAATTTGAATTTACTTGGCAAACATGTTAACTATCATGAGACGATATGTTGCATGCATGATTCAGTTTGGTATCTAAAATGTCAAGGACATACTTAGAGGTCAAAGGTAAAAAAGGGGCTTTTTTTTCGTGTTTGCTCAATAACTTCCTTATTTTTAGATGGATTTTGAAATTGCTAGGCAGAAATGTTAACCACCATGAGATGATGTGTTGCACGCATGACCCAGTTTGGTACCTGAAAGGTCAAGGTCATACATAGAGTTTAAAGGTAAAAAAGGGGCCTTTTTTGTGTTCTGTCAATAACTTCCTTATTCTTTGATGGATTATGAAATTACTTGGCAGAAATGTTAACCATCATGGGAGGATGTGTTGTACCTCAAAGATCAATGCCATACTTAGAGGTCAAAGGTAAAAAAGTGCTTTTTTTTGTTTACGGCCAATAACTTTTTTATTTTTCTATGAACATTTTTAAAGGTTCTATGCAGAAATGTTCATCTTCATTAGATGATGTGTTGCACACAAGACCCAGCTCAAAACCTCCAATGTCAAGGTTATACTTAGCAGTCAAAAACCGGGGAGACATCTTTGTAGAAAACAAATTCTAGTTTTGAATATATAATTAACAATTGGTAAAAAACAATATTTAACATTATCATTGTGCTTCATTTTTCATGTTTTTTGGCTTGAATTGGACTTTTTGAGAAGTTAATATTTTCCTCTGTATTACCTCCCTTATTTCCCTGTGTTAAAGTTTACCTGCAAGCTGCGTGAGTTAAAATTCCTGGGGAGGCATGTTTGTTTTTTTTTGTTTTTTTTTTTGTTTTCGTTTCTTTTTCTTTTTTTTCTTTTTAAAAACATAGCAGGTCTGGGGCTCAAGGTCAAGGTCACTGGCTATTTTAAGAAAAACATTGTCATCGCTCTAGCGCCTTCATTTATTGATGGATTTTAATATAACTTCACTCAAATGTTGGGTATAATGATATCTTGATTGACTTTGACTTTCAGGGTCCGGGGCTTAAGGTCAAGGTCACTACTTTCATGGTCACGGGGTCAAGGTCACTGTGGCTATTTTTAGAAAAACATTGTCATCGCTCTTGCACCTTAATTTATTGATGGATTTTAATATAACTTCCCACAAATGTTGGGTATGATGATATCTCTAGCAAGCTCGACTTTCAGGGTCTTGGGCTGAAGGTTAATGTCACTGTGGCTTTTTTCTAAAAAAACTGTGTGATCGCTCTAGTGCCTACATTTGTGGATGGAATTTAATATAACTTCACACAAATGTTGGGTATGATGATATTTCGAGCGGGTTCGACTTTCAGGGTCTGGGGCTGTAGGTCAAGGTCACTATGTCTATTTTTAGAAAATCTTTTTCATTGCTCTTTCGCCTTTATTTATGGATGGATTTTAATATAACTTCACACAAATATTGAGTATGATGATATTTCGAGTGACTGACTTTCAGGTTCCGGGGCTGAAGGTCAAGGTCACTGTGGCTATTTTTAGAAAAACTTTGTGATCGCTCTGGTGCCTACAGAAGCCTCCGTGGTGCAGTGGTTATGCTACTCGCCTTGTAAACCAGGGATCACAGGATCGATCCCGGGCTTCTCCAGACTTTCGGATGAGTCTTTAGACCGAAGTCCCGTATCCGTATGACCTTAGCTGTTGGTGAGACATAAAACTAAAACTCACTCACTCACTCTAGTGCCTGCATTTATGCATGAATTTTAATATAACTTTACACAAATGTTGGGTATGATGATATCTCGAGCGAGTTCGACTTTCAGGGTCTGAGGCTGAAGATCAAGGTCACTGTGGCTATTTTTTTAGAAAAACTTTGTGATCACTCTAGTGCCTACATTTATGGATGGATTTTAATATAACTTTATCTCGAGCGAGTTCGACTTTCAGGGTCTGGGGCTGAAAGTCAAGGTCACTGTGGCTATTTTTAGAAAAACTTTGTCATCCCTCTTGCGCCTTCATTTATTGATGGATTTTAATATAACTTGACACAAATGTTTGGTATGATGATATCTTGAATGACTTTGACTTTCCGGGTCAGGGGCTGAAGGTCAAGGTCACACTGGCTATTTTTTAGAAAAACTTGATCATTGCTCTAGTGCCCACATTTATTGATGGAATTAAAGATAACTTCATACAAATTTTGGGTATGATAATATCTCGAGTCAGCTCAACTTTCAGGGCCTGGGGCTCAAAGTCAAGGTCACTGTGGCAATTTTTAGAAAAAACTTTGTCATCACTCTTAAGTACCTACATTTATTGATGGATATAATGTATTTTTACACAACTGCTAGGCTAGGCTTTTTTTAATTTGTCTTGCACGAGGGGATTTGAATCATCTGTAATGCCTTGTTATTACTTGGATGTTTGTAGAATTTTTTTTATTAAATATAGATTTCTTTTTCATCTTTTTTTTTTACAGTGGAAAGGCTTGGAAACAGGAGGATTAGAGGTCCTTTTGGTTCTCTTTCATTCGCTGCAGTCTGTTGGGCTTTTTTACAGAAGAAAAGTTTTGATAACTTGCCCTCATCCATCTTAGGCCCCTAAAGGCAAGCTATGTTGTCTTCTGACAACTCTTGTTTTTTTTTATCAGGAAAGCATGCCTTTATATTTCTGACCCTCTTTCAACCCCGCTGTTGTATACAGTCAACCCTCTTTATACTGCCATTCTTTATAACGATGAAACTTGTTATTACGACAATTCCTTAGCTCAAGATGAAATGATTAATGGGATAAGAAAGAGTGTTGTAGTTGATTGATACTCCAAGAAACAAATCTAGAGGTGATTCTAACAAATGTCCTTAACATTTGTTTATTGGAGTAATTAAGGTAAACAGGTCTTTATTACCTATTATTCTACTCCTTATTTGGATTCTTTATTGAGACAAATTTTCTATAGCGACAAATAGTTAGGAAACAATTACTGTCGTTATAGCAAGGGTTCCATGTAGTAAAATTATGGTTTACAGTGATAAACATTATTTTTGTCGCGCCTGCTATTAGCATGGCGCGATATAGGTGCCCGGTTTTCCATTCGTTTGTCCATTCGTTCGTTGGTCCCTTAGTTCGACCGTCTGTTTGACAAGGCGTCAACATTTGCGACCACCCTAGCGTTCACTCTGAGGTTCAAGTTTATTTCTCAAGAACTATAAGCGCTTCATTAATGATACTTGGTACAAACTTGTATCAGGGGATGACAACTTACATGCAAGCATCCATATTTGACCTTGACCTACATTTCGTGGTTCACTGACTTTGTAAAATATTGCGACCACCCTAGCGTTCACCCTGAGGTTCAAGTTTATTTCTCAAGAACTATAAGAGTGTCATTAATGATACATGGTACAAACTTGTATCTGGGGATGACAACTTACATGCAAGCATCCATATTTGACCTTAACCTACATTTCAGGGTTCACTGACTTTGTAAAATATAGCTTTCACCCTAATGGTCAAGTTTATTTCTCAAGAACTATAAGAGCTTTATTAATGATACTTGGTACAAACTTGTATCTGGGTATGGTAACTTAATGCAAGCATCCATATTTGACCTTGACGTATATTTCATGGTTCACTGACTTTGTTAAATATTGTGACCACCCTAGCGTTCACCCTAATAGTCAAAGGAGCAGTCTCTATAAGGCTGTTTTCATGGCCACAACCGATTTCCTTTAAACTTTGTAGCTTCAAATTAGTACATATTGACTGTCTAATGGTGAATTTTTAGACTCTTTGGCCCACTGGTTTTTGCTGTATACACTATAAAAGTGGGTGGGGTAATGTCACCCCATCAAGGGTATACCAACAAAAATGCTATTATTTTTGTTCAAAGTGCATGACTGGAGGCGATGTTTGCCGTATGCTTACTACCCTTTTAGGCATAGCAGCCGTCGATAACAGTCTTATAAAAATCAAACAAGAGAAGAGTTTATACGCACTTGTAAGTTTTACCCAAATATTAGTAATTTTCATTCCCCAACTTTACGAAAAACCACAACACCTTAACAGTTTTCAACTTATTTCAAAGATCTTTCATAAATATAATGTTGATGTAATAGTCATTCTAGGTATATGTCAGATTATTGTTAGTTCATAAAACTTAAAGAGTTACCTGCCCCTGAAATTGGATTTTACCCATTTTTTAAAAATCAGAGTGCATTTATCCGTTTGTAGTACTCACAACTTCATTTGGAAGGGAATAAACCGATTCCATGCAAATATAATTAATTAGATGTGGACAAAGAAGTCATTTGATTTAAAAGTGCATGCTAGCAAGCACATGAGCACAACATGATGATGACAACATCCCACAGTACGAGCACCACTTCTTCACCAACAGTACCATCCAGTGATTGGGTTCAGTCCTTGTGGTCTAAACACATTGCAAAACGAGCAAACAATCCTTACATAGTCGCCAACATATGGTATTTTACTATTGGATATTTTGTTGCTAAGGCCTTCCACTTAGTAACTCTCCCATTAGCTGATTCGACAACCTATCTCACTTTGTATCTAGCCTTGAATCATTCGCCTCTTCAGTGGTATATTGCTTCTGAGATTTGGTTAGGAAGTGAAGCATATGAGAATTGATTTCATAACCCTTTAGTATTTCTTTAACATCCCTGAAGCCGCTGTCTACAACGAGTACATCATCTTCTTCAAACCAGTCAGTATTATTTTCTGCATTGTTTAACATGTGTTTGGTCAGTAGTCTTAGCATCTGTGTTTTTAATTGTAAATAGAGGAGCTCGGGTCTGCTCTAATCATTTTGAAGGAGATACTCTATCTGAGGAAAGCTATCTGAAAATAACATCTTCTTCAAACTCTTTTAATGCAACCAGTGAAGGTATTAAGAAACTTCTGAATGAAGTCCGTAACATTGCACGGCATGGGTCTCATACACTAGATTTTGATGACAGCACTGCAATGAATGACGAGGACTATATGAGGCTGACGGGAATTACAGTGTACAAAGTTACAATTTGACGAAGTGCTTGCTCATCTTTCCTCATTACGTTCTACTTCTGTTAGGAGCAGTCGTACAGCACTTGCTCTTTTGCTCGTTAAACTCCGTACTGGCCTTTCACTTGCTGTTATTTCAATGATATTTGGTATAGGCAAGAAATCCTGTAGCAAAGCTATTCACTCTACTAGAACAGCCTTAATGACTTCATTCGTGCCAAAACATCTTGGTTTGTCGCATATCGATAAAACTGAAGTAATAAACAATCATACATCACCTTTTGCAAATGTCCTATTTGGGGATTTAAATTCTGATGTTGCAATCGCAGTGGCTGATGGAACATACATATATATTGAGAAGAGTGGAAACTACTCATTTCAGAGAAGATCTTATTCCGTACATTAAGGACAGCCTTTGCTGAAACCTATGATGCTTGTGGCCACTGATGGTTACATTTTGACTGTGATGGGACCATATGTTTGCAGATGGGAAAAACACAGATGCTAAGATTACCGAACACATGTTAAAGACTAATTCAGAAAATATTACTGACTGGTTTGAAGAAGATGATGTACTCATTGTAGACCGCGGCTTCAGGGATGCTATAGATATACTAAAGGATTTTGGAATCAATTCTCATATGCCTCACTTCCTAAACAAATCTCAGAAGCAACATTCGACTGAAGAGGCAAATGAGTCAAGGCTAGTTACAAAGGTGAGATGAGTTGTCGAATCAGCTAATGGGAGTATTAAAAAGTGGAAAGTCCTTAGTAACACAATGCCCAATACTGAATAGTCAAATACCATATGTTGGCGACTATGTAAGGATTGTTTGCTCATTGTACAATGCATTTAGACCACTGTTGGTAACAAGCAAAGATTCAGACAAAGTAATTGCTAGAAGAATGATGGCCCTAGTAAAAACTCCAAATAAGCTGCAGGATAAGGTTGTAAAAAATGGCTATAATAAAAAACAGGTTATTTGGAAATAGATTGATGATGAGAAACTTTAGAATTTCCCAGAGATGACTGAGGATGAACTCAGGGATTTGACAATGGGTATTTACCAGCTGAAACAAGCCAAGTCCTACACTGATGAACATTTTGACGACAATGAATCATATGAGATCATGGCACACAAAGAAGATGATGGTGTTCTCAAAGCACAGATACGTTCTCGCCACAAGTCTAATAAAACATATAACGTGGGTTTAATATACACAAGGACTGAACCCAAACTGGATCGTATTATGTGTGCAGAAGTGGAGCTCGGACCTTGGGATGGTGCGCACATGTGGCTTCTGTTCTCTGGTATTTGGGATATTACCGGAACAAAACAGAAAATAGTGAAGCAAAACCAAGCCGAGAACATATTGATTTTGTTTATGATGCTGCTGTTGACACATGGGGTACATCTAGCGATTCAGAGGAAGATCAGTATATTAACAAATTCTTAAACATGTCGTGAGACCATACGAGCTTATATTTAAGCATAGTATCAGTCTAAAATGAGGTTCCACAACATGAACAAAGCCTGCTTTGGTGGTCAAAAATGTTTGACAGTTGACAAATGTTCCATTTGCACCAGGAAATTAAGATTTCATAAATAACCCCCCAAAAAAGGAAATACTAGCATGCACAATTAAATCAAATGACTTTCTTGTCCACATCTATTTAATAATATTTGCATGGAATTGGTTATTCACTTTCAAATGAAGTTGTGAGTACTACGAACAGATAAATGCACTCCGATTTAAAAAAAATGGGTAAAATCCAATTTCAGGGGCAGTAACTCTTTAAGTTTTATGAACTAACAATAATCTGACATATACCTAGAATGACTATTACATCAACATTATATTTATGAAAGATCTTTGAAATAAGTTGAAAACTGTAAAGGTGTTGTGGTTTTTCGTAAACTTGGGGAATAAAAATTACTAATATTTGGGTACAACTTACAAGCGCGTATAAAGTCTTCTCTTGTTTGATATTTATAAGACTGTTATCACCAGCTATTTTGCCTAAAAGGGTAGTAAGCATACGGCAAACATCGCCTCCAGTCATGCACTTTGAACAAAAATAATAGCATTTTTGTTGGTATACCCTTGATGGGGTGACATTACCCCACCCACTTTAATAGTGTATACAGCAAAAACCAGTGGACCAAAGAGTCTAAAAATTCGCCATTAGACAGTCAATATGTACCAATTTGAAGCTACAAAGTTTAAAGGAAATCGGTTGTGGCCATGAAAACAGCCTTATAGAGACTGCTCCTTTATTTCTCAAGAACTATAAGAGCTACATTAATGATACTTGGTACAAACTTGTATCTGTGGATGGCAACTTAAATGCTAGCATCCATATGTGACCTTGACCTACATTTCATGGTTCAACCACATTGTAAAATATTATGACCACCCTAGCGTTCACCCTAATGGTTAAGTTCATTTCTCAAGAATTATTAGAGCTTAATGATACTGAGTACAAGCTTGCATTTAAGAATGGAAACTTTTTTGCAAGCATCTATGTTTGACCTTGACCTACATATCATGGTTGGCAGACTTTGTGCCCCCCACAGGCGCAACATAGTCTTCGGCAGAATTCTTGTTCTTATTTCTGCTCTAAAATGCAGAATGTTGGTATTCCTTCCAATGTGTACCCTCAATCCATATTTTGAGCATTTTTTGAAGCAATGAAGCAGAAACTAAGACAAGGCCATGAGGACTTTCTGGAGTATTTCGAAAAGTATGTAGAAACAAAGATTGCCAAACACTGCATAGACGACAAAGACTCACTATTGACAATTAACAATACTGAGTCAATGAATCACAGGCTCAAGCAGGCAATAAAATGGAACCCCAAGAAAACGGACAACCTAGTCGAGCAGCTCTATAATGTTGTCCGTGTCCAGATGACTGATTTTCGACGTGTCTAAGGCATAGGCAATTTTAATCTCTGTCCACATCTTGGAAAGTATAAAGTAGCTACTGCAGTATGGCATGCTAAGTCCGAAGAGGACAAACAGTCATGCCTATGAAAGTTTCTGAGGCTAAATACAAGGGAAAAGAAGGCTGACAAAGTGACTTCTTTACAGTTAGGCCAAAAAGCCAGAACAGAAGACACGTGTCAGGTCAACAAAAACAAGAACTCAAAAAAAAATAAATAAATAAATCAAATAAATGATAAATACAAAATTAATAGATAAGTAAAAAAAAGAATAAATAAGAAAATAAAATCTGCATTATTAAAATTCTAGGACCGGTCTTGGTAGCTTAGTCGGATGTGCCTCTGACGCGGGTTCGATACCTTCCGGGTACTGTCTGAACTGTCTGTTGCAAACAGAGCAACATAGGCTAGAGGAATACAGCTATGTTGGTGATGCCTTAGCTCTGGCCTTGAGCTATGCGCATTTCTGCTCAGCTTCACTGATTCTTTTTGCCTCATACTCTGCATGATAGATATTTTGTGTGGCAAATCAAGCTTCTCATTGATCAGAGTACCCCACAGACAGTTTTATTTGTGACATGACTAAAATAATGCTATCTCATTTAAGTTAAACTTCTTTCTTCATTGTCATAAATTATGCAGTTCGGATTGCAGTTTACAATCCTGGTGTTTTTATTGCACTGTAGACAGGCATGGATACCTTTGCAAACTGCATAGATCCCGATGAGATGGGTCATAATGTTCCATCTCATCTGGATCTACACTGTTTGCAAGCCTTTTCTTGATTGTTGGCTAATCCCCCCTGTTTAACAGAATGGATGTGCCCAAATTAAAAAATGCAAGGGTCTGTGTCAGAAACTCAGGGTGAAAGAGTTAAGATAGCTGTGGTCCTGCCTAGAGTTTTTAGTCAGTTTTGTACTGAATGGAATCTCCTGCCTTATATACAACAAGGGACCATTTTATATTCTAGGAGTATCAGGTTGATTAAGATTTAGAAACTTGTATAGAAAATGGCTGAACCTTTTGCATGATCAGTTGCATCCTGTGGAATCTGATCTGTGCCTGCAGTATTTGCCATTGTCCCATTTCAGGGTTTCCTGTCTTCACTTTCCAGCTTCTAAAACTCTGATCGTTTTTGCCGATGCATCATTAAGTGAACAAGTCCATAAAATGAACACCCCATAAACCCCACTTTATATAGAGAAAACTGGGGTATTCAGGGGTAAACATTATTTTTCTTATTTCTGCTCCAAGACACAGGTTGTGGGTACTCACAACCTATGTTTGCAGTAAAAATAAGAAAAATATTATGGATTTTCATCAGAAAAATAGCCATTTTTGAGATGTTAAAAAATGCACTATAATGCACAGGTGTGTTATCGTAATGTAACAAAAACTGCAAGAAGAGATGTGCAGCAAGCAAAGGCACAGATCAGCCTGCGCATTTGCACAGCCTGATCTTAGCCTTTGCATTATGCATTTGTTTTCTGTTGTGATTTGGCTGTCCAAAGGCTCTGGCCAGACTAGGGTGATGAGCAGATTAATAGGAGTCTTTACTGTTCTACAGATCTTATTGTAGGTATTGTCATGGGTCAATACAGCTTTAACCCTTATCTTGCTGAATATTCAGTTTAGCCACACCCATTTCTGACTTTGAACCAATCAGATTACTTGAAGTAATTTATTCCTACAATATTCATAAACTGAATGTCAAAAAGTGTAGAGCCTGATCAGTTGGCTTCTTTACACTGTTTGCAAAGAAAAGGGTTGTCCTGAACAGCAGGATAACAGTTAACCCATTGTATATATTGGACTCTTCCATTGTATAAATTAGAAGTCCATTTGTGATTTGAGTGGTGTCAGGTCTCTTTTTTGGTTTCTATTTTTGTCGGCTTTTCCATCCGTTCGTCTGTCCATCCGTCCGTTAACATTTGCGTCGAAGTTTTTATTTAAGTCAACTACAAACCTCAGATACCATCAGACCTTACATGAAGCATCTCCCTGACCTTCTGACTTTGTAGGCACCTTGACCTGGTGACTTTGACCTATATTTTGTGCTCCATTGACTATGACCATAACATCGAGGTTCGACATTACGTCAAAGTTTGTATTGTAATCAACTATAAGACTTAACAACCCTCAAACCTTTCATTAAACATCACCCTGAGCTCCGGACTAGGCAAGCACCTTGATCCAGTGACCTTGACCTATATTTTACAATCCAGTGACTTTGACACAAATTACGTCCATGTTCCAGATCTTCTCAAATAAAGGCCTACAACCACAAAATCTTGCGTAGTGCTTCTCTTAGATGTACTGACTCTGCAGGTACCTTGACATGGTGACCTTGACCTATATTTTACGCTCCACTGACTTTGAAACATTTTACGTCGAAGTTCCAGATCTCAAATAAAAGGCCCACAACCACCAAATCTTGCATAGTGCTGCTCCTAGATGTACTGACTCTGCAGGTACCTTGACCCGGTGGCCTTGACCTATATTTTATGCCTCAGCGACTTTGACACATTTTACGACGAAGTTCCAGATCTCCGCAAATAAAAGGCCTACAACCATCAACTCTTGCATAATGCTGCTCCTAGATGTACTGACTCTGCAGGTACCTTGACCTGGTGACCTTGACCTAAATTTTACTCTCCAGTGACTTTGACACAATTTACGTCGATGTTCCAGATCTTCTCAAATAAAAGGCCTGCAACCACCAAATCTTGCATAGTGGTTCTCCTAGTTGTACTGGCTGTGCAGGTACCTTGACTTTGTGACCTTGACCTATTTTTCACACTCCATTGACTTTTACACATTTTAGGTCAACATTCCATATCTTCTCAACTATAAGGCCTACAGGGGCTTGAAGAAATATATGGGCTGCATGATGCTTCCACGCAGAGCTGAATCCGGCCCGCACACTAGTACTGGTAAACCGCTTAGAGGATCTAAGCCTGTCCAGGGACCGCGGTGCGAGGCGGACCGTCCATGCTAATAAACCCTATTGGTTTCATTGGGCGACAGGGCTTGAGATGTCATTTCATCTCAATGTCGGGTAAAAGTCCCACAAAATTGGAAGCAACTCCCAAAATGACCTTTACAGTGTTGATGGGGATGTTAAACCTCAAATCAAACAAACAAACAAAATAAGGCCTACAACCACCAAACCTTGAATAGTGCTTCTCCTACATTTACTGACAACTTTTATTTTCAGAGAAGTTCAGACAAGACATTTTATGTGAATCATTCAGCAAGCGAATGAGAAAAGGGGACATAATATAAGAATCTTATATGGGTGTGAGGGGTGGATTGAAAAATCCGTCCCCAGGGACACTGTCAGGCATCAAGAGGCTTTGCCGGACAGTGATCCCGAGGGACGGATTTTTCTATCCACCCCTCACACCCATATTGGATTCTTTTTCTTGCATACCTTCCATTTCTATTGCAAATTTTTAATGCTGCTGTCACTTCGGTTATCGACGTCTGCCATTTTGTGATGATACAACAGGAATTTTAGTGACGTCACGCATGATGACGCCGCACATGAGGTTGTAATCAACCAGTGCATTTATCAAACACGCGATTATATTCTATTTGGGGTCGGAACACCAGGGTCAGAACATAAATTTCTATCCCAGGGTAAAATCACAGATTTCCTTGTCTGGTGTGCAAGAAAAACAGTTCCGCTCAGATCTAAGTTCTAAGCATACAATGGGTTAACTGTCTGAATCAATATGACATGAATATTGTTAACTGGGCCATTTTACTCTAAAACAAAGACATGACTGTTTCCGAGATTATGATCAATGTCAGTATCTTAACATTTTAAAGCAGGAAGTTACAAGATGTTTCATTTGCATCAGATAGGACAAAATGTCAAGTATCTAGAAAGACAAGATGAGCTGACTCGCAAGAAAAGGGTCCATAGCATTCTCTGACTAATGTTCTTTATGTGGCTTAGAAGCCTCCATGGTGTAGTGTATATGCTACTCGCCTCATAAATCAGAGGTCATAGTTTCAATCCTGGGCTTCTCTAGACTTTCGGATGAATCTTTAAACTGAGGTCATGTCTCTGTATGACCATAGCTGTTGGTGAGATGAAAAACTCAAACACAATAACTCACTTTTCATGTGACTAATAAGCAACTTACAGAGCTAGGCCATAGCTTCAGATAAGACTCTTTTTTTATCAGAAAAGTACTGATATTTTTCTTATTTCTGCACAAAAACATAAGTTGTGGGTACTCATTAGAAGCGCCTCGTCGAGGCGCTTCTAATGAGTACCCACATCATATGTTTTCGTGCAGAAATAAGAAAAATAATATTTTGATGCCCCCTCTTATCTGGGGCTATGCTAAATATATGACTGCTCGCATGAATCTATCTCAGGAGATGATTAGTATACCGGCCCCGATAGCTCAGTTGGTAGAGTGTCCGCTCCGGGGAACGGGAGGTCATGGGTTCGATCCCGGGCCGCGACATACCAAAGTCGTTTAAAATGGTACTAGCTGCTCCTCGCTGTGCACTCAGATTTACGGGGTAGAGCTAGGACTGGTCGACCCAGTGTCAGGCTAATGTGACTGGGTGTGGTATCATGTAATGTGTCTGGGACATGATACTTCAGTGAGGCAGCACTATAAAAAGTGAGCATTGAGCTCCCTGATGCAACCAGACACCATCGTGATATGACTGAAAAATTGTTGAAAGCGACGTTAGACCCGAATTCACACACAGATGATTAGTATAAGCAACCTTGTTTGTTTTCAAATCCTGTTGATCTTTCTAATATGTTATAGTCTTGTTATATATCTGTAACTGAAAAGAAGTAAATAAAATATTGTTTAGACAAATCTATCTCAGGTTCTCCTCTACATGACTCTGAGCAGCAGAGGCTCAGGGTAGACTGCGCTTATGCACAGGCTCGCCTGAGGCTTTTGCTGATCCACTGAGCAGCAAATACCTTTTTTAACCCTTATCTTGCTAAATATTCATTTTAGCCACACCCATTTCTGTCTATCAACCAATCAGATTACTTGATGTAATTTATTCCTACAAATTCATAAACTGTATGTCAAACAGTGTAGATCCTGATCAGATGGCTTCTTCAGAAGCCATCTGATCTGGATCTACACTGTTTGCAAAGATAGGGGTCGTCGTGAACAGCTGGATAAGGGTTAAGGGCTGGTACAAATATACATTTACCATATCATGACTAAATATTGGACAGACAAACATGAGCGCAAACAGTACAGATTCAGATTAGACTTTTCCTGAAGGAGCTTCAAGAACAGTCTGGTGAGAGTCTGCATTATTTGCAATTCAGCAAGCCAGTTTAGTTTAATGGTTTACTGAATTGAAAGTAAAATGGGGATAATACACACATGTGAAATAATGCTTTCTACCCATGTGAGATAATGCTTGAATGGTCATTCTTTGATAAAACTTGTCATATTTTTGTTATTTCTGCTACAAACATAAATTGTGCTTGTTAGAACTGCGTCTTTGAGGGGGTTCTAACTTGTACTAATAATCTATGTTTTCGAGAAAAAGTGAGGAAATAATGTTTAACATTGTTATTAGGCTAACACATGCATATCACACAGTGCCACTTTTCCCTGTATACATCAGGGGCCAGTTGTTCATTAGTTAACGTATCGTTAAAACTTTGATCATTAAATATGGCAGATATGCTAATATTTTTGCTGAAAAAATAACAAAATTTTCGATATTGAACTTGCTAGAACAGTTAACAATATGACCACTAACAAGCTCGTTAAGCTAACAATGCTTTGAACAACTGGCCCCAGGATTTTCAAGCCAGATTATGAAGTAGTCTTGTTAACATGACATAGTTAAATTTAACCCTTCCCTTGCTGAATATTCATTTAAGCCGCACCCATTTCTGTCTATCATCCAATCAAATTACTTGATGTAATTTATTGCTACAAATTTGTAAACTGAATGCCAAACAGTGTAGATCCTGATCAGATGGCTTCTTCAGAAGCCATCTGATTTGGATCTACGCTGTTTGCAAAGAAAGGGGTTGGTCGTGAACAGCAAGATAAGGGTTAAATTTAAGGATAGTCACTAGAACAAGTTTGAGTATCCGAATATTTCGGGTATTTACAGTATGCAACTTATAATTTTAGAAAGTATACAGATATACGAGTATCTTCCTTGTAGCATAAGATGAGCCTAAGATCAAGTAAAAATAGAAAATGGGGAAAAAACATATTGACATAATATTAGCTCTACAGACTAATTATGATTCTGAAGTAGATTGTTTGGAAATACTGTGACTTTTATGTGGGATTTAGTTGAAGGAAATCCATGGCTCGTATGAGCCTTAGAAAAGATCTGTTAGTAGCCAGCATGAAGTATAAGGTGATAGTATAACACTTGTAAATTTCTGTGAGCGACAATGTTAAGTCTGGGCCAAGTTATTCAAAGCACAGTTAGCTAGTCACGTTAACGAGTCCATGAAATGAGCGCCCACATAAACCCCACTGTAGATAGAGAAAACTGAGGTTTAAGGGGGTAAACTTATTTTTTTCTGCTCCAAGACATAGGTTGTGGGTACTCGTTAGAACCACATCATTGAGGCGGTTCTAACGAGCCCCCACAACCTATGTTTGCAGTAAAAATAAGAAAAATATCACAGATTTTCATCAGAAAAGTTGCCACTTTGGAGATGTGAAAAAATGCACTAATTCAGATGGGTGTGTTTTCGTAATATAATGCACTCATTAGGGGCCTGAGCCTGTTGTTAACCCATTTCAGACAGGAAACCCCTAAATGGGTACTCTGGCAAACAGTGCAGGCCCAGATCAGAAGCCACGAAACGCTGCGTCTGATCAGGGCCTACACTGTTTGCAAAAAGTAAAGCCATTTTTCCTAATAAATTTTGCAGAAATAACAACCTGACACCCCTGAATTTTGAAATGGACTCCTGCCATATATTAGTAGGAAGATTCCATTTTGTACAAAAAGGGTTAAAAACTAATGACATTGTTATTTAACAAAGCATGAAAACTTTGATCATCTGATATGGCAAATATACTAATATATTTGCTGAAAGAATGTGAATACCTTTTGCATATTTTTTATGCCCTATTTTTTTATGCCCCGGGAATCAAAGATTCGGGGGGGGGGGGGGGGGGGGGGGGGGGGGGGCAAATAGTTTTTGGTCTGTCTGTCTCATTACGATAACACAGCTGTGCGGCATAGTGCATTTTTTCACATCTTGAAAAGGCCATTTTTCTGATGAAAATCTACATTGTTTGAAAGATAAGACATATCCGGGCTCAGCAGGACAAGGGTTTTGGGGTGTATTAATATTGAATTGATGAATCCATATATGTTTAATCTTTATCATGCTGCATAAATTAATTCAGCCACACCCATTTACATTTCAACAAATCAAATTATTTGATGTTATTTATGCTAGGTTCCCACTGTCGTGCGATCCGTTACTAACGCCACGATTGGCCATTCGTAGCTGGTCGTGGAATATTCTCGGAAAGTTCAGGTTTGGATACTAGGTGATGAGAGTCGATACGTTCTGGTACGATTCGTTGCGCTCGGGTGCAATCCAATCACGATTAGTCAATTTCAGGTATCACGATCAGCCACGGTCTGCTCTCACGTTCAGATCCGACCAAATGAGTTCCGATAGGATTGTTGCGATCGAATCTACGACTTGGTCTCGATCTGTAACGATCATCACGATCGAGTACCCAGAATTGGGACGATCTGATACGTGCAGATACGTTCTTATACTTTCATCACGAGCCGATGCGCTCCGTTACGATAGCATACGACTGTCGTCTCGAAGTTTTTCACGATCATGATCGATGGCGATCACGAATTGAGCTACGACTTGACCCCAACTGGTATATATACAGCCTGACTGACCATGGACTTAATTGTTTATTGAACTTTTACAGCATAAACACTGACCCCCAACCATTGATGATGGTAGGAGTTGCGGATGATGACAATGTGGCAATTTCTCTGGCTCGAATGGTTCAGGCTTACCTTTTTCATTCTTAGCTGCCATTACTCTTGGGTGGTATCTTTCAAAGGCTTTAAAAATACTAGCAAAGGCCTGTATAAACCAGGGATTGCAGGATCGATCCCGGGCTTCTCCAGACTTTCGGATGAGTCTAGAAACCGAGGTTCCGTCTCCGTATGACCTTAGTTATTGGTGGGACGTAAAACTGCAATACGCTCACTCACTCACTCATGAGCAGATCACTGAATGAGTCACATTAAATCTTGAGAACTCGTAATAGATCGTGAACGTTCGTATAAAAACGTAGCCTACTCGTATCTAATTGCATTTACTCGTATCATCTCGTATCTGATCACGAGTTATTCGTGACAGGTCTTGAGCAATGGTACCCGACAGAGCGTAACAAATAGGGACAGATCTTGTGAGATCGCAACACATCTCAACAGAACGCGGCGTTTGTTTTGTCCAAGATTGGCCCCGATCACCGCGATTTGGAAGCACGCTTAGATGCGATCCGTCGCGCTTTAGTACGATGCAACACGATATGATACGATGATCCCGATTTGAAATCGATCGTGTTGATCGTGGAAAAATTTTGAACCGTTCAAAAATTTTCTACGATTAACACGATTGCCACGACTGACCTCAAGATCTGATAAGATCTGATAGGATCACCACGATTAATCTACGATTAAGAACATGATTGCAATCGTGGCGCGAATCGTGATAGTGGGAACATAGCATTACCGGTATTCTTCAAATTCGCAAACTGACTGACAAACAGTGAAAACAAGATGTGTTTGTGAAACACATCTTGCCCCCGGACATCGCATGTTAAATATGAAAGCAGTATCAATAAGCAATCAAAAGGTATGGCCAATGTTCAAGTCTTAAAAAGTAGGTCAAGTTCACAAGGTCAAAAATTATGGGATCATTGGAAAGGTCTTGTGACATTGAAAGCACATGTGAAATATGAAAGCCCTATCACTTACCAATTGAAAGTTATGGTCAATGTTAAAGTTTTTTAAAAAGTAGGTCAAATGTCAAGGTCAAGGTAATGAGGTCAAAAAATATGATACCACTGTGAAGGTCTTGTGAAAAAGAATGCACATGTGAAATATGAAAGCCCTATCACATACCAATCGAAAGTTATGGACTATGTTAAAGTTTTAAAAAGTAGATCAAAGGTCAAGGTCATGAGGTCAAAAATTATGATACCACTAGAAAGGTCGATTGACAAGGAATGCATGTGAAATATGAAAGACCTACCACTTACCAATCGGAAGTTATGGCCAATGATAAAGGTTTTAAAAAGTAGGTCAAATGTCACGGTCATGTGACATAGAAAGCACATGTGAAATATGAAAGCCCTATCACTTACCAGTCAAAAGTTATGGCCAATGTTAAAGTTTTTAAAAAGTAGGTCAAATGTCAAGGTCAAGGTCATGAGGAAAAAATATATGATACCACTGTGAAGGTCTTGTGAAAAAGAATGCACATGTGAAATATGAAAGCCCTACCACATACCAATCGAAAGTTATGCACTATGTTAAAGTTTTTAAAAAGTAGATCAAAGGTCAAGGTCATGAGGTCAAAAAATATGGTACCACTAGAAAGGTCTTGTGACAAGGAATGCATGTGAAATATGAAAGCCCTACCACTTACCAATCGGAAGTTATGGCCAATGTTAAAGATTTTTTAAAGTAGGTCAAATGTCACGGTCAAGGTCACAAGGTCAAAACTTATGGTACCACTAGAAAGGTCTTGTGACAAGGAATGCATGTGAAATATGAAAGCCCTACCACTTACCCAATCGGAAGTTATGGCCAATGTTAAAGATTTTTGAAAGTAGGTCAAATGTCACGGTCAAGGTCACGAGGTCAAAACTTATGGTACCACTAGAAAGGTCTTGTGACAAGGAATGCACATGTGAAATATGAAAGCCAATCGAAAGTTATGGCCAATGTTAAAGTTTTTAAAAAGTAGGTCAAATGTCAAGGTCAAGGTCACGAGGTCAATATTGATG